>SJYF01000094.1:9347482-9393702 GCA_006410515.1 Procapra przewalskii | reverse complement strand
AATACAGAACCTTGAGAGCCAGAGCAAAGGAATTAAAAACAGGAAGACAGGAGTCTCCTTACAATGAAACACCTTCCTTTAACTGCAATGGAAAGCTGCTGAGAACTGTATAAGGCGGCCCAGGTCGTAAATATGTAAAATCTGCAAATATACAATCTGGCTCCTTAGCCGGCCCTTCAGGATTCCAAAATGTTGTCTTTTTAGACTTAAATTTAAGTACTTCCTTATACATCTTACACTTTTACACACACGCACACTGGGGATGATATGATCCTATCTCACTTTGTCTTATAAAATTTTCTACAGTTCAGCCAAGATGCAGCCTAGAAAGCCATGACAAGACCAAAACGGAGCCAGCCTTCATGGTTCAAGTGTCATGTCTTCCACACAAAACAGCCTCGCGAGGTTACAACTCATTAGAAAAAATTCACCTATTCAACTTACTAAAATGTTTGATGAATAAAATCCAACATTACTCTGATTATACTCTGATGAACAGGCAAGATTAACGCAAAGGTACTTCCTTACCCAGATCTACAAATGCTTCTGTTCTCTGTCTCCATTACAAGGGGAACTGCTGTGATCAAAGAATGACATTTGGGCTCAGTTGCAATCTAATGACCTCAGGAGCTAGGACAGAAAAAACAAGGTTTATGCTACTACCAGCGGCACACCCTAAGTATTGAAAAACTGGCTTATCCGAGGAAGATCAAAGGAAATGTATTGACTGTGAGTCAGGGTAGTAGCAAACGTTCTGTGAAGGTCAGGCCTGGGCAAGCCTCGACGGCCAGCTAGGTGCTAACGGGTCTCAGGAGGCGGGAGACTGCTCCTGGAGAAGTTCTCTGTGTGGCTTGGGCCACGACCCTCAGGTCTCCGCTCCAAGGACAGCCCGCCGCAGGAAGGCCCTCCCCGACGCCCGCAGCCAACCAGGGAGGCCTCGAGTGTGCCAGGACCACCACACAGACCCCTCGGGGGCCCGGGTTCATGGGCCCACGGGGCAGGAACGGCCAGCCTGTCCACCACTGCCCCCGCGCCCCCCAGTCCCCACCATGCACCCGGGGCTGGCACAGTCGGGCACAGGCAAGGGTACCTGCTGAGAGGAGAGACGCAACCCCAGCGGGGGCAGAGCGGACCTGGTCTCAAAGGATGGGAGCGTAGCAGTGGGGATAAACGTGACCAGAGCGCAAGCAAACAGGCGTCAAGGGGAAAATGGTGTTTTTCTCTCAGACCGAAGGAAAAGTTAGTTGGTATTTAAACCGGGTCCTGAAAGAGTTACAGTATAGGTACACGGAAAAGAAAGACAAGCCCCTCAGCAGAGCCAGTGTGAGCGCAGCTGAAGGGTCAGAGCTGGGCACGCGCAGGACAGACACCAGTGTGCAAGCCAGCCAGCCCGGGACAGAAACGCGGGTCACCTTCCACACCCAAAACAGCTCTGACGCTTCAGAGGCAGACATGTGAAGGACGAGAGCAACGACAAGGAGGTTACTCAAAGGGGGAAGCCGCGTGGCTCACGGTGCCGTCAGGAGGAAATCCGAGAGGACAGTTCTGTCATGAGAAACTTCCCCCCGTCCTTCGCACAGCGCTGTGCACGATGCAATGTGAAAACCTGCTCGTCGCAGATAATGAATCCTGACATCTGGGTTTTCTAACATGTGAATAACAGGAGCTGCAGGGTGACCACACGCATCCCTCTTTATCGTGCATGACACGCAGGTCTGATGCAGACAAACGAGGTCTACGCATCACGGTTCAGTTGAAGGAAAGAGCAACACGAGAAACAAATATAAAAGGGAAGCCTCGTGTAGCCATTTAACACAGACCTAGAGGGCCAAGAACCTGTCCGCAGCTGAGGGAAGGACACACAGGCTCTCGGACAGAAAATCCTCCCAAGGACCTTGCGCACCGGCACGCGCCCTAACAGTAAGCGCAAGTCTCACTTTCGGCTCCAGAAGGAAACAGAAATTGTTTTCTAAAATGAATTGTAAGATTTTATTTTCAACTTTGTATGTTCTTATGTCTGTATTTTTTTTTCTGACCTTAATCAATAGATTGTAATCTCTAGAAGCATGGTGATAAGTCAAAGTATAAAGTTATCTACTTCACTGTATGTAATATCATATGTAATGCACTGCAACTTGTTTAAATATACAAATTTAAATACTATTTAGAAAGAAAAACAAAATGTGTACAGAATGTAACATTTGCTAAATATTTCACAGGACTAACATCTAGCATTCTTTGCCTATTTTGCGCAATTGTAATGCGTTCTCTCAGAACGTGTATCGTGTGTATATTGTGCAAAGAGTCAAGTCCGATCCCTTTCCCATGCTTTCATTAGCGGGGACAGTGACCTGGCTTCTAAATGGCCTGAAAGTTAAGCTGAAGAATAAAAGCAACATGGTTATTTTTAGAGCTCTACAGGCATAAAAATACAGCACTAAACTGTGACCTGCAGCTACGCACAGCAGAGCATCACGCCATGCGACAGTCCTCACTTTAGCTGGGAGCGCATCCGCGGTGCTTCCGGCGACCTTTCTTCATCTCTTCAGCAAAGATATGTCTAAATGCATTTAGGACCAGAATCCGTAGCTGCCGGCATCTTTTTCAAAGAGACTGAGCTACATTCAAAAGGCAAAGCGTTATATAATTTGTAAAGATTAAATAGTAAGTTATTTTTGTCATTTCTTCTAGGCTACTTACAAGGTGAATTAAGGAGCATTCTCTCCAAATGAAGACATCACAGCCTCATTCCTAACACAGAAAGTTATTTATTTTGAAGACGGTTTCAGCAGGGAAAGGAGGTGGCTCATTCTCTCAACAGGGGACCCATCCAGGAGGAGACGTGCCTGTGTGAAGCACAGCTCCATCACCAGCTCAAGTGAACTCTGTAGCAACAGGCCACGCTGGACACAGCAACTTCACAGGTAACCTTTAAACCTTTTCTGTATAAAACCTGAGTCAGAAGTCTGTCTGCAGACAGCGCTTTCCTATATGCAGCACCAGAGAGCCTCCTAAGAGCCTTCAGGAGCGAGTGTTAGTGTCATTTTCACAAGCGTTCAGTCTGCAGATTCTCTCTGACTGTATTTCATTCCTGCTTAGCTACATAAAAGTATTTCGAAAGCCTGGTTTTGGGCACTGACCTAGTTAGAGATAATCCGTTCTAATCTTATTCTGACCTGTATATCTAACCAGTGAAAAATTCATGCACTTTTCTGGCAAATTTACTGTAAAGAAACAAATATTTGCTGATCAGAGCCATAACATTTTACGCAAGTAAACAAGTGAAAGCTTTTCCACAGGCTTAAAATGCCATTTTTTGGCTGGATGAAATGGCCAAAATATGATTCCTACAAATCCACACACTACCCTGACTCAGATGTAGTGACCAAGACTCTGCTTCGGGAATTAAAATGGCATCTGAAGGAACGGGAGAGACTGATACAAGAGATTGAAAATGAGCAAAAAGTGAAAAAAACAGGTGTGGATTACAACTGGCTGAGAAGCTGCCAGAATCCCCACACAGCCATTCCAGCTGCGGAACAAAGACAACTCGAAGCTCTCTGCTCGCGGGTTCAGCCTTGTCAAACGGGAACTGTTCTCAGCAGGTAAAACACTATATTCTCTTCTCGTTGTGTCTGCTGTCAACTCTTAAGCTCCTCTTACATTTAGAGTGGAAATCGTTATTTATCATATAAATCCTTTAACTGTGTGTATCAAATACCCAGCAACCAGAATCCTTAAGAATGGGTTGGACAAGAAAAAAAAAAAATCTGTTGATATCTCACTGGCTAGGAAATGTTTTAAAGTCACTTTCAAAATTTCTTCACTAGAAGCAGAATTTTAAAGCAATGTGCAGTTTACGCTAAAGATGGATAACTAGTATATGAGCACGTTACTTAAGCTGAATTTTTGAGATAAGGGTTATGACAAAAGAGATTTTCTGAACTGAATACTCACAAGTGCTTTGCCTCTAGATTTCGAGAAGTTCTGGCAGAAAATGATGTACTGCCGTGGGAAATCGTCTACATCTTCAAGCAAGTTCTGAGAGACTTCCTGAGCAGCGCTGACGGGAGCAGCCAGCAGGAGGGCCTGGAAGGGGCCCCGAGCGCCGCCTGCCCTGTGCGCGCCGTGACCCCAGGGGGCAGCTCCGAGGGTCCAGAGAAAGATGAAATCCCCACCATCTCAAGTTATGTCGACAGAAACACAAAGAACAGGTTCCCGACATTCTCACATCGAATATGGAACCTACCGTACTACTATCCATCCAGTTAAGTTACCTATTCCCAGAGAGAAGAGTGTTTTGGTGACCATCTTAGCATCAGAACTCTTAACATTAAGAGAAAGTGATGTGACTTAATGTTACTCTTTGTTGCAAGATCAGAAGCTAAAATTCCTGTGATGTAGTCGATATTTGAAATAGTGTTCCTTTTCTAGCCACTTTTAAAATGCAATGTTTTCACTGAACAGTATGCTTTTAACTAAAATATTTCCTAAATATTTTGAAAAACTGTTTGAAGTATTTTCTTATACCTCAAACACAACTCACAGGAACTAAGTTTTATTCTGAAATTTGAAATATGAAATTTATATGAAAGGATGAAGTATAACATTTGACAAATTAACTTTGACATTAACTTTGACTTTTATTCTAAAAGGAAGCTATGTATTGAATGAAATAAATGATTGATGTGAATCCTATCTTTACAATATAAGACTGGATCAATCAGGCTCTGTGGGGGAGGCAGCAGGGAGGGAGGAAACAACGTGTGCTCTGAAAGCAAAGCAGTGCTTCATCTCAACACTCAGAGTCATCTTTAATCTCAGCCACCATTAAGAGAAGCATAAGAAACACAGATCTATATTATGAATAAAAAGAAATGGACTGGTTTAACAACACTGGTAATTGCTACTCTCAAAGAAAAACCAGTCAATGTTGATCTATACTTTAAACCAATATCGTGTTACTCGCTCAGTCGCATCAGACTCTTTGCAACCCCACGGGCTGTAGCCCGCCAGGCTCCTCTGTCCGCTGGAATTCTCCAGGCAAGAATACTGGAGTGGGCAGCCGTTCCCGTCTCCACAGGCCATCCTGGTGTCAACATGACCAGGGTTTTAAGACAAGGCAAATGGAAATACACCCCAAGCAGATTTAAAATAAAGACACCTTTCACTCCTGTTCCCTTTCTGTTTGGTTTTCAGAACATAACTCTGGCTTCTTCCATCACTGTAAGAGTTCACAGAGTGAGAACTATTTGTGGGGAAGAGAAATGTTCCCCAAAGTGCACAGCTGCTCATTGAGCAGTGAATGTAGGAAGCAGAAAACAAGAGGGTCAGTACTGCATCAATGATGGAAACAGGATTTTTAAGTAATTCTTATGGGAGTCCAGTTGATTTACGACGTTGCGTTGGTTTCTGCTATACAGCAAACTGAATCAATTACACACAGGCACAGATCCACTCTTCTTTAGATCATTTTCCCATAAAGACTGTCACAGAGTATCGAGTCGCTTTCCCTATGCTATATGGCAGGTCCTCCCAGAATTTTTGTTTTAAATAGGATTTGGAGTCTGTCTATGAAACTCAGCGCTAGAGCTGGCAGCCTCACCGTGTGTATCAGAAAACACACGCCATGAAGAGGCCTAAAGCACCTTCCTCCCACAAAAGCACCTCAGGCAGCCACTGCACAGAAGAAATGACCGTCCACAGCACTTTCAAGAAAGGGCAATCCTCTCTGTCCAGAGGGGAGAAAATCAATTTTTAAATATAGTTCCTATCCAAAAGCTCACAGCGACTGAAGAGGCTGTAGATGGTAGGTCATCGCAGTAGCCCAGGAAGAAGACGGACCCCACACCAGAGTCATCCGTAAGGCATGAACCAGCTGCACACCCAGGCGTGTCCGGGAGTGGGAAAACGCACTGACCTCGGCATTCGCAGTTTCCACCTCCCACTTTCGTCTTTGGCAATAACCTGATAACCATGTTTCCCGTGTCAGTATCAGTCTATATCACTTATAACCAGAGTTGTTTCTTAAAAACTGACAAATCAAGTACAAATTATAACACAAATAACTTCCTGAAATATTGCTAGATATACACATTTATACACTGGGCTATTTACAGTACTTTAAATCAGCAAAAGAATGAGGGTTCAAAATATAAGTGGGGTACAAATGGGGGAGAGGAAAGCTTCAGGTATGGTTTACAAAGATGCAGCATCGGCACGGCAGCCGAGTCTGAGCTTGGGAGCAGTGAGGGATCCACACAGCAAGCCTCCAACAGGACTCTGGTAGCCTGACACACAGCCAGCTCTCAAAGGCGGCACTGCTCCCAGCTCGGCCCACCGAAGAGCAGGCAGCCGTGCCTCTCCACGCGGGCGCCGTGCTGAGCACCCGTGTGGGTCTCTCTCAATCCCGAACTCGAAAGCAGGCGACGCTGTTCCCATCGGACAGATGAGCAGACGGCCTCAGGCCTGTCAACGGCTCCCCAGCAGCACAGAGATGCTGGCTGCGCGTCAGCCTGGCAGGCCCCTCCAGCCCCGGGCACACAGCCGGCCGCCTACCTGACACCGCCTCTTGGAGGCCCACGGGCAACTTAAAATCAACACGCTCTAAACCAAAATCACAGAGGTTCGCTAACAGGATAAATAAAATGCAAGAAAGGGACAGAGGGATCCCAACAGCGCGCTTCACAGACAAAAAGCGCAGCTCAGCACTTCACCCCGTGCTTTCCGGTGGCTCCTCAGGAGAGGACACCGCCACCCATCACCCGATGCTGCAGGCCAGACACCTCAGAGCCATCCTGATCCCCCTGCTGTGGTGGAGGAGCCAAAAACCACGCCACACACAAGACTGTGTGGGACAGCACACACCGTGAGGCACGCTTACTCTGGAAATGCCTCACGGCTCGGTTGCCGGGGCATCACACACACGGCCCCGCCCCAGCCTGAGGGGAATCGGCTCTGGTCAGAGGAGGAAAGGCAGATTTCAGGCTCTATTCGAGACAGGAGCAAATGGGAAGCGACCCTCGGCGTCCTTAGAGGAAAAGTAACTGGGGCCCACAAAGACAATTCATCCCCTCAGACACCGAGTTCCTGCTACACGCCAGGTGCCGGGCTGGGCTGGAGACTCACTGAAAACCTCCACCCTCAAGAGTTCCGTGGGGAAAACCACACAAAGGAATTTCCTGAAAGCACTGAGAGACACACTCGGCACACTAAGCACGTGCGAGCGAAACCGGCTCTCCGCCTCGCCTGTCCTCGGCCCCTGCCAGTGCCCCCTCCCGGCCGCCTTTGCACGCTTATCTCGCAAGCTCTAAAGGAGCGCGGGCTCCAGGCGCGGGGCGCCATCACCCAGAGCCTTAAACTCCCACTGGCCGGCCCCACAGCGAGGCTTCTCTCCTCGACTCCAGACCACCTGCACTTACCGTCATCTAATAGGAATTTCAAAGTTAGCATGTTCGAGGTCAAGCTCCTGGTATTCCCCCCGTGCCAGTTCTTCCTGCGGTCCAGCCTTCCTCAGCAGATGGCGACAGCTTCCAAAGGCTCGGCCGGAAACCAGCCGCCACCCGTGCCTGCTTCCCCACTCCCATGCTGTACCTGGTCCGGCCAGAGTTCCAGCCTCTTACTGACACGTCCTGATCCCACCGTCGCTCCCACCCCATTGCCGCTGTCCTGGTCTACACGCCTGTCCTCTCCCCTGCTTGGATGGTGCGCTACTGAGGCCCCTCCAGAGAAACAGAGCCAACAGGATACGCGCTGATAAAGTTGATACCTGACCTCCCCGTTTCTGCCCTGGGCCCCGTTCAATTCATTCAACTGGCAGCCATCCTGCTGGAGTGGGAGCCACGAGGGGCGGCCACGCACAGAGCCTCCAGGCGCCCTCCAGTGACCCCGGACAGCTCGGGTGGGGCAGCTTCTCACTCAGACCGCAGACGGAACTCGTGACCGGGCACCTGCTGCCGCCGAACCTCCCCTCCTCTCCATCAGCCAACTCCAGCTGCACGTGGAAGACAGACACTCAACTACATTTCCAACGAATGGGGAAAATAACCTAACTTTTACATCCGTTAAATAGAAGGTTTTTAAAAAACAGGGACTTTGTAGGTGAAGAGAAAACAGAACTCTTTGGAGGGTAACACGAGCCAACACGAACATCTGTGCAAGGCCTAGACACGGAGAGGCAGGGCCAGAGGAAAAGGCCACATGCCGTGGAGTCAAACACACCTACTGTCCAATCTATCAGGTACCCACGCTGGGAGCGGCTTCTCAGCACAGCTGAGGAAGCCGAGGGGCCGCTGTAAGACGGGGCCAGCCTCGTCTGTGAGGAAGAGGCCTGCTTGCGTGCCCTGTGCCACGCGCAGAATGCCCAACTGGCAGCACGGCACACCAGGCAGGAAACGGGAAACTGGACAAAGGTGCCAGCCGGCGGCAGGCTGAAGGCTTCCGCAGCGGCGTCTCCGGGACCAGGCGCACCTTACGGTGCTGGAGAGTCAGGAGACACGCAAGTGGGAGCCAAGCAAGATCACGGCGAGCCACGAGTCTGTGAGCTCTGCAGACAGAGGCCCGGCCACACACAGACCGGCCCTGGGCAGAGGCGGGGCGGCCAGCTCCCAGCCTCAAGCTGCAGGCCAGGCCCTGAGTTCCAAAGGGAAGCCCGCAGACAACCGTGGAGGAAAACGCGCGCAACGCCTAACACAGTCACAAAGTATTTCCTTTCTCGCATGCCAAGGTGAAGAAAGGGAATGCAAAAATAAAAGAAAACATATCCCACAATCAGCACAAAGGAGCCAAAACACAATACCACGTGGAAAACAAGACAGGAGGAAATCCGCATCACTGACGCGTCATCTGCAAACCATTCACCCGCCCAGCCGGCTCTGCCACCCCTCCCAGCTCGGGGCCGTCTCTGACCGCTCACCACAGGGGCTCAGGTGCGGCTTCCTTCCAGACGGAAACGCACACCGAGACCGTACTCACCACCCAGACATGCACCCATCTCACAGAGCAACTCTTATCTGAACTATCGAGATCCATACTGGAGCTTTCTGTGGCTCCGTTTTTAATTGCAGCTCACTGAACTGACTTAGTGGCACCCGCAGGCTAGACTCCAATGACCCAGGCGCGCTCCTCTTCCCACCTGAGGGACTGATCCCCTCTAGTACGGTTTCACTGTGTGATACCCTGCACTGATAAAGCCTGTCTTCCTCTGCATCAAATGTTTTCTCCCAACATTGAAACTCTCCTGCACAGAGAAGACATTAGTCAGAAGCCTCTGAGCAGCCGCCGCACCAGGCGACAGCTTCTCCTGTCTGAATCCCAGCTCCACCGCTGCCAGTCAGCCCGAGCTCAGCAGTCTAGAGCGGCACACACACACTGCTTCACAGTTTCTGTGAGTCACGTGTCCAGGTGGCCCCAGCCGGGCCTTCTGCTTTGCTGTGGTCGTTCAGTCATCAAGTCGTGTCCGGCTCTTTGCGAGCCCATGGGTTGACACACGCGAGGCCTCTCTGTCCTTCACCATCTCCCGGAGTTTGCTCAAACTCATGTCCTCTGGGCCAGTGATGCCATCCAACCATTTCATCCTGTCTCCCTCTCCTCCTGTCCTCAGTCTTTTCCAGCATCAGGGTCTTTTCCAACGAGTCAGCTCTTTGCATCAAATGGCCAAAGTACTGGAGCTTCAGCTTCAGCATCAGTCCTTCCAATGACCAGTCAGGGTTGATTTCCTTTAGGATTTACTGGTCTGATCTCCTTGCTGTCCAAAGGACTCTAAAGAGTGTTCTCCAACACAATACAAAAGTATCAAGTCTCTGACGCACCAGCTATGACAAACTTAGATAGTGTACTGAAAAGCAGAGACATCACTTTGCCAACAAAGAGGTCAGTTTAGTTAAAACTATGGTTTTGCCAGTAGTCATGTGCAGATGTGAGAATTTCACTGTACTATGGTTTGCCCTGGAAATGAACTGAGATCATTCTGTCATTTTTGAGACTGCATCCAAGTACTGCATTTCAGACTCTTCTGTTGACCATGAGGGCTACTCCATTTCTTCTAAGGGATTCTTGCCCACAGTAGTAGATATTATGGTCATGTGAATTAAATTTGCCCATTCCCATCCATTGTTAGTTCACTGATTCCTAAAATGTCAGTGTTCACTGTTGCCATCTCCTGTTTGACCACTTCCAACTTTCTTTGATTCACAGACCTAACATTCCGGGTTCCTACGCAGTACCGTTCCTTACAGCATCCGACTTTAGTCTCACCACCAGACACATCCACAACGGGGCACAGCTTCCACTCTGGCTCAGCCTCTTCTTTCTTTCTGGAGCTACGTCACTCTTAGGCATACTGAACACCTACTGACCTGGGGAGGGGGGCTCATCTTTCAGCGTCATAATTTTTTGCCTTTTCACTGGTGGTAGGCAAACATCTGGAGAAGGCAATGGCAGCCCACTCCAGTACTCTTGCCTGGAAAATCCCATGGGCGGAGGGGCCTGGTGGGCTGCAGTCCATGGGGTCACGCAGAGTCAGATACGACTGAAGCGACTTAGCAGCAGCCTCAGGCAAACATCTATTGCATTTACAAAGTAATTTTACATGCTGATTGTAATAATCTTAAAAATGGGGCTTATGTTTTATCTTTTTTCATTTTATTACTCTGAAAATTCATTTTTTATTGACTTTACAACAGTCTTAGCCTATGAAGAATTGAAAATTTTTAAAACTCCCAGACGGTAAAGCGTCTGCCTACAAGGCAGGAGACCCAGGTTCGATTCCTGGGTTGGGAATGTCCCCTGGAGAAGGAAATGGCAATCCACTCCAGCACTCTTGCCTGGAAAATCCCATGGATGGAGGAGCCTGATAGGCCACAGTCCATGGGGTCACAAAGAGTTGGACACGACTGAGCGACCTCAGTTTCACTTTAGCAGTTAAAAGGACATTTAAATCCGTGCTTGTCATTTCTGACAAAGTCAATAATAATTTACTTCAACAACGAGTTATTTGAAAGCAATACCATTTTGTCCATTAAGTCTAGGAAGCACAGGGCGGAGCAGGGTGGCTGGTGGGCCGGGGGTGGGGTAGGTGCTAAGGGATCATTTGCCAGAGCGATTCAGGGAACTGTGTGAAAATGAAACCAAACAGCTAACTCCACAGCTGTATCAGAGTTTCTTTGTCCCCTCCCTGCCCCCAAGAAACAAATTTACCAAAGATCCCAAGTCCCACTTGGCTTTACAAAGGCTTGAAGCGGGTCTACAAAGGTTGCAAACAGCCCATGAGACCTTGACTCAGGCTTGAGTCCATCCACTAGATCAAAGGGTAGGGGTGAGGGGCAATGAACAAGAGTAACTTTACAAAGTTTTCAAAACAAAACCACCATCTCAACGGTAAAGGGGGTTGAACTTGAAGGGAAGGGCCAAGCAGTGACACAGACTCCCCAGGGGGGAAGAGATACTTCCACTCTGACCTTCTTTAAGGAGCAGGCAGGTGTTTCCACTGACCAGATCTGGGTCTCCTCAAAACGCAGGCATCTTCTTGCTTTATTCCCACCAAGATCACGTGAACAGATTACCTGACCACGTGAACAGATTTCGCTGCACTCCAGTGGAAGAGGAGTGGGAGAAGGAGCACTGGTGAAACTGCACAGAGGTCCGGCACTGGTGCTCCTGGGCACTTACCCAGACGAGCTGCAGCTTCTGAGCCCACAACACCTGCCCAAGAACGTTCACAGCAGCACTGTTCACGACTGCCAAAACTTGGGGGCCACCAAGATACTGTTCAGTGGTGACCCGATAGACCATGCTGCATCCAAGACAATGGAGTATTATTCAGCACTTAAAAAGAAATGAGTAATCAAGGCCTGGAAAGACACGTAGGAACCTTAAGCGCATAACACTAAGTGAAAGAAGCCAACCTGAAGAGGTCACATACAGAAGGATAACAAACACTGTTTAGTTGCTCAGTCGTATCTGACTCTCTTGAGACCCCACGGACTGTAGCCCGCCAGACTCTGTCCACGGGATTTCCCAGGCAAGAATACTGGAGTGGGTTGCCAATTCCTTCTCCAGGGGAATCTTCCCCATGCAGGGATCAAACCTGCTTCTTCTGCATTGGCAGGCAGATCCTTTACCACTGAGCCACCACAGGGAAGCAACTATAAGGCACTGTGAGAAATGCAAAACTAGAGGCGACAAAAAGACTAGCGGCTGCCTACCCACTGGGGATAGGGAGTGGGGCAAAGAGGGATGAACGGACAGAACACAGGATTTTTTCAGCAGGGGAACTACTGTTTGATACTAATGGTGGATACATATTGTCATGCTTTGTCCAAACCCACAGACTATACGCCACCAAGAATGAACCCTCTGTGTTATCTATGGATTTAGTTAATAATGATGTATCTATTGGTTTGCCAGCAAATAGATGAGGAAAATGGGGAAACAGTGTGAGGTTTCATTTTCTTGGGCTCCAAAATAAATTCCAATTGTAACAAACATAGGAATATACCACACTAGAGCAAGATACTAACAATGGGGGAAACTGTTGGAGCAGCAGGAGATACTTGGGACTCTGCCTTCTGTTCAGTTTTCCTGTAAACTTAAACTGCTCTAAAAAATAATAATAAAGGGCTTTCCTGGTGGCTCAGAGGTTAAAGCATCTGCCTCCAGTGTGGGAGACCGGGTTCGATCCCTGGGTCGGGAAGATCCCCTGGAGAAGGAAATGGCAATCCACTCCAGTATTCTTGCCTGGAGAATCCCATGGAGAGAGAAGCCTAGTAAGTAGGTTACAGTCCACGGGGTCGCAGAGAGTGGGACACGACTGAGCGGTTTAACCTTCACCTTCCACCAATAAAAAGATTTTTCACTGACCCAGACTCTGGAGAGGTTCCACTCCTGGTGGAGCAGTTTGGCCTGGCCCAGGCCACGGACTGGGGCTTGTCTGATGCCCAGCTACCTCACCAGAGAGGCCAGGCTAGGGACGCGGCCTCGGGGGGTGGGCGCGGCCCAGGTCCTCGGAGCCCAGGCCCACGACCGCGCCCACCCGTCTGCCTCCTCCCCAGCCTCCTACCTCCAGGGTAGGGCCAGCATGGCCCGGGCCTGGGCCGGAGCCTGCTCCTGGTGTTGGTGCTGGGCCTGGGCCTGGGCCGGAGCCTCAGCTGGGGCCTCAGCCTGGCCCTGGGCCTGAGCCTGGCCCTGGGCCTCAGCGTCAGAGCTGGGGGCCGCATCCCTGCGCTGGGCCTCGTCCCGGGCAGCCTCGGCAGGGAAGGCAGGTGGCGAGCCGAGGAGCTCCACATTGGTCACCACCTTGCCGATGGTGAACCAGTCATTGATTTGGTCGAGGGTGAGCTTGCGCAGCATGTTCGCAGCCGGGCCTGCGCGCCGCTCAACCGCCGGTCAGAGAAGCGTGAACCTGCGAGGCGCGAACGCCTGGCTGCACCCCCAAGAGGCTGCGAGCCCGCGGCCCGGCCCCGCCCCGCTGCAAGTCCTCCAATCAGAGCCCTCCTCAAGGCACGTCGCCTCAACCTCAGGCTGCTGGCCCCACCCACCCCCACAAACCCTCCAATCAGAGCCCTCCACGCGCTGGCTGCTGGGAGCTCGAGGGCCAACGGACCCGTGGCGCCGACGCGCTGCGCTAGGCCTGTCGGGAGCGCTGCTCTTCCGCCCACACAGAGGCTGGGTGGTTCAGGGCTCCGCCGTTCATTACCAAAACTGGGGAAATGAGGCCTTCGGCGTCCCCCGGCCATGTGGAGGTGGGCCCAGCGTCAGGGGACCGTAGATGTGCAAGGCCAGCGCCCCCAGTGTCTCTCCAGCCTCGCCCTCGGGGCTGCTCCGTCTAAGGCCTGGCGATCTGGGCCGAGAAGGAACAGGCGTTTATTGCGTACCTCCTGTGCGCCTGGCCCAGTGCAGGGTCGCGGTGATAGACCTCAGGTGAGGAAGACGAAAGGCAAACCAGAGCCTGCTAACCTCAGACACCTTGCACCTAATTGGGGAAAGGAGCAAGAAAGTTAGGGAAGGCTTCTTGGAGAAAGTGACACCTAAGTGGACGCCTGCGGGAGAACCGGTTACAAGCCGGGCGAAGGAGGACTTGGAGGGGAGGTAATCCGCTGATGAAGGCAGGAGGCTCTGGTAGCTGAGAGGATCTGGACGGAATTTAGTGGGGCCAGAACTTGACTGGCCACAACTTGAGTTGCGTCTTCCTTGAGTTCATCTTCCTTCCTAAATCCATTTCTCGCGGGCAGTGTCCTCCCCGCAGCTGTGCAGAAACAGGTGGTAAGAGGTTCACATTTGGAGATTATCAGCAAATAGATGGTGATTAAAGCCCTCAGAGCAGCTGAAAAGGTCTAGGCCAGAGCGAGTGGAGGTGGACAGAAGCTAAAAAACAGCCTAAAAGAAGAGGCAGAGAGGACAAACCCAGCAAAGATACTGAGGTTACTGCCTGCCCACCTTAGTATCATCAGCGCCCAGTGCAGTGTCTGGCACCATGTGGGTTCCCAGGAGCCGTGTGAAAGAGTGTGAGCAGCGTGAAGAGCATGGAACTGATCAACAGTGTGAGCACCAATCAGATCAGGACTGGGAAATACCCAATGAGTGGCAGTTAAGAAGTCAGCCTGAGGGCAGTGCAGGCAGAATTCAGGCTAGACGCGGTTGAACTACTGGTTTCTTACAAAAAATGAACCCAGCATGGCACTGAGCTAGCAGTTGCAGGTCCTAACTTGGCCACACCACCAACATATTATGAGATCTGGGCCTTGAGTTTTCGGCTGATCCAAATACTGAACCATCAGAAGTATGCCTCACACATCACGTTCGTGGGCAAGGGAAAGACAAGAAAATGTGATCATAAAGTCATTGAGACTCTTTGTACGTCGTTCAGCATTGATTGAAAAACACTACAACTTCATCCGTTTAGTGAAGGCTAGCACATGTTCAAATTTTGCAAGATAGGCTGTTCAGTCGCTCAGTCATGTGCAACTGTTTCTGACCCCATGGACTGCAGCACACCAGGCTTCCCTGTCCTTCACTGTCTCCCAGAGTTTGCTCAAAATCCTGTCCATTGAGTAGGTGATGCTGTCCAACCATGTTGTCCTCTGTCGTCCACTTGAATAACTGCAAATCCCATTTGTGTTCCCTAGTATGTTATTAGTATATTACTAGTACAAGGAGGAAGAAGGCAATGGCACCCCACTCCAGTGTTCTTGCCTGGAAAGTCCCATGGACGGAGGAGCCTGGTGGGCTGCCGTCTATGGGGTTGCACAGAGTTGGATACGACAGAAGCAACTTAGCAGCAGCAGCAGTACAAGGAGATCCAACTAGTCCATCCTCAAGGAAATCAGCCCTGAATATTCATTGGAAGGACTGATGTTGCAGCTGAAACTCCAATACTTTGGCCACCTGATGCGAAGAACTAACTCATTTGAAAAGACCCTGGTGCTGGGAAAGATTGAGGGTGAGAGAAGGGGACGATAGAGGATGAGATGGTTGGATGGCATCACTGACTCAATGGACATGAGTTTGAGTAAACTCCAGGAGTTTACTGGAGACCAGAAGTCTCCAGGCTTCTCTGTCCATGGGATTTCTGAGGCAAGAAAACTGGAGCATGTTGCCATTTCCTTCAGGGCATCTTCCCAACCCAGGGATCAAAACTGTGTCTCCTGCGTTGGCAGGTAGGTCCTTTACCACTGAGCCACCAAGGAAGTCCAAAAAGCGGATTAAGCACTACAGTATTTTATAACAACAGAAGGTAGCTGAAGTTACTGCATGCTGACAGACAATATGATACGTAACCCCTGGGGGAGGAGTCAGCAGGGCATGTGGTCGAGGTTACCTGTTTAGACTGAGAGCCTTTCAATGGACTGCTGGATAGATGGGCTCTGCCGCTTCAGCTGTGAGCCTTTGAGGACGACAGAACAAGTGATGACAGGTCTGGAGAGGCCACGGGCTTGCCCCAGGGCCTGCTTTGAGCCCCTTCCTTTCACGAGTTCTTGGCCCTCTTTCTTCACTTGGCCCAGCTCATCCAGCATTCCTGCCCAGAGTTCACAAGAGGCAGTTTGATAGTTCTGCATAGGCACGCAGACACCTAGGTCAGGGCACCTGGGAAGGCCCCAGAGGGGGCCTTGGTGGAGGTTTCTCAGACTTGCATTCCGGAGCTGGTGGGGCTGCAGGCCCAAAGGGGAAACAGCAGAAGACGATCACAAATGACGCTGTGCCATAAGCAGGAGCAGCTTTGCCCAAAATACTTGCACAGCTTCACTGGCCCTTCTCAGCCACGAAATACAGCATTTTGTAGTTTGACTAAATCTGCTGGGATGGCCCATTCTTTAAACATTGTTTTCTTTGAACATGGGCCATGTTTCTTGCAGGCCATGTTGGATTAGCAACTAAAGACATTGAAATTCTGTTGATCTCAAGTGGAGTTTTAAGTTGAAATGATTTGTTTGAAATAACTCCTTGAGATTTTTCCTAAGTGCAGTTTTCTAACTCAAAAAACATTCTTTTTCTAAGAGTGTTTTTCAGACTTTGTCTCAAGATTCCTTTACACACTTAAAAATTGTTGAAGATCCTAGAAAGCTTTTGTTTATGTGGGTTCTATTTTTTAAGGGGTTACGGCTGAGAAAGGTTTTATTTATTTTTACATTAATTTTATAATATTAATAAAACTATTTTGTGTTAAAGCAAATAATTAAGAAAAGTCACTGTACTTGCCCCTCAATTTTTGTGTTTGAGAAGAGTGACATGTCTGCATTTTCACAGACCTCTCAATGCCTGCCTTAATGGCCAACAGCTGGGTTCTCATTCTGTTGTGCCATCACAAGTCATACAGCCTCTGGAGAACTCCACCATAGACTTGTGAGAGAATTCTAATGAAAAAGACAAATAACATCTTACTATTATTATGAATAACAGTTTTGACCCCTAAGGAGTCTTGAAAACCCCCAGACCACATTTGAGCATTAATGCTGTAAGATGACAAGCTTCCCGAGTTTGATGCTCAGCTTCATTTAATTCTAAACTTCCTTCCCTTTGAAGCGGGGCCCAGTTCATTGCTGTTTCTCCTTCACAGCCTTCATCTGAACTCACTTTTCTTTTGCCTGAATAATGAACACCGATTTTTTTTTTTAATCTGCAGATCTACTGCTGATTATTCCCTGAGTCTTAGTTGGTCCAAAATGTCATTTCGCTTTCTTTATTGAATGCAAAGTTCCTCACGCATAGAATTCTAGATTGGCGGTTATATTGTGGTAGACTTGCTGTTCCTGTCTTTTGTCTCTGTTCCTGAATGGTTTTTTCTAACCCAGCCTCCAATTCAGTGATTCTTCAGCTGTCTAATATGTTGCTATAAATCTATCAAATTTGTTTTTGGCTCTTTTTCAGTCGATTAAGTGGCTTTCCTTTTTTTTTTTTTTTTTTTTACAATTTCCAGTTTTCTGCTTAATTTTTCAGGCTTGTGTTCCCTTGTGCATACTAAGCGTGGGTCTTTTTAAAACCTACGTTTATTAGGTCCAGTGTCTGGAGTCCCTGTAGAAGCCTTTATTTATATTGTCTATTGTGTAGAATTACTATGCACGGAATTGATGCATAGAACCATGCAGAGCAAGAATGTTGACACAAAGAGAAATGGCAAGAAAGTCAGAGGTGGGAGACTCGGCTTCTCAGCCATTAACACAGCGAGCAGAGACTCCCGTTATCAGGCTGACCACCTCGTCCTCTGCCCAAGACCTCCCCTGTTGCAGCACGGGAATTCCCACTCCCGGGCAAATCCGGACGGTCGGTCCCCTTATTGCGACACAAAACCCCGCCACGTCCCCTCCCCCACCGCTCGTGCTGTCGGCCTCCACCCGGCCGAGCCGCTGGGGGCGCTGTGGAGCGCAGGCGCGGTCAGGTCGGCGCGCTGGCCGGGGGCGCCGTCGCTCCTTCCGCTTTCCCGGCAGGCCCCGCGCGGCGCCTGCGCGCTGGGTGACCTTTCCGAGTCGGCGGTTCGGAGCTGGGGCTTCCTGCGCCTCCGGTCCTTGGCCGAGGTGAGTTTGTGGCCGAGTTCGGCGCTCAGCGTGGGGCCAGCGGGAGGCTGAGGGCTGGACCGCGGGCGGCGGAGGCCGAGGGCCCCGTGTGGCCCCCACGGCCGCGGGCGGGCGCTTCCCCGGCCCTCCCGCAGCCGCACCTCGACCCCCGCTGACCTTGGGGCGCAGCTGCTCCCGCTGCCCACGCGAGTTTTCCCCCGCGGGCCCCCCACTGCAAAGGGGGGTCGTCTCGGGCTTCGCTGTGCCTGGCGAGTGACGCCGAGGCCGCGCTGCGCCTTTTCCTTCGGCCTTGACAGTCAGCCGCCTCCCCCGAGGTTGCAGGGCTAGTGAGTGATGGAGTCAGGATCCAAGCCGAGCACCTCGGCGCCACGTCTGGTGGGCTCTCGCCTTTACCCCTCAGGTTTCCTCGCTGCTTACCGTTCTCGGAGCCGCCCTGTACGTACGGCAAGGCCATGGGAGGGGCGAGACGGGGACCAGAAGGGGACCCGAGGTGGTGACTGCAGTTGCACGGACAGTCAGCCTGTGAAGCCTGGTCCGGGCTCAACAGGTCAGGCGTCTCCGGTCTTCAGTGTCGGCTCCGGTGACCGTTTGCTTACCGTAGCGCGCCAGAACCTGCAGACTCACACGGGCACGGTGGGCGCCCAGCTGGCCTTTGACTAGGATGGGCCTTTGAAGGAATGGGCGCAGAGCTGGGGAACGTGGCCGGACGGAGTGGACTCAGGCAGAAGTAGGGGGCCTCCGGGACACTCACTCGTCCGACCAAGCGTGGAACCCCTGAGCCAAAGGCAGGCGGGAGGTGAGCATTTGCAGCGTGCCTGCCCTGTAGCAGTCTCGGATCGTTTTAGGTGAGGCGAGAAGGCCAGGGGCCTGGGCCTTGAGCAGAAGATCCAGGTAACAGAAGGTTATTTTGGCCTGTGCTTAGGGCCTTTGACCTTCCTGATTTGCTTAGCTCTTTTCCTTCTAGGTCTTCATCTGGCCTTGCTCCAAGGCCTCTAACGGGCCTGGGCCTTGCCCGCATCTTCCTAAGCTTAAGTCCTCTGTAGGACCCCAGGGGCTTAGTACTATTGCAGCCAGCTAGCCTTTTGCAGAGGTTCCTTCTGAGCTTGTTGTGATCATTTTCTGAGTTTTATTCCTCGCCAGGCAGTAGGCCAGGCTTCCCTGGTGGGCTCAAACGGCAGAGTGCACCTGCAGTGCTGGAGACCGGGTGCAGTCCCTGGGTGGGGAAGATCCCCTGGAGGAGGCCCCCTGGAGGAGGGCATGGCAACCCACTCCAGTATCATTGCCTGGAGAATCCCCACGGACAGAGGAGCCTGGCGGGCTACGGTCCGTGGGGTCGCAAAGAGTAGAACATGACGGAGCTACTGCACAGGCAGGCCAGGGTCCCTTATGTTTCCCCCTGAAATTCCATTGAGAGCCCAGCGGGGCAGGTAGAGCTGTCTGTGCTTCACAGGAAGGGAAACCTCTGAAGTGACATCTTTCAGACTTGCCCAAGGTGGACGGCAAAGCAGGCAGAACTCATGTAGGAACCCAAGATTCACAGGCTTCCAGCCCCACTGGTCTTCCTTCCATCAGTGCTGGGCGCAGGGGGAGAGGCACATGCTCAGCACCTCTGAGCTCTTCCTGTCTCGGGCCCCAGAGGCTCCTCTGCGCCCTGTGGCATCTCAGGCGCCTCTCGAGGTGGCACCATGGGCCTCCTGGAGCCATGTGTTCTGACGGAGCATCCCAGTACTGCCTGGGGACAGGACGCGTGAGGGCACCGCCACGTCAGCCCCCAGGCCCGGACCTCACCTGCGCCTGTGCTTTCCTGGGAAGAGCTGGGAGCCAGGCCTCAGAGCAGATCCTCAGGCACGAGGCACAGATCCAGCTGAGTGAGCTCGGGCCGCTTCCTCCTGGGGCGCGGGCGATAAGCATGTAAAGTGCTTCACAAGTGTGTGAGGTTTGCGTGACAGTCTTAGGGTGAGACCCGCGCTCTCTGCTGCGGCCCCGAGGCCCTCGGTGCTCTGGCCGTCCGCCGCCCCGAGTGCAGCTGCAGTTCCGTGTGCATGGGTACTTGCTGCGGCACCGCAGGTACTATGGCGCAGAGCAGCACCTCTGTCTTCACGACAGCCCTCTGGGGGGTGGGGGGTGGCTTATCCCTGCTTTAGTGATGAAGAAACCGGGACGGTTGAAGTTACCTGGCAGAGGGACAGTCCAGGCGCGAGCCCCTGCAGCCACCGTGGCCTTCCCGAGGGCCCTCCCGCTCCAGGCACGTCCTGCCCGCGGGGTCTTGCCCCGTGTGCTGCCTCTGCTGACGACGCTGCTCCCCCGGGAGCTCCTGGCTCTTTAGGAGCCGTGCCTCCGCTCTGGAAGCGGCACCTGCCACCCCTTACGTGCACACTCCACCTCTGCTGAGTGAGTGATGGCCACACGACGCAGGGTCCGTGCGCGGAAAACCAGAGGAAGCTGAAGTCAAATTCTGTGTAGCCAAGTAGAGACGCGAAGGGAATGGGGTGACCCTCAGTCAGCCTGGGGCTGGGACCGGGGCGGCCTGCTGACTGAAGCCAGGGCAGTGTTTCCTAGTACTTTGGAAGTACTTTGGTGTCCGTGCTCCTCACGATGATTTGAGTGGCGATAGTTTAATAGATCACCTTGGATGTTGCAAAGCGTATTAAAATGAAAACGAGGGCGCCTGAGTTCAGAGTCTGGTAAATTATAAACATGAGCGAAAGCTTCGCTCTGAGAGCTGCACGTAAAGGAGAGCCCTGTCAGCTCAGAATGTGACGGCTTTTCCTGATCAAACCCAGTAGTTACTGGTTAAATAGGTTATTACTGCGTCTCTTAGGAAGCGAGCGTCCTCTCATGCTTTATTTGTTAAAGTCTGCTGTTGGTAGACTTCAAGACTGGGATGCATGTGACACTCTGTAGGCTGTAACACTGGATGGCATAGTTGCAGTGTGCTAAGAGAGTAGAACTGAAAGTTCTCCTTAAAAGAAGAGGGAGGTGATGGGCGTGCTGATTCACTGGACGGGGGAGGTCCATCCACAGGGCGCCCATCTGTCGGTCACCGCTGTGGTGCGCGCGCAAGTGCCGCAGTCTTATGTGTCCGTACGCCTCAGCACTGGAAAGGGCTGAGACTCACCGGATGGGCGTGCGCCCGTGCCTGGGTGTCGTTGACACAGGGAGATCACCACGCTCTTTTTCAGCATCGAATGCCGACAGCTCTTAACAGGGTGATGTGAATGTGCTCGTTTTGAAGTTCTAGAAGTGTGTGATTTGGGGCATAATCTGGGGACACTGGTGGAGGGTAGCCTCCAGAGGCGGGCTGTCAATGACAGTGCAGCTGAGAGCTCTGGGCCTGGAGGAATGGGAAGTGATGGAGTGCCCGGATGGCCGGGGTTGGGGGTATTGCCGGTGTGTGGAGCTCGGAAAGCTGTTGAGAGCAGAGCCCCAATGTAGATGTTGGAATGGCTTTGGGAAGCAGGTCTGGCATAGAGGCTGCTGCCCATTGACTAGTTTGAGAAATAGGGTCAAACTTAATGAGGGAAACCTCTTAGCAGTTAGGTTTATTAAAACAGCAGTCATGGTAATATTTAAACACTGTGCTCCTTTTCAGATGCTTCAGAGTCTCATTAAGAAAGTTTGGATCCCCATGAAACCCTACTATACCCAAGCTTACCAGGAGATTTGGGTAGGAACGGGGTTGATGGCCTACATCGTTTATAAAATCAGGAGTGCTGGTAAGTTTCTTTGTTTGATTCACTAGAGGTCAGGAAGAAAATTCCTTTCAAAAGGAATCACAGTTCATATTGTAAAGAAACTATGGTGCTTAACCAGCAGAGCACACCAGAAGCCTGGCGGTCCTTTACTGAAACATGGGAAGTATAAGAACTGTGTCAGCAATACGAGAGATCTGAACAAGACTTCGATACCAGGGAACTGCGGCTTTCCGTAGGTGTGGCAGTGTCCAGAGTGCAGAGGCGACATCCTTAGTTTTGAGAGACGCGGGTTAAAACATTCAGCGGTGAAGTGCCGTGGCAAACCACGTTCCACTGTGCCTTTCCCTCTGATCTGAATGAGTATGTGCATAATGAGACTTGAGGCAGAGCATGTGTATGAATAAGAGAGAGTGAAGAAAGGAGAAAACTTTGAACTGCAGGGCTGGAGTTTGGGATGTAGGGGGAGTGAAGAGGCCAGCAGATCATGAAGGGCTGTTTAACTGTTGAGAGAGCATCTGTGGTAAAACTCTTACCACTCTGGCTTTGAAGCACGATAGGATTACTACTTTCTGAAAGCTTCACTTAACAGCTTCACCTAAGGTTATGAACTTTTCAGCCAGATGATGATTTTGACAATAAATTGGCTAAAGGCATTTTTGGAAAGAATTGATGTGACCAATTTTTCTTTCCATTTATTTTAGATAAAAGAAGTAAAGCCTTGAAAGGTAAGATTTCTGCTTAAAATGGGTGGGGAATGAAAAACACCATCATAACCTTTTCAGGACAAGGTGCCTCCTTATTGGGAATTGAAGCCAACAGCTGTTCCAGTGAGCGTTCAGGCCCAGAGGGGACCTAGCGGAACGTAGCATGCTGGTCTGCTTCCTATAGGCTGAGCTTAAAAACCATTGCTCAGCCCTTGGGCTGAGTGTAGCTCCCAGGAGTGAAGCGAGTTGATCAGAGCTAGCTGGTGCCACCAGTGGGGACGCAGGAGTTACCTGGGCAAGCAGGCTGCCCTGGAAACGTACATTTGTACTCTGGTGCTAGATATTCTTCACTTCACTTCCAACTGACAGTGAAACTCTAGCCATCTGAGCCCTAGACAAACGCAGGGCTGGCCCGTGAGCTTGGGAGGAGACATTTCCCTGCCCTCGCCCTTTGTGTCCGGTGGGTTCCACAGACCCTCCATGTACCTTGCCATAGAAATAGCCCTCTCTCTGCCCCCTGGTACTGGAAGCCGTCCTTGCGCCTCTGGCTTGTCGGTGCGGACTTGGTGCTGACTGAAGTCTGCTCTCCCCTCCTAAACTGTCTCTCCACTGTGCTTCTCTTTGGAAAGCTTCCAGCGCCGCTCCGGCTCACGGTCATCATTAACCAGCTTTCCGCGGACGGGACACCGGCCTGGCTGTGCTCTGGGAACGTGGGACCCCATGTTGACGTGCCGTGGTGCCGCTGCCCTCAGGCCTGAATAAACATACTTGTGAGACCCACACTGTCTGTACCGTGTCCCTCCCTGCACCCCTCGCCCGCCCTGTGCCCGCCCCACCCCGAGCAGGTCTGCGCGGCAGGTGCGGCCATCCTCGGGCCCTGAGGGGCTGAGGAGTACGTGCCCCAGTTAGCACGGGCGTCACATCTAGGCACTCGCGCTCCCAAGGTCTGGAAATGTTTGCTAAACAGATGATTCTGCTGCTTAGTACTGTGGCCTCCCTGAGCCTCCCTTCTCTCATCTGGAAAATGCACAGAGAAGTTCTCACAGGGCCGCCGTGGAGCTCAGGAGAGGAGGTGTGGGGAGTGCGTGTCACGCAGACTGAGAGGCTTTACAGGCAAGGCAGTGTTGAGTCATGTGCTAGGGGGGATGAGAGACTCCAGGAGAAGGTTGCGTCCAGAAGTCACTTACAAGGCAAGATACATAATTTTTTAAAAAATCAGTTGATATTTCTTTTAGCTTGACTGATACCAAATGAATGCTGCATGTTTTTCTCCGTCTAAGACAATTACCAAAACCCCTAGAACTGCATTCAAAAAGATCTGCCGCAGCCGGCACAGGGTGGCAGTGTGGGCGGCGGTGTCTCCCTGGGGAGTAGACTGGGGCCCGGGGCTCGGGCCGGTCTCCGGCCGCCTTCCCTGCTCTGAAGGGCAGTGGCCGTCGCTGCTTGCCGTTGGCTCTCCAGCACTGGTGTCAAGTCAGGCCCGTGAGTGGTGCCTGAGGAACAGCTGCCGCTTTCGAATGGGACCTCTGAGCCTTGGCTTCTGTCGTAAAATGGGGATAAAACCCACTTTTCAGCCTCACTGGCTCCGACAGGGGACTGGCGTGAAAGTGTCATACAGTCCCGGAGGGCCTTGGCATTGAAGCTGGGCACGGGGTTCTGTTCTCTTGCAGGAATAGCATTTTCTCTGATAACTGCCTCCAGAGGATGAGTCAGCTCTGCAGTTCAGAAGGACCTCATTTTAAAATTTGCTCATCTGGGCCGTCTGTGCTGAGACAGCTTCCCCTGGAGGCTGTCAG
The DNA here is from genome assembly GCA_006410515.1 of Procapra przewalskii. Taxonomy (NCBI): domain Eukaryota; kingdom Metazoa; phylum Chordata; class Mammalia; order Artiodactyla; family Bovidae; genus Procapra; species Procapra przewalskii. Next base: position 9,369,502 of record SJYF01000094.1, on the reverse strand, counting down.
CGGGGATGAGCAGGCCCAGAATCTCCAGCTTCCTTCGATGTAAGCAGAAGCCTGAGAACTTGTGTTTCTCACAGGTTCCCAGGACCACACTTTGAGAACTGCTGATCATACAAAAAACGCACCCACCCAGAACCCTTAAGGTCCACTCCACCAGCGTTCGCCCACATTCCCACGCTGCTGCCCTTCAGCACATTCAGTCCTGAGAACCGAGCGAGGTGGGGCTGTAGTCCCATATGACAGAGGAGACTGAGGCTGAGAGAGGGGCAGTGTTGTGCCAGGGGTTGGCTAGCCAGGCCTGGGACCAGGGCTTGGACTCCAAGAGTCTGAGCTCTGTCTGGAGAAGGAGAAGGTGAGGCCTGGAAACAGGCCCTGATGTCAGCAGAGGTGTTGCTGTGCGGACCCTGGGAGCAGGCCCCCTCTGCCGCATGCAGGTTCCCGTGGTTGCAGTCATGGGGAAACAGTCTGTAGAAGATGCTCGCCACTCATCTGGGACCTGTGCAGAAAAAGGGGTGAGGGGCTGTTGGGACTGTGGGAATGGGCCCTGTGGCTCATGAGTGATGCGCAGAGGAGCAGCGACCCACCCCTGGAGATAAACCAGCCGGTTTCTTTCTTTCTTTGTTGAGTTTGTTATAATATTGTTTATGTTACCTTTTGGTTGGTTGGGTTTTTTTGTTTTGGGGTTTTTTTTTTTTTTTGGCGACGTGGCAGCTGGAATCCCAGCTCCCTGACCAGGAGTTGACTCCTCACCCCCTGCATTGGAAGGTGCAGTCTCACCCGTCGGCCCGGCAGGGAGGTCCCAGCAGCTGGTTTCTTGTCCCGGCCTCTATGTGGAGGCGGGGTGTGGGAAGCGCTTCCATTGCTGCTCAGAACCCACTTGCTGTTTGCACCCACGGCAGCCTGTAGGGGGAGCTGGTGCCCGCTGCCAGCCTGGCATCACCAGGCTTCCTGTGGGCGCAGAGCACCCAGCGGGGACGGCCTGGAGGAGGCGAGTGTTGAGAGCAGCCCTCAGGAGGTGCCGACCAGAGAGCCGAATCAGAGAGGCCTCGAGCTCAGCTGGCAGCAAGAGCGGCCAATTTCTTTTTCAGACGGTGCCGCAAGGGGCCCTTTATCCTGAAGTCTGCCTGCCGCCCGTCCTGGCCTGGCACTCTGCTCTTCACCCTGAACCGGTTGAGGGGGAGGGGGGATCCTGAGGCAGGCGGAGGAGAACACAGCTCCAGCCTCTGAAGGGCTACCTTTGAACAGTGTGTTTCAGCCTGAAAGCAGCTTCTGGGAGGAGGCACGTGTCTCTGTCACTGTATCTCTCGGGGGTACCTGCACCCCAGTCAAGCTGTGAAGCAGCTGTAAGGTGATTCCAGACGCATGTGAAGGGCACTAGCTCAGCCTCTCTCCACCTAGTATCTCGTGGAGGACCAGGTGTTAGCATTAGGCACTCAGTGAAGGCAAAAGCCTGTACTTTGAGAAGATAAAATGGACAAGCCCTTCAGCTGGACTGGTGAAGAGAAAAAAAGGAGAAATAGTGTCAAGAAAGAGGGAGAGGCCATTACTGTAGATTCTAAGACACTGAAGGGGTGAGGACTCCGTGGCGGCCCAGTGGACAGGAGCCCACCCCGTCCAGGAGTACCCCGTGTGCCGCAGCGCAGCGGAGCCCTTGCAACGCCTCGGCGAGGCCTGTGCTCTAGAGCCTGCGCCGCAGCTGCTGAAGCCGGCACCGCGAGCAGCCCAGCGTCCCAACAGGAGCAGCCCCACCTTGGCCACAGCCCCAGAGACCCCACGCAGAGCGACAGAGACCCAGCCCAGCCAATAAATGAACAAGGGAGCGTCACAAAAGACCAGAAAATTCTACAGGGTGCATGAAGGAGACAAGTTCCTCGTAAGATACAAGCCACTAAGGCTCACTCAGGAAGAAATGGGAAAGTGAATAGCACTGTCTCTCTTAAAGAAGCTTAATCTGTAGCTGGAAACTCCAGGCTCGCATGGCTTCCCTGGTGAGTCACCCCAAATTTTGAAGAATGATGTAATAACCAATTGTACACAAATTCTTCCTTAATAGAACAGGGGGAAACATTCCCCAACTCAGTCTGTGAGATCAACACCAGCTGCTCTCAAGGAATGAAAAGCAGAGTGACATTAAAAATTATAGACCAGTATTCCTCCTTGAATATAGATGCCAAAGTCTTCCAACAAAATTTTAGCAAATTAAATCCCATCAAAAGTAAAAAATAATCATGACCAATGTTTAAAAAGGTTTAAGATTCAAAACTAAACAGGACATGTAGGAATTCCCAGGTAGCTCAGCTGGTAAAGAATGTACCTGCAATGCAGGAGACCCCGGTTCGATTCCTAGGCTGGGAAGTTCCAAGAAACCCTGACTAGGGTTAGGGTTAGGGTTATGCTAGCAGATCCCCCAAGAGAAGAATCTGGCAAGCAGCAGAGAACCTACTGATTCTTAAGAACAAAGAGCACGACCCGCAGCTGACTGCTAGCCTGTCTCCAGCACTGTTTTCTCCAGGGAGCAGGAACCACCGGTGTGCTCCTTCACAGGCACGCTGACCTGTGTATTTTAATGCAAGTTACAACGCCAGAAGTGAACTAGCAGCAGTGGGGAGGGATGGAGTGGGAGGTTGAGGTTTGCAGATGTAATGAGGCTGTGTATGGAAATTAACATTGTAAATCAACTACCCGCCAACTGATTCAGTAGTTGTTTCTTAGGGCAATATGCTGTTATGTGTCGCAGAAATAAGGTGTTCTTTGCTTAACCAAGGAAAAAACATAGCTCATCATATTACGATAACAAGGAAAAACAATATGATCATCTCAAGAGAGGACAAAAGAATTAGAATTAAGCATCCATTCATGTAAAGTTTCTCATCTAAGCAAGGGTAGAAAGTAACATTCACAATTTAAGTGTGTCTGTAAAAACTCCCAGCGAAGGTCATCCTCAGTGGTGAGACTGACTGCTTTCCCTTATGATTGGGAAGATGGGGTTATCCGCTCTCATCACTCCTATGCAGTGTCAGGCTGAAAGTACAGGCCATTCCAGCAGAGCAAGATAAAGATGAGAAAATGCATGGAGAATGGGATACAGTGAAACTGCACACAGACAGCATGATCGTTCGGAGAAAACGTTACGTCATCTTCATAAAGCCGCCAGCCCTATGAAACAGTGTTCAGCAAGTCTGCAGGATCAAATGTCGAAATACAAAAATCAGATGTATTTCTCTGACAAACCTAGACAGCGTATTAAAAAGCAGAGATACCACTTTGCCGACAAAGGTCCATCGGGTGAAAGCTACGATTTTCCCAGCAGTCACGCACTGCTAGCGGCTCCCTGAAGCCCAGCCGCCGCCCCGCCCCAGTGAGTGACCCGGCAGGTCTGGGGCGGGGCCTGGGGACCTGCATTTCCCTCAGGTTCCCGGGCGCCGCCGCCACTGTGGCCGGAGCCGTTGCAGCGAGGACTCGATTGCCATCACTCCTCAGCTGCCGGCTCGCCTAGACGACTGGCTCCACGGTGCGAGCCGAGGGCAGGGGTCTGCAGAGGGAGGGCGGGGCCCACCTCCCTTCCTGAAGGCCGTGCCCGGGGCTCAGGGCGCCGCTGGCCTGTGGCAAGGGGGTCTGTAGGGATGGAGGCCCAGCGACAGGGGACCCCACCTCCACGGCCAGTGGCGCCTCGGCACGCGGGGTGGACTTCGGAGCCGCTGCGGCTGTCCGGGGGCAGCACGGGAGGCCTCACTGCTGGTCTCACTGGAGATGTCACTGGGTTTCGAGGCTACTGGGCTTCTGCCCTTTTCAAAAGGCTGAACGGCCGCACCTTGAGGGCAGTGTCTGCTCTGAGTCCGGCATTGTTCACAGCAGGCAGACGTCAGCCGGAGGCCAGGCCGCTCCTCTGTGCGCCCGTGGCCCCTGCGGGAGCCCCTCTGCAGACCTCCGCCAGGCCCCTGGACGCCTGAGGATGCTGGCAGCTCGACATGACATCCCCGAGTCATGGGCTAGGCCGTCAGATCACCTGAAGGCAGGTATTGTGAAGGTCAGGGAAAGCGCCGACCAGGCTGCGGTCCCTGCACGCGGGGCCGTGTCCTTGGCACCCCTGTGATTCCTGTCACCTTCTCCTGAAAGGTGTCAGGAGGCTCAGGCTGGCTTGTTGGAGGCCCACCCCAGGTAGGGACGCAGGTGCAGGTGACTTCTTGGGGAGGTGTCCCAGGAGAGCCCGGGAGGTGGAAAGGAGCAGGCCTGATAAGCAGTCTGGAGGAGGAAGAAGCCAACCCCGGGTGCCGCGGCCGAGTGGCCATGCGCTCCCAGCACTCCTGGCCCTCCTGGGACCGGCCCCCAGAAGGAGCGTTGTGGGGGCTGCTCTGGCGTGGACCGGCAAAGCCGGGAGGGCACTCAGGGCCGTGAGCGGCCAGCGATCTGGATGCAGTAGTGACAGGCTCCACCTCCTCTGGGTCCTCCCCAGACCCTTCCAGCTAGGAAGGAAAATGTCCTTGCAGTTACTCTTTCAAGAAATTCTTGTCATCTACCAATGAAGATGTGTAATGATTGAAAGAGTGTAGTGATAATAATAATGGAAAAGAATCTGAAAAAGAATACGTCTGTGTATGTATAACTGAATCACTGTCTATATTCTTGAAACCAACCCAACATTGTAACTTAATTATACTTCAATTTAAAAAAATAAAAGAGCTTAGTGACACCAAAAGGGCGTATGCAAAAGAGCTTAGTGAGGCCAGTGAAGAAGAAAGAAAACCCAAGTAGACAAAATGAGAAATGAAAGAGGGGAAATCACAAGTGATGCCAAAGAGACACACAGAATAATACTATGAACAGTCATGTGCCAACACCAGTTTGACAACCTAGAAGAAATAGACAACTTTCTAGAAACGTGGGTTTAGTTGCTAAGTCATGTCTGACTCTTACGAGACCGTGGCTCCTCTGCCCATGGGGTTCCCCAGGCAAGAATACTGGAGTGGGTTGCCACCTCCTCGAGGGCATCTTCCCAACCCAGGGATCGAACCCTCATCTCCTACGTTGCAGGCAGATTCTTTACCACTGAGCCACCAGGGAATCCTGTCAGAGTCCACCGAAACTGAATCTGGAAGAAACGGACAGCTTGAACAGGCCGATCACTAGAGTGAAATAGGCTAAACAAACAAACTCCCTACAAACAAAAGGCCAGGACCAGGTGGCTTCACAGGTGAATTTACCAAACATACAAATGAGAACTCGTACTGATTCTTCCCAAACTCCTTCAAGAAAGTAAAAAGGAGGAAACACTCCTAAAGACGTTCTATGAAGCCACCATCACCCTGATAACAGAAGCAGGTAAAATCACAGGCCAGAATTGTTGATGAATACGGATGCAAAAGTTCTCAACAAAATGCTAGCAAACTGAATCCACCACGTAAAAAAGGTAGACCACGGCCAAGCTGGATGCGTCCCAGGGTGACAAGGATGATTCAGCGCGCCCAGTCAACCAGTGTGACGTGCCACCTCGCAAGAAAAGGTAAAACCACGTGAACGTTACTACAAACAAAGCCAGGGGAGGTGACGGAATTCCAGCTGAACCATTTCACATCGAGAGGAACTAAAAAGCCTCTTGATGAGGGTGAAAGAGGCGAGGGAAAAAGCTGGCTTAAAACTTAACATTCAAAAAATTAAGATCAGGCGTCTGGTCCCATCACTTCATGGTAAATGGCTAGGGAAACAGTGAAAACAGTGACAGACTCTATTTTCTCAGGCTCCAAAATCACTGCAGATGTGACTGCAGCCATGAAATTAAAAGACGCTTGCTCCTTGGAAGGAGGGCTGCGACAAACATGGAGGTGCATGAAAAGCAGACGCTGCTGACGGAGGCCTGTCTCGTCCAAGCTGTGGCTTTCCCAGCGGGCACGTGCAGATGGGAGAGCTGGACCATAAAGGCTGAGCACCAAGGAAGTGATGCTTTCCGGTTGTGACGTTGGAGAAGACTCTTGAGAGTCCCTTGGACAGCAAGGAGATCAAGCCAGTCCACCCTAAAGGAAATCAACCCTGAATGTTCACTGGAAGGACTGATGCTGAAGCTGAAGCTCCAATACTTTGGCCACCTGATGCGCTGACTCATTGGAAAAGACCCTGATGCTGGGAAAGACCAAAGGTAAGAGAGAAAGGGATGCCAGAGGATGAGATGGTTGGATGGCATCACTGAAACATTGGACATGAGTCTGAGCAAGCTCTGGAGTTGGTGATGGACAGGGAGGCCTGGCGTGCTGCAGTCCATGGGGGTCACAGAGTCAGATATGACTTAGCAGCTGAACAACAGAGCAAGAAACAAGTGGAAATGAAGCATTTTAAAATGCCATTTATAATATTATTCTGGGGAAAGGCCATATGTGTGGGTACATTTGATGAAAGATGTGCAAGACCTGGAAAGTGAGAACTATAAAACATCACTGAGAGAAATCAAGGCAAATAATCGGGGAGATGTAGTCACGGATAGGGCTTCCCCGGCTTCCCAGATTATTTCAGACAGCAAAGAATCTTCCTGTAGTTGGGAAGACCCGAGTTCAATCCTGGGTCAGGAAGATCCCATGGAGAAGGGAATGGCAATCCACTCCAGTATTCTTGCCTGGGGAATCCCATGGACAGAGAAGCCTGGTAGGCTACAATCAGTGGGGTCGCAAAGAGTCGGCCACGACTGAAGCGACTAACACTTTCACACACTCACAGATAAGAAGACTCAGTCTTGCTAAGATGTCAATCATCTTCAAATTGACCTAAGACAATTCCAATCAAATCCCCAGGAGGCTTTTATAGGAATTTCCAAGCAGATCCTAAAATGTATATATACATGGTTGTTCATAACAATTACCTTAATAACCAAAACCTGGGAGGAGGGGAGATCAAATGTCTATCAGCAAATGAGTGATAAATTGGAATATCCATACAATGGACAATTCCTCAGCAATGAAATCTATTATCAATACACAGCATGGGTCAGTCTCTGGACCACTATGCTGAGTGACGAAAGAACTTGGAAAGAAGACATGCGGTGTGACTCCACTTACGATCCATTCGAGAAAGCATGCAGGAATGTGCAGCAACCTGAGGAGAGCACTGGTTGCCTGCGGTGGGAGGTGGGGCCCCTCCCAAAGGGCCGGAGGAGACCGGAGTTGACGGAGGAGTTCATTTCCTGGATTATAGTGATGGTTTGACAGGTATGTACGGATGTCAAAACCCATAAATTGTACATTTTAAACATGAAGTTTCTTTACATCAGTTATATCTCAATAAGGCTGTTACGGGCTTTCCCAGGTGGCACAGTGGTAAAGATTCTGCTGCCAGTGCAGGAGACACAGGAGACTTGGGTTCAGTCCCTGAGGTGGGAAGATCCCCTGGAGGAGGAAATGGTAGCTCACTCCAGTATTCTTGCCTGGAAACTCCATGGACAGGCGAGCCTGGCGGGCTACAGTCCATGGAGCCACAGAGTCCGGCACAGCTGAGCGCACGTGCAAAGCTGTAAGAACGATTTTAAAATTTCTACTCAGACCCTTCAAAACAGAAAGATGTGGTTCAGCGAATGAGCCGAAGAGGCTGGCATACCAAATCCCATGAGTCCAGCCCCCACTCACCTTCACTGAGCAAAGCGTGTCTCAGCAGATGGAGATGATGCAAGAATAACATCAAAATACTTGAGGGTCCTGAAATTTAAGTATACATGTGCATTTAGAAGTGCACATTCACAAAATGAATGAGGGGGTGATTGTACGTAATCCTTACCCAGTGAGGCAAACTTAAGGTACCTGTGAGCTTGCGAACGGCAGAAACTGGCAAAGCTGAGGAGTCAGTGTGCGGTCAACAGACCTAGAACATTTTATCAGCCTTTCATGGCTAAGACTTCTCTTCATTTCAGTGGATAGGTTTCACTATAATCACGGGTTGAATTCAAAACAGTTCACTTAGGGCTGATTTGGGAGCAAAATGAACTCAGAATAAACCCAGCCAAGTGTATAGTTGTCTCATATGTAAGGGGGCTCCTGTCACCGTAGCGCTCAGGGGTCTGGGGGGAAGCAGCCCTGGAAATTGCGCCCTCTGTTGGAGAGACAGTGGCAGTGCCCACGATCCCGTTCAAGACAGTCCTCCGAGGGGAAAAGCTCTAAGGCGTTTAGCCCAGGGTGTCCCAGCTGTGTGAGACCTGGAGGCCCCTTCCTCCCGGGGCACAGGTAGGCGTCGCCGGGTGTCCTGCCTAAATCTCTTCTCTGAGAGGCTTTGGCCCTGCAATCTTTTTTTTTTTAAACTTTACTGAAGTATAGCTGACTTACAGTGTCAGTGATTTCTGCTCTACAGCAGAGAGCCTCTGTGAGGCACGCGTTCTTCATGCTCTCTCCCACTGTGGCTCATCACAGGGAGCTGCGCACGGCTGCCTGCGCTCTGCGGGAGGCCCTTGCTCTGTCCACTCTCCGTGTGATAGTTCCTCTGCTAACCCCCACCTCCCCGTCCTTCCCCCCACCCCCAACCACCACAAACACGGGACTGTTCTCTCTGTCTGTGCGTGTGCTCCTGTTAGATAAGTAAGCTCGTCTCCAGCGCACTGTAAGTTCCACAGGTAGGTCATGTCGTATGGTCCTTGTCTTTGTCTTTGTGACTTAGCCTAGTATGATCATCTCTAGGTCCATCCATGGGTGGGTTTTCTTTCATATTTATTTGGCCGTGCCAGGTCTCAGCTGTGGCTCCTAGGACCTTTTATTTGCGGCTTGCGAACCTTAGTTGTGGCGTGTGGGATCTAGCTCCCCGACCACGGGTTGAACCCAGGCCTCCTCCACTAGGAGCACAGAGTTTTAGCCACTGGACCACCAGGGAAGTCTCCATAGGCTCTCTGATGATGGCCATTCTGACTGATGTGAGGTCGGTACCGCATCACAGTTTCTATTTGCATTTCTCTAGTAATTACCAGTGACGAGCATCTTTTCATTGCCTATTGGCCATCTTGACGTCTTCTCTGGAGAAATGTCTATTTAGGTCTTCTGTCCATTTTTTCATTCTGTTGTTTATTTTTGTTTTTTTGTTACTGAATTATAGGAGCTGTTTTTATATTTTGGAAATTAGGCCCTTGTCAGTTGCATCATTTGCAAATATTTTCTCCCAGTCCATAGATTGTCTCTTTGTTTCATTTATGGTTTCCTTTGCTATGTGAAAGCTTTTAAGTTTGATTAGGTCCCATTTATTTCTTCTTGCTTTTATTTCTATTGCCTTGAGAGACTGACCTAAGAAAATATTGGTATGATTTATGTCACAGAATGTTTTGTCTATGTTCTCTTCTTTATGGTGTCTTAGATTTAAGTCTTTACTATTTTGAGTTTATTTTTCTCTACGGTGTGAGAGAATGTTCTGACTTTGTAGATGTATATGCAGCTGTCCAACTTTCACAGCACCACTTGCTGAGGAGACTGTCTTTTCCCCATTGTGTACTCTTGCCTCCTTTATCAGAGATTAACTGACCATAGTGAGTGGGTTTACTTCTGAGCTGTCTGTTCTGTTCCACTGATCTGCACATCTGTTTCTGTACCCGTACCGTGCTGTTTGGCCTTCCCAGGTGGCTCAGTGGTAAAGAATTTGCGTGCCAATGCAGGAGATGTAGGTTAAATCCCTGGGTCGGGAAGATCCCCTGGAGAAGGAAATGGCAGCTCCAGTACTCTTGCCTGGGAGCCCATGGGGCCACAAGAGAGTCAGACACAACTTAGCAACTAAACAACAGCCGTGCGGTTTTGATCACTGTAGCACTGAAGTCCTGCCTGCAGTCTGAAAAGCTGCGCCTCCGGCTTTTTTCTTCCTCCTGGGATGGAACTGAAGTCCTGCCTGCAGTCTGAGAAGCTGTGCCTCCGGCTTTGTCCCCCCTGGGACAGCTTTGGCAGTTCTGGGTCTTCTATGTTGTTTTGTTGTTCAGTCACTAAGTCTATTTGACTGTTTGCGACTCCACAGACTGCAACATGCCAGGCTTCCCTGTCTTGGGAGATTCTGATCACAGTCAGAATTTTCAAGACCGTGGAAGAGCCCGCCTCTGGAGGAAGCCTGGAGCAGAGGCTGTGGCAGGGCCGTCAGCCACCTGCAGTTCTGCCCGGGCAGTGAGTCCCAGCGGGCACGCCAGGTTTTCCTAACACGGGGCCCCTCCACTCGGCACCCAGATGTCCCCAGGGAGCAGCTGCAGGTCCGAGCACTTGTCTCCCTTCCCTCCCCTGCCCCCCATTCCTGGCTGAGGCTGGGAGCCCCACCCACCAGTGCAGGGGCCACAGGCAGTCTTGCGGCCCTAGACTCCATTTCTGGTGGCCTTGGGCCCAGTGTCATCCCCCCTCCAGCCCCCAGCGTGTCCAGGCAGTAAGCTGGGCTGTCGTCTGCCCCCAGCCCTGATTTGAGCATGAAGCTGGGCATCAGAGGTCCTGCCTAGTTCCATCCCCTCTGGGAGACCAACTATCTTCCAGTCCCCGATTTGTGGTCAAATACGCCTATAACAAAGAAGGAGCTAGTGTCGCTACTGACCGGAGCCTCCCAAGGCCCCTCCCGCCCGCATGGTCTCTATACTTGCTAGAACTCTCTCACAGGTGGGCCACACGCAACACCCAACACCGACCACCAGGTACCAGCATCGCAGCCTGTGAGCCAGGGAGAGCTGACCTGTGTTTCCCAGGAGGTGGGCACTGGACCCACACTGGACTGGCCCAGAACTGCCCTCCTGTGTGGGGCCAGCCCAGCTCCACCCCTGCCCCTCCTGTAAACCCAGACAGGCCAGAAAGAGAGCAGGCCTGGGGTCCACAGATGTCTATCCCAAATGCTCTCACTGGGCCTGTCCACTCATGTCGGCCCAGGAGGGACAGGGGCTCCGTGGAAACCCCAGGAAAGCACAGGGACCCCTGGGCCTCCTGGAACCAGAACTGGATCTGGGGGCTGGAAACTCTCTGCATCCCCCCAGGCCCCACAGCACGTCTCCCCCCTGGTGCCTGAGCCGCCCACTCCTCTCCTCTCGACGTTGAGGACACGGCCATGATGCCGTTAGGGGTCCATGTGGCGCTTTCGCTGCGTTGCCCTCCTCCATGGGTCATCTCCCTCTCTTCCTGGTCCAGATACCTGTGGGGGACATCTGACTGGCCCAGCCCATCTTTCTGCACCAGGCCACCGGGCACAGCCAGCCTGCGCATGACCTGCCTTCACGTCAGGTGTCAAGCGGAGAGTGGAAGAGGCTTTCCTTCAGGACAGCTCTGGCCATCACCTCTCACCCCATCACTGAGTAGGCTTTGAAAACTCTGGCTTGTAAATCCCCCAGTGGCTGTGTGGAGTATGTCAGCAAGGCCCCTGACCTGGAAGTGCAGGTTTGGGGGCGGCTGCTGTGGCGGTGGGCTGGGCCCTGGCACCAGGAGCCAGCCTGGACGTCTGCAGTGCCTCCTTCTCCGGCCAGGAGCCCAGGTCAGCTCACATTCACTCCCAGTGGGAACTGAACAGACAGGTTTCTCACCTCCCAGGGGAAAAAAAAGTTTGCTAAGCCTCTGGCTTCACTGCCCAGATAGTGAGGACTCTCGGCTCACTTCTGCTCTTCTTCAGGGAAGGCTGAGTGTGGCCCACGCAGGACCAGGGTTCTGGGGGGAACTTGGGCCCCCAGGGACAGCCACGGCCAGCTCCTGTGACCACCACAGGGAGTGGTTAATAAGCACCTGGGCTGGCAGAGGGCTCCCTTCTCCCAGGAAGTTAGTTCAGGAGAGCTTGTGGCCCGGATCAAGTCTCCTGTTAAAGAGTAACTTACACCCCACATTACATTCAAGTCCCGGGAGTAAATATCCAGGGGAGGTGTTTATTTTAACAGGGAACAAAGCATCCTTTGTGGGCCAGCTCTGCCAGCGCCCGGACCTCCTTAGATAGGAACTGGCTGGCGCAGCCCCCTGGGAACATGCAGCCTTGTGGCTGACCAGCTAACCTTTCTGAGTGGGTTTACACACTGCGGCCTTTGCTCTCCCTGAGAACAGAGTTAATAGGGCTGTCAGCAGCCCCTGCAGGCCCCTCAGGTCCAGGTTGGACAGGATCCCCGTCCACGTGTGGTCTCTCCCCTCTTCTGGAGTGAAAGTATCACGCACCCCGAGTGGTCCGTCCAAACCCAGACATGCCATCTGGGCCTCACCTCTGCAGGCTCACGGTGTCGCCTAGCCTCTCCTGGAGGCAGCACCATAGATCTGCCAGCTCTGAGCACCCCTGCACCCCACTGGCTGCATCTCTGTACCTCCCAGGAGGGAGTGCTGCTAAAAAACACTTTTTCTGGGCCCCAGCCTGGATGACTCAAATTCCTAGGGGTGACAATCTGGGACTTGTACTTTGGGAAAAAAAAAAGGAAAGAAAAAACAACTTTCTTTGCCTGATTAAAACAATGTAAGGAGAATTGTGCAGAGTATTAATAAAACAAGATGGGCATGAATTGAGTTGATCATTGATATGGGGATATGAATGTTCATTATAAATCCTGTCTCCTGTAACAAGCCTGAGGGAAAATATTAACAATGTTTCACATGAGGAAAAACTTTTAAATGCTACCCCAGGAGATTTGCCTCTGCAGCCAGATTGAGAACCCCGAAAGTGAGCCCCATGGGACTCCATGGGACTGAGAACCCCAAAGCTGAGCCCCATGGGCCTCGACGGGCTGAGCCAGCTTGCTCAAGACGCAGACAGACCCAGCATGCTAGTGACGGGCTGCAGCCAGCCTGCTCCATTCCTTCTCAACAGACTCCAGTCAGATTCAGGTAACAGCCCGTGAGACAGAATCAGTCTCCGCTGTGGCTCAGGAGGCCTGCAGAGCCAGATGCAGCTGGTCAGTCATAGAGCAAGCAGAGCAGCCTGCAGGCCAAGCCAAGGTCCTAGGGGACCCACGCTCCTCCCTGGGACCCCTTCAGGAAGACCCGAGTGACAGCCTGCTGCCGGCGGTGCCCTTGGGCCGCTGGGCACAAGTGGCCTTGGGACCAGGACGGTGGCCTCCCAGGAGATAGGCCCAAGGTGGTCAGCCGGGGAAACCGGGCCGAGGACGCTGCACAGGCACCGGCACTGAGGACACACCCCGGCTGCACCCACGCCACCCCAGCCCCTGGGGATCGCCCCGGCCTCTCTCAGCCAAACGCCTGGGAAGTGGGTCAGCTGGGGCAGGCCCATCCCCGGAGCACAGGGCAAGGTCCTTCAGCGGTCTGGGGACTTCCGCAGCTGGCGGGCGGGCCAGCAGTGAGTCAGGACACAGTGCCGGGGAGGCTAGAGGCCACTTCCCCGCGTCCTTCCGCCTTCAGGGGCAGCGCGCCCCAAGGAGCGCCTGGGCCTTCGCGGGAAGCACTGCGGGCGCACCCGGGGCCGGGCCTTCCCCAGGCCCGACAGAGGCCACCTGGCGCTGGCATCACGGGCACTGGCCCTGCTGAGTGTCCTGGAAGGCAGCCCGGCGGGCAGGGCCCAGCCCCCAGCAGCAGGCCGCGGAGGGCAGGCTGCGGGGAGCGGGGCGGGGGACTCCTCGGCTTCCCGCCGGCGGCCAGCTTCAAGCGCTCCACCTGGCCTTGCCGAGAGCCGCGGGGGCCCGCGGGCTTCCTCCCTGGCCCTGGCCCTGGCCCGGCGTCCCCTGCGTCCCCGGAGTCCCCGGCAGCAGCCGCCACTTTCCTTGTGCTCCACACTCAGCAGTCCCGCCCACGCCTCTCCCGGCCCCTGATCCTCACACAGCTGGATGTGCCCCGGGCGGGCTGCACCGCCTCCGCAGGAGGAAGCCTCCACTCCCTCCTCCATAGACGGGCGCTCACACCCGTGGGGGCCAGCGCTGCAGCCCGGGGCCCTCTGCAGCACGCCGACCGGCTCCCCAGGATTCAGTCTGCTCAAGGCAAAAGCAGGCCACAGGACGGCACAGGCAGGCACACCCACAGGCACAGCAGCAAACTGTGCGTTTATACAAGCACTGCTGCTGCGGAGTCGCTTCCGTCGTGTCCGGCTCTGTGCGACCCCATAGACGGTGGCCCCTGAGGCTCCCCCGTCCCTGGGATTCTCCAGGCAAGAACACTGGAGTGGGTTGCCATTTCCTTCTCCGATGCATGAGAGTGAAAAGTGAAAGTGAAGTCGCTCAGTCTTGTCCGGCTCTCGCGACCCTGTGGACCACAGCCCACCAGGCTCCTCCATCCATGGGATTTTCCAGGCAAGAGTGCTGGAGTGGTGTGCCATTGCCTTCTCCAGTATAAACACGAGCTTGTATTAAGTTGACCAGAAGAGTTCGGTCGGGTTTTTCTGTAACATCTTCTGGAAAAAACCAAAATAACTTTTTGGCCACCTCAATATACAAGTAAGGGATGAGATGCATGTGCCTGCTCAGTCTTGTCCAACTCTTTGCAACCCATGGACTGCAGCCCGCCAGGCTCCTCTGTCCATGGTATGTTCCAGGCAAGAATGCTGGAGTGGGTTGCCATTTTCCTCCTCCAGGGGCTCTTCCTGACCCAGTGATCGAACCCAAGTCTGCCGCGTTTCCTGCCCTGGCGAGTGGATTCTTTGCCGCTGAGCCACCTGGCAAGCCGCGTCTGCCACAGTGGGCGCCAAAACTGACCAGCGAGCACTCCGGGAGTCGGGCTTAATCAGGATGGACTTGGATTTTATTGGGAACACCTTGATTTTTATGGGACTGCTCAGGAATTACTGTGTGATCTCAAATAAAAATGTAAATTGCACCCTTCTTGCAAAGGCGTGGGGAGAATTATACCCTGAGAGCCTAGCACAGCCCTGCCCTCTTGCGCTCCGCCTCCTCAGCACCTGCGTTCCAGGAACTGGCCCAGAGCCAGGGCCATGTATTCGCTCAACGAGCCGGTGCTGCCGCCGCCTCTGCTGGCCTCGGCCTGGACTCTGGGCCAGAGGCGGTTCCACGGTGGGCCTGGCGTGGCATGGAGTCTCCCGGCCCCAGGGGACATGGCAGGCGCACTTGACGCCCAGCCTGGCTTCCGCACGCGCCCCCTAAATATTCGGAGGCGCCAAAAACACCAGCGATCGTGTTTCCATGCCAAGCACCCATGAATGAGCATTTCCTTCCAAAGAGACAATTTGTGGGGCTTCCCTGGCAGTCCAGCGGTTAAGACACCGAGCTTCCACGGCAGGAGGGATGGGGCCAATCCCTGGTCAGGGGACTAAGACCCTGAGTGCCTCTCAGCAAGACCAAAAAGTAGAGAAAAAGAAAATTTGTCAGACCAAGATTGATTAGCCAAACAGTAAAACACAACAAAACTAAAGTTTTTCTCTGGAAAAACCCAAAAGTAGTTTTTGGCCAACTCAGTGTATTAGTAAGGGATGGGATGTGTGTGTGCTCCGTCACGTCCCAACACCCAGACCAGTGAAGTTACAGGAAACAGGTGGCGTGGAGAGCTCCATCAAGCGCCTGTGACGCCCCTCCAAGGCGTTCTGAACTCGAGACTCTTCTTGTTCTCTGCTGTTTAGTTGCTAAGTTGTGTCTGACTCTTTTGTAACCCCATGGACTGTAGCCCACCAGTCTCCTTTGTCCATGGGAATTCCCAGGCAAGAATACTGGAGTGGGCTGCCGTTTCCTCCTACAGGGAATCTTCCCCACCCAGGGGTCGAACCTGTGTCTCTTGATGGGCAGGCAGATCCTTTACCACCGAGCCACCGAAGATTCGGCTCTAGCAGCACCCTCGGGCACCAGTGTTGACTGAGCATTCTGCACTTGGCCCTTCCCCACCCCACCACTGACCACCAGCCCCATCTTGGCACCCCACCCCATTCTGAAACCTTTTCCCAGTCCCTCCTCTCTCAGCCCAAACCAGGCCAGGCACTAAACCGAGTGCACCCACGATCCACCTGTCCCCAAGGCAGGGCTGACGAACAGAAGACCTGCTCAGCAGGACCCCGGGCGCAGCATCCAGACACAAGCCCAGCATCCCAGGTTGCCCCAGGGGCTCGGGGAGGTTCCCCAGGTGTGGCCACCCTTGCCTAAAGGTTCACACCTAGGCCTGAAAAAATAGGTGTCAGATTCAGTGGAATGCAGTCCCCAGGAGGGCAACAGGGAAAACGAGTTCCAGAGCTGACCTCCCAGGAAGCCACACCTGCTGCCTGGCCACCGCTGGGCTCTGGGAGCGCCTGCTTCCTGAGGACGGACAGCAGCATCGTTTTCACAGGGGCAGGGCCCAGGGAGCCCAGTGTGGGTGGGAAGCTAGGAGAGCTTTGGACATGCGGGCGTCGTCCCCCAAGCCTCGCCTCCGTGCCTGGAAGATGGGGCTGTGCCGTCCCCACCAGCAACTCTGGCGAGACTGCCGGGGAATGAACGAGGCGTCCTGTGATCCTCAGGAGGGGATAGGGGAAAGGGGGTAGGGGAAAGGCTTCTCCCTAAAATCAGGGCCACAGAAAGTCAGCGCAGAGCTCCTCCGCATGGCCCCTGCCTCCAGGGCTCCCCAGAGGAGCCTCACACACACAGCCCAGGATAAGTCTTCAGGTGTCTGCACATGACAGAAGGGGGTCAGCCCACGCCCACCAGCTCTCAGTGACCTCCCCCAGCCCCCGGGAAGCACCCAAGTGTCAGAGCAGCCCTGCCCTGTCCTCCCCCAGCCCCAGATCTGGCAGCAGGAAGCAGCTGGAGAAGCAAGACGGACAGTCACCCCGTGGGCCCCCAGCGGCCAGCATCTGCTGTGAGACCCCTGCCTCACCTCCCCAGGGCTGTGAAGAAAATACCCTCGCTTTGGTCAGCTTTTGGTTGGGAGGGTCCCTGTGCAGACCATGCCTGTCTGCCAGCAAGCAGCCTTCCCCAGCTGTGTCCCAGAGGACAGCGACTGAAGCCTTTTTGTCATCCTGCTGCTGACTGATGAATTGCAATGGGCAGCGTCACCTCCCCATTCGTGAACCATGAACCGAGCTAATAACGCCACCCACTCAGTGCTCAGAGGTCTTTATCATGAGTATGTATCGCTTCCGTAATCAAAAATAACAACAGGGCACTTTAAAAACAATGAGGCAATAATCCCCCAGCCCAGCCAGCCTGGGTGGCATCAGGGAGGCCAGTGGGGTGGGGCTTCCTGAGCTCCGGGCCATTCAGGGTCCACCCCAGCTGCCTGACCCCCGGGAGGGGCAGGACGGTTCAGCTCCCCCGCCCCGCCCTTTCATCATCCCCCATCCAGGAGTGTTTCTGCCCCTTTGTCACCAGCTGAGGCCACACCAGCGCTGCCTCCTGCCAGGAAGGACAGACAGACCCCGCTCCCAGCGCTGCCCTCAGCGGCCCTCGGGCAGTCCTCAAGGTCCACGCACCGAGCGGGCTCCCGACTCCCCTCTCAGACCCATGTGTGCAGAAATAGAGCTTGCAGAGCTGGGACTAGGGTCAGGGAAGTGAGGTGCCCAGGGCACCCCACAGAAGGGGTGCCCACTCTGAGGGCCCATGACCCTGCCCGAGGATTTAGGTAAATTTTTTTTATTTTTTTAATTAGCGTCGATTTACAGTATGGTGTTAGTTTCAGGTGTACAGCAAAGTGATTCAGTCATTCATATGGGTGTATATGCATATATTCTTTTTCAGATTCTTTTCCTTCGTAGGTTATTACAAACTACTGAGTATAGTTCCCTTGGGTAGAATTTTTAAATGCCAAACCCGACTCACAAACACTGCGATGCAGCTCACAGTCTACGATTCCCTGGTGCCCCGTCACTGGCTCTGAGCCCCCTGACTGGATCTCACTGGAGCCGGCGCTCCAGGCTCACGGTCAGACCTCTGGAAGGGGGGCTGCGGGCGGGTGGGGGCCCCAACTCCCATCCCGCTCCCCGGCCCCACACAGCCTGGACGGGGCACTCAGCCCAGGCCTGTGCCCTCTCAGCCAGGGCCCAGTGAAGGCCGTGGGCACCGAGCAAGGGGACCGAGGGCCGGCGGAGCTCCGGCCGCGGCCTCCCGCGGCTGAGGCCACTCCTGCTCTCGGCCTCTCAAAGAGACGGTCCCGGTAATCACCCACTTCCTCCTCGTGCTCTGTGACTCACCTGCTTCGGGTCAGCATCACGCCTGACACCTTCAGCATCAGCTGAGCGAGGCCGGAAGATGACGGACGCCATGGGGACCAGGGGCAGGAGGGGGACGTGGGGGGGCGGTGACAGACGCCGTGGGGACCAGGGGCAGGAGGGGGTCGTCATGGGGAGGAAATGGCAGGAGCTCAGGGACTTCTCTGCTGCGACCTCGGAGCGGAGCCCCGCTTCCCACAGGTTCAGCAGCCCTGTGTGCGCACCGCACTCTACAGTTCACACACGCCATCCCCCACTCTGTTAAGGAGGCAGAGGCCAGATATCCCTTTGGCTGATGGGGAAACAGGTTGCAGAAGGGCCTTGACTTCCCAGAGAGCAGCGAGGCAGGATAGCCAGCCAGCCAGCCTCGGGCAGCGCCTTCCTGCTGCGGCGTGCAGAACCCGGAGCTGTCCATCCCGGGGCCTCAGCCCCAAGCCCAGGGCCGAGGCAGGCGGGTGGGATAGGCTGGGTCAGGGGCACACGCTTGCTGGTCTTTGGAAAGATCTTCAGAAGATCTGCCTGCCCCCACCTCCTCCCAGACCCATTTAGCCCACCTGGGAAAGGTTAGAGGTCAAAGGCAGTTCCAGAGGGGTCACCCCTCTGAGGGGGCATTTGGGCAGAAGTGAGGGAGGCTCCACCTCTCTAACTGGATGGGGCTTCCCAGATGGCACAGGGGTAAAGAATCCATCCGTCTGCCAGTGCTGGAGATGTAAGAGACCCGGGTTCGATCCCTGGGTTGGGAAGATTCCCTGGAGTAGGAAATGGCAACCCACTCCAGTATTCTTGCCTGGAGAATTCCCTGGCGGGGGCTGCAGTCCATAAGGTCCCAAAGAGTCCAACACGACTGAGCGCACACACACATACACACACCACCTCTCTAGCTGGACGGGGGCACACCCGCCGGATGCTGTGTGTGTGGCTCACTCAGCCGCCGCGAGCCCTGGGAGGAAGCTCCTTCCAGCAGGTGGAGGCTCCAGTTCACGGAAACCGTGCAGCAGCCCCAGCGCAGTGCCCACCCAGAAGCCTCGTGGCCCCTGCCGTGTGCCTCCTGGTATGAAGGCCCCGGGGTGCCCGCGCAGCTCAAGGGGAGGGGGACCCAGCGGGCACCCTGCCCACCCCAGGTGTGCCTGAGCCCCGCCTGCAGAAGAAGGAAGACGTGAGGCCGGCCACCTCCAGGCCTGTCCTAGCCGGCTGGAGCTTCTATTTTTACATCCACGCTTCCCGCCTCTTTTCTTGTGCTCAGGAAAAGCTGACAGAGAAGGGGGGCCTGGGGTCGCTCCTGGGGCTGGAGGCAGCCGGGCAGTGTCCCTGTCCTGGTGCTGCTCTCCGGACAGAGCCGTCCCCAGAGGGACTCTGCCCTGCAGGGCGGCCTGGGGGCACCCCTCCTGGCCATGGCCTCGCAGGCTGAGCGACTCGGGGATGCTGCAGGAACTGGCCTTGTGCCCAGAGTGGGGGCACTTGAGAGGTTCTGGAGCGGCGCTGCCCACTTGTCTGGGGTGTCCCAGCTACATCTTCCTCTCAACCCCAGACTTATCCTTCCAGCCCCATTCGGCCATGGCCCTGACCTCAGAGCAGACGCGGGAAGAACCGGGGAGGAAGGAACGCGTGGGCAGGACAGGCTGGACAGGACGCTGCTTACCTTTCTTACGAAAAACAACAAACTGCACGCGGGCTCTCCGAACCTGGCTCGGCACCCACAGCGGGGCCCCGCAAGGCGGCTCGCTCTCCAGGCCCCCGTGTCCTCACCTGTGAATTGGGACCCACAGCTGCAGGGCTGATGAGTGGCCCTCAGGCGTGGCAGGAGGGCTGTGTCAGTCCTTACGCCGCCAGCGCTCAGACGCCAGTTCTGGGCAACTCAGGCCACAAGGAGCCAGACCGGAGAGGCGAGGCGTCTCCCGGGTCAACGCGGAGCGTGGCCCTCCGCTGACCTCAGGGGCCTCCATGGAGCACAGCTGGCTCGGTGCCCCCGAGATGTATTTATTTCTTCTCAAACCAGAAGGAAAAAATAAACTTTTAGGTAGAAGAAAATGTTTCCACGTATGATAAGAACATACTCATCTTTATCCCAACACAGCTATAACAGGTCCTTCTTAACATTCGTTCATGGAGGAGGCCGGGCCGCCTCCAGATGCGGCTCCGTGGGCACATCCGCAGCCACGTTTCCAGGGAGGAGATTCGCACCCGCAGCTTGAGTCAGGACCAACGACCGAGGCCAGCGGGCAGGGCGACCAGGTCCAGACTCGGCCACGGGGCGGCCCGTGTCGAGGCCCTTCCTGGAGAGGCCGGCCGCCCGGATGCCCCCGCGGTGAGGAGCGGCCTCGGCGCGGTGCGGGGCTGCCGTTACCCTCTGCCAGCTCAGGACCGCGCACCCTCCTCCAAACGGCCTCCCGCGCTCAGAGACGGACTTTCACCAGGGGCGTTGTCAGCTCCTGAGTGCCGGGCCGCGGGAGGGGCTGGAGGCCGCACCCACCAGCTTTGGATCTCCTGCTTCCGAGCAGCCCCGCGGAGACCTCCGTGGCCGGGACCCCTTTCAAGGTCAGCATTGCCAGCCCTGACCTTGGATGGGGGAAGCCTCAGGGATACCCCCGAGCCTCTGGCGTTTGCTGGGAGGACCACAACGGTGAGGGCCCCCGATTGCTGGGGCGCAGAGGGACTCTGGGCCAAAGGAATTTGGGACACGGCACAGGATGGGCCATCCTTCCTGGCCGCGGTGGCCTTCTTTGGGCCCCTCTGGCCCTGTTGGTGAAAACAGACTAGGATTTAAACCAGCCTGGCCCCAGAGCAGCGCTGGGCCTCGGCTCCTTCCTCTCTGAGCCTCGTTTTCCTCTCACTCGACTGCGGGGAGTAGACCTCTCCACACTGCAGGGGCAGCTGGGCCAGGAGGGGCCAGGCGAGCTCCAGGGACAGGACAGTTGCTCGGGAATGTTCCAGCCCTCACTCTGCACACTGCTGGGCCTCTGGGGGCAACATGGGAACTCTCAGTGGCAATGTTAGTTAGCTCAGGACCCAGCCAGCTTGTCTGCACAGCCCAGAGGCAGCAGAGGGCAGGGGACGCTCAAGAAGAAAGCCTGGTGGGCCGCCCCTCTCGGCCTTGGACTGGCCTCCAGCTGGCCTGGCCCTTCTCTGCCCTCCTTTGTTCCCCAGCTCCCCGCCTCCCCAGCCAGCATCTGGGCACACAGACCTCCTGGGCCTTCCCAGTTTCCAGGCATCCTGGGCCCTCTGCCGAGGTGCCCCCGTGCTCGTGGTCAGTCTGGCTCATCCAGAGAAGACACAGGATGAGAAGATGACAAGCCCTCCCGCTCCACCCAGGGAGCCCCTCACCACTCTGCACCCGGACGTGTACCCAGACATCGTCCTGAGCACTGACCTCATGCCAGGCGCCTGGATTATGTCACTTCCATCCTCCCCGAGCACCCTCGCCCCCATTTTACAGGTGAAGAGACTGAGGCCCGAGGGACTGAGGCACTCATGGGTCTGCATGTTGCCTCTGCAGACGCGTCATCCTGTCTCAGCAGCTCCTGCAGAGCCTGCGTCCCGCTGGCCTCTTAAAGGTTCCGGGGCCGGGGGCAGGGGAGGGGGGCGGTTCATCCCAGCCATCGAGGGGGCATCAGGGAAGCAGGGAAGGGCTGACGGTGCTCCTGCCTGGCTCCCGCTCATAGGCCGCCTCCCCGCCCATCCCACTTGGCGCTGAACTGGGGTGGGCCCCGCCGGGTCTCTCGCCTCCTGGCCTGGTGGGGAGCACACAATGCTGGTCCTCACAGGTCCTCCCAGGCCCGCACGTGGGTGTCAGCAGGGTCTGAGGGCCCCCACCCAGGCCTGCGGCTTCCCCGTATCTCCTCTGGCCCCAGGGCCCACGCGCTGCTGTGGGGCACGCACACACAGCCCTGGGAGCCACGCTGGGGCAGTGCCGGGAGCAGGAGGCAGCTCCCCAACATCTGGAAACATCGGCTGCTCGGCCATGTGGCTCCAGACAATAGGGCCAGGGCAGCCTGTTGGTTTGGGGAGACGCAGGTCCCTGACCCTGCGGGGGGGGGG
>SJYF01000094.1:9304636-9316674 GCA_006410515.1 Procapra przewalskii | reverse complement strand
CGGTCAGTTGCCCCCTCCCCACCCCGTCGACCTGGCGGGGGTCGGGCGCGGAGGCCGGGGTGTCGTTGAGCGCTCGCCCCGGTGCAGGGTCTCGCGGCGCCTCTGTCCCCCCCCCGCCTGCAATTTGCTGGTGTCGTATTTGGAGTCGGCCGTGTGGGTGCCCCCGTGTGGTGTTCCCACGCTGGAAGCCCACATTTCTCCGTAGTCCTTTGCGTGATTTCCGAAATCCTGTTGCATTTAGGAATTTGCTTGGGGACTGGATTTTGAGAGCCATTTGAGGCATTCCCTTTTACCGTCCGTCCCTTCGAGAGCTGTACCTTTGGCGTTATCTGGCCTGTCGCCGCCGTTTTGAAGGTTGAGCCAGGTTCGTGTGTGGTGCGGTGCCGCCTTGTCCTGCCCTCAAGGGTGCGTTCTACTAGCAGACAGAGCTCGTTAGATTGCCAGGCTCCTAGCGGAGCTTTTCCTTTACCTATCATCTAAAGAGCCGTGAGTGCTGAATTATAATTTTTCTATTCTGGCTTTTTGTGAAGCAAATGTCTTGATTTATGAAAAAAATGAAGGGGCTGGTGGTACCCAGTTGGATGTATCGGTTTTCTGAGTGCCTGTATATTAAGTACAATTCTCAAAGGCATTTATAGTAAAGTAACAATTTAGTCTACAATTTCTACATTTGAAAATCCATTTCAGAAGGAAAGTACTGTTTCTCTGCTTTTTCTGCTTGAATACTATTATTCCACCGTGCTGCACCCAAGGACATTTAGATTAGAATTTTTTTCTCCCTGATCTTTCAAATCATTTCCTGTCTCTTCTGCCCTTTTTGCACTGATTCCAACGCGTTGCCTTTGCAGAGTCTTAAGGTTTGACCTAGTTGATCCTTAGATCCTTCTTTGGCATCAGAGCTTGTTGTATTTCTAAGTGTTTGGTTTTAAATGAATGATTGTCTTGTTAAGAAAGAACTGGTCAGCATCAGAAGATCCAGAATCCAGTACTGGTTCTGCTACTTTTTAGCAATGTGACCTTGAACAAGTCAAGGTCTCCAAGCCTGGAATTACCTCTAAAGTAGGGATAAAAACAGAACAATATCTGAGGGCTGTCCTGAGGATCAAAAAGGATGATGTGTCCAGAAGTCCTTGTTAAACAGAATGCCATACAGATATTTTTTATAGTTAATATGGCTCTGAATTGTCAATTTCTAATTTTAACCTCTTCAAGATAAGGGATTTGGAAATAGTTCTCTCCCTAGTTCTCACTGGCTAGATTTGGAAAAGGCGTTATGGTGTTTTGGAATTTTGAAACCACTTTTAGCTAAATCCTGTAATTGATACTATAGTAATGTTGAAGCACACCTATAAAGTTTTGACTGATTTCATCATTGTATGATGTTTCATTTTAAATACTCTGTTAAGGAATTTGGCTTACATTTTCCATATGATACGTTCAGATGTTTTATTTCTCTACTCCACATAATTAGAATTTCTGGTCTTTACCTTATCAGGTTTTCCTTTTCATTGTTTGCTTGGCTGGCATTTGGGAAGTTTCTTTGTGATACTCATAATAATCAAATACTGTTTTTGAAAAACAGGCCTATTAAGTATTTAAAACACGCTGCTTTTATTTTAAAATGCCTTCTAGAAACAGACGGTATTTCTCTTAGTCCCACTTTCAAGGTCTTTACTTTTTTATTTCCTTCTTGTTCCCTAAGTATGGCTTTTATGATTGAGTCCTTCCTCTGTAAATGTAGTTGGGGTTGGTTGTAAATTTCATAGACGTTTCAAGGACATGCCAGCCTTACTTGGTACTACCTTAAACTGTGCACCCAAGATACAAATAAGATTTTTCTTTATTATATATTTGTTGTTCATCATCACATCATCATCGTAAATCACTGACGGAAGATCAGATCATACTTTGCAGACTTTATAGCACTGCTCAGGAGGAGTGTGATGAGCCACGCAGATGCCAGTCAAATTTGTCTGCAACTAGTATTATTTTTAAGTTTATTTTATTAACTCAATATGTTAAAAATATTATGACTAACATATAATCAATATGAAAAATTTACTCATGTGATACTTTACTTTTTTTTTTTTGGTACTAAGATGTTGAAATCAGTGTGAATCCAGTGTAAATCCAGTGAAGTTCTATGTATATAGCATACCTCAGTTCAGACTAGGATATTTCAAGGGCTCAGTAGCACATGTAGCTAGTGGCTACTATCTTGAACAACATAGGTTTAGAGTGTATGATATTTTACTTATTTGAGAATTGGCAATTAGTGTGTAGTGTCTGTAATAACTTTTAATCAGATCATTTACTGCAGCAGCCAGCCTCTCAGCTGTTGGAAATGAGTATCTTGCCATGTTCTCATCTGACACAATAAGATCTTTGTAGAAGTCTTCAATTTGCTTGTTACAGCAAGTTTCACGACTGTCAATTTTAAACAGTTATATTTTGGAATTTTCTGTTATTAAAATATCATTGCATTCTTAGTATGTGTGGTCATTCACCTTTTTTCAATGGATGACATTTTAAAACAGTTCCCCAGAGGGAAAAAAGGACCACAGTTTAAAGATGACTTGTTGGCTGGTCCCTAACGTCTGGTCCTGAAATCATTTAGGCCATACCTAAAAAACTTTGATAGAAACAAGGATTTTAATAAAAGTAGCCTGGTTCAGAGCATGAAAAGGCAGAAAAACTGCCTTGAGCATTAGCATCCTTCTTTTCTGCAGAATGAGCACTTTGCAGCTGTGGAGCTGTTTGTGCCCAGGTGAACTGTATCTGCAGCGTGGTGCTAAGGGCACTTTTTTCTCTTTCGGAGGACTGTCGACTTGGGCAGGGGAGCTCTGTGGCTCTGAAGTGTGTGCTGACTGTAAGAAGGCGCTCTGGTGGTAGTGTTTTGGTCAGGTTAGCCCTGGGCCTCCTTGCCTCCGGCAGGCACCATGCAGTGCGATTAGTTGATTCCACTTGTTTCTGTCCTAGGAGCTCTTTCTGCATATTCACTATGGGCTGTGTGTTACATTAATTTGTGCTCAGTATTTAGCTCGCATTAAACAAACATTCAATTATTTCAGGTATTCACTTTTGATGATGTAGAAAACATTTTGAGGTTCTGAAATAGATTCCTTTTGAAACCATCAGCTTTCATGTAATTGACAAAACAGTGAACTGGAAGCAGAGAGGCTAGTCCCCACTTGTAACTCTCTCTGTGACCTTTGGACTTAAATGTCTTTGAGCCTCCATTTCTTACCTGTAAAATGAGTTGGTCCTGGTCTTTTCCAAGTCTTTGTGCTTGGTCTAATAGTTGATATGTGGCAGATACTTTAATGAGGGTCAATAATATTCTCATTGGCTGCATCAGAGGTTTACACAGCCTGTCACTTGTTTTGGCAGTCTTTTAGTAAATGCATTGACTGCCTAAGTTTTTTGGTATCATAGAACTGATAGAAGAAACTCAGTGGATGTTCACTGTTATTGGTAACAATTAAGTCATTTGATCAGCTTTAATTTCTAGCCTCACTCCGTAAACAAAGCACTAAGGACTGGAGAAGAATTTCTTTTTTAATTCTAGTGACTCCTTGAACTGTAGCCCTTCAGGCTGCTCCAGGCTTCTCTGTCCGTGGGGTTCTCCAGGCAGGAATACTGGAGAGGGTTCCCATTTCCTTCTCCAGGGGATCTTCCTGACCCAGGGATCGAACCTGCATTAGCAGGTGGATTCTTTACCGCTTGCACCACCTGAGAAACCCAGTTAAGTCCTTTTGATCGGTTTTATTTTATAGCCTAACTCAGTAAACAAAACACTCAGGACTGGAGGTTTTTTGTTTTCCTTTTTAAACTCTGGTTTCTTTGAGACAGAAATTCAAAGATAATATTACCATTTAAGATAATCAAACTATTTCAAACCTTTGGAGTGCCAAAAAGTTCACAGAAGGAAAAGGAAAGCTTCAACCACACAAAGATGCAAATATGAAAGGTTTATTATTACAGTTTTATTGAACTTAAAATAATCTTTAGGGAAAACTCTTCTGAAGGCTACAGCATCAGGTGCAGCGGTAAAGTTTCCAGCCGCTTAACTTCCTACGGTTCAATTAGCAGGAGTGAGCACTCAGGGAGTGGCGTTTGTCATTACGTGCTGAAACGCTGTGTCCTGTGGGCTTCTCCTGGTGGCTCATTGGTAAAGAGCCCACCTGCCAGTCAGGAGATGCAGGTTCGATCCATGGGTCAGGAAGATCCCCTGGAGGAGGAAATGGCAACACACCCCAGTATTCTTCCTGGGGAATCCCGTGGATGGGGGGATTCTGGCAGGCTAAACAAGAGCAGTTGCATCCTAGAGGTTTTGTGGCGATGTCTTCATTTTTATGGAGAACTGAGTGAGGCTCAGGAGGAAAAGAAACATGGCTAAGGGCCCCCAGCTACTAAGTGGTAGAGCACTGTTTGAAAACAAACTCTGACTCAGAAGTCTTTGCTCCTAGCCTTTGTGCCAGTCACTTATAGGAGTTTGCTATAGTCAAGGCATTTTGCTAGTGGTGCTAGTAAATTGAATTAGGCTAAATACTTTTACCTGATAGCTCAGTTGGAGCTAAATATTTTAACGGATCTCATGGTGAACCTATATGATAAAGACGATAGTTTTCGCCATCTTGAGTTTGGGGACGACTCTCTTTTAAACATAAATGTAAGGCTTCCCGGGTGGCTCAGTGGTAAAGAATTGGCCTGCCAGCGCAGGAGATTTAGATTCGATCCCTGGAGTAAGAACATCCCCTAGAGTAGGAAATGGCAATCCACTCCAATATTCTTGCCTGGGAAATTCCAGGGACAGAGGAGCCTGGAGGGCTGCAGTCCACACGGTCACAAAGAGTTGGACGTGACTGAGCGTGCGCAGATGTGTTAAATGTATCTTTCCTTTCTCCGCACCCTACTTTGAAAAGTTTATGTCAGTGTATATGCCTAAGAGCTACTTAGAATTTTTAGCAAGATAAAAACTTAAAATATCACCAGGTTGCTGTGTTGAAGTTACATAACTGGTTGTCAGTGTGCTTTTTTGTGTGTTTGCACAGATGGGCAATAACTTCTCAACAAAATTTTGGTGGGATTTTGATGTCTGAAAGTGCTGTTGCCATAGTTATTTCACAAACTGTGGTTCTGAGGCTAAACAGAAGAATGGTGGTATTCAGGTTCTATTGTGACACTTTCTTGGCTTAATTGCTTTGTTTTATTTCACTGCAAAGATAGCCATATGACTGTTGTTCATACTAATTGGTAAGCAAAAGCTGCTCTTACTATATTTTGTAAAATAAAAATCTTTGCTAGGTGATATCATACAGAACAATAAAAGACTAGAAAATGAGGTAGTTTTGATTAAAATTAATAAATGACATTCAGAATGTTAGTGTACAACTCAGAACAAGGTCTTGCTAGCAGTATTGTGTGTCCAGAGGAAATGTTAACTGAAGTTTTGACTGAACCATGCTTTATAACGTATGTTGTGATTGTAATCTTTGTAGCTCAAGCAAATGCAAAGGCCCTATGGTAGGAGCAGGCCCAGCATACTGGAGAAACAAAGGGAGGTCTGTAGCTGGAGCAGAGTATGTGAGGGGCAGACTGGAGGAGATGAAGTAGGAAGGTGTTGGCAGTAAGTGGATGAGTTAGGATCTTAGAGGGCCTCTGTGTTACTAAAAGGGCAGAGGACACGGGGAGAAATTTCCTTACTTATTGCATCATAAGTCGTTCTGAATCAGTAGTCATTGCCTGGGGGACCTTGCTGTAGCAGGTAAGAGTATGGGCCCTGGCATCCGTGTGGATTCTGGCATCACCAGTTGACTCTCCGACCAGTTCTCTTGTATTTAAACTGAGGATAATAATAACAGTAACCCTCGGGTTGTTAGGATCAGTGGACTATTACAGTGAAAGTGGCCTGTTGTGTAGTCAGTGTTCAGCAAATGTTATATGTAATAAGTTAAATTTCCTTTGGGAAGCTTTCTCATCTTTGCCTTAGCCAAATACCTCAGTAGAGGCATTCACCCTGGTGTGCATTTTTTTTTTTTTAAGATGTAATTCACAGACCATAAAATTCACCTTTTGATGTGTACAGTTTAGAAGAAGTTCTAAGTCTATTTATAGGACTGTGTTGTAATCCAGCCTTTGTATTGCCTTGTTTCGTATTGTGGTATAATACAGCCTTTGCCACTGTCTTCTCGGGACATTTTGCCTGGTCTGCCTTTGCAATACTTGTAGTTGCAGTCTCAGACATTTGCTTGTGTGACTGGTTAATGTCTTTTTTTGTCCTAGACTGTAATTTTCAGCGTGGTGGGAGCTTTTTACTGTTTCACCAGTGCCTGGCCACATAGTTGGGGCTTGGTGACTATTTGTTGAATGAAAGAGGGTACAATGTGGAAAGTAGTGTCAGATCCCTTTGTGGAGAGGTGTGTGTCTGCTCTGATGGGGCTTGCACTTGATCCTGTGGGTGATCAGAAACCACCAGATGTTTTTAAAAAGTGGAGTGATGCAGTCAGATTTGTATGGTAGATAATTCTGAAACCAGGACTGGAGGAGTGGACCGTGGAGTGAAGTGAAGTGAAAGTCAGTCAGTTGTGTCCGATTCTTTGCAACCCCATGGACTTGTCCATAGAATTCTCCAGGCCAGAATATTGGAGTGGGGAGCCTATCCCTTCTCCAGGGGATCTTCCCGACCCAAGAATTGAACCAGGGTCTCCCACATTGCAGGCGGATTCTTTACCAGTTGAGCCATCAGGGAGGACTGTGAGGTAAGGCAGATTTAAAAGAAACAGGAAAAACATTTAGGAGACCAGTTGGTACCGGTCAGACTTGACCGGAAGGCGAAGGGAAAGATCCAGTAGGAGGTAAAAGAGTGAGAGGGTGTGTGACCAAGAGGAAGGAAGCACAGTGGCTGGAGCGGAGGATAACAGGTTTATTGCTTCAGCAGCCGGGCTTGTCTTTCCTGCGATTAAGCTAGAGAACATGCAGAAGGAATAGGTTTAGAGGGCTGTAAGGGAATGAGTGAGGTCTATTTGGAGTGTGTTGAGCTTGAGATGTCTGCTGTATCCAGAAAGATGTTACTCTTAAATAAATATGTTAAGTTAAATCATTTTTCATATATTAACTGATTTCTAGTGTTGCGTTTTTGGTATTTGCTTCCTGGGCATTTGTGGCAGGCCGCGCGCCTATGGCATTCCTTGTAGTTGTTGTTTTGCCTGATCAGCCCCACCCTGAGCCCCCACTAGACTCCCTGCCTGGGGCAGTGGCTGGCCTGGGCCTCCGCCATCTTTATGGAGTTTATACGCACCCTGTTTATAACAGTGTAACCTCTGTCTCCGCATCGATCGATTGTGTTTTGCTTGTTGTTTACATTGCATGCTTATATTTCTACCTAATGGCAGTCTTGAAAATAATATCAGTAAATAACAACTAAACTCTTGAATGAACAAAATGTGAAGACAGGTGAAGTAAAATTTGATGGCTTTAGGGTTAATAGTGAAAAAGCCCAATGATAGCAAAGAGTTTTGTGATAGAAATACAGGTGTAAAACAAGGGGCCTAGTGTTTATCAGCTCAGACTCTGGAGCCCAGACTGTCTAGTTTCAAAGTCTAGCTCCGCCACTTAGCAGCTCGGTGGCCTTGGACAAATTATTTCACCTCTCTGTGCCTTACTTTCCTCTTTACAATGGGTTTAGTAGGAGTATGTTTCAGAGGCGGTTGTGAGGATTGCCAGGTTCTTAGTGCATCCTGTTAATGTAAAATAGCACTCAGTCATACCTGCTCCTCCTACGTTTTCTCCAGTAGCTGCAAGGCCTCACGGCAGAGGATCCTACGGGCACTGTACCCCACGTGGGTAGAATGGCTGTGTTCTTCCTCCTGAGAGAACTAGGCAGTGACTGTGAAATCTGTCTAGTTGCTAAGTCAGAGAGGGACCGTTTGCATTTCTTAGAAATGAAAGTTTGCCCTGTGTCATCGAGACCACAGTTCAGAACCAGCTGGCGTTCCCTTCACTCAGTGCTCAGTCCCTGAGTGGGAGGGCCAGCCCTTTCCTTCTGGTCTCTACCTCGCTGGAACATTCCCGAGCACCCTGTATAAAATGCCCTCCCTGACTGCGCTTCACTCTGTACCACGCTGCTGGCCACCTGGCAGTCCCTGTGGAGGCTCCGTTTTCTTTTCTCACAGCAGTGTCCCCGGTGTCTCTGGCCAACAGTAAGTGCTTATTTACTGAATAGCCTCAGCAGGCATTTAGGGCCAGGACTGGCATAGTCCCTGCTCTCAGTGAACTGACGGTGGGGAACAGTCCTATAAACAGAAAGTGCCATTCTGGAAGACAAAGATTGTATGAGTGGCAGCGTGCAAGCTGTGGCGGGGTGCAGTAGAGAGGAGTCTTCTTGCCCTTGGGGTGTCAGGAGAGTTTTCACAGAGGAGGTGACATTTGAGTGGAGTTGAGAAGGATGAGGAAGAAGGGATAGAGGGGATGGGCAAGGGATTTAGATAGAGGCCCACTTTTGTGGGCTTCTCTTGTGGCTCAGCTGGTAAAGAATCCACCTGCAGTGTGGGAGACCTGGGTTCGATCCTTGGGTTGGGAAGATCCCCTGGAGAAGGGAAAGGCTACCCACTCCAGTATTCTGGCCTGGAGAATTCCATGGAGGGGTCGCAAAGAGTCAAAGACACTACTCAGCGACTTTCACTTCACATTTTCGGGGCATTGAGATCTGAATTGGTGTGGTGTGTTGAGGGGAATTGCTTAGAGCGTAAGGCCTGATGCAGCAGGGGGGCTGGTGAGGTAGGCTGGTGAGGTCAGATTCCGAGGACCTTGTATGACCTGCATACGAGTTTGAACTTCATCCTGAGAAACATGAAGTTTGTTTTTTAATTGTGTTAAAATATACATAAAATTTACCATTTTAGCCATTTAAAGACATTTACGTTCATTCACATTGTTCAGCAGCCATCACCACCATCCATCTTCAGAATTTTTTCATCTCAAATTGAAACTGTTGCAGGATTTTAAGCAGAGTTGTAGATGCTCCGGTTTAAGTGAAAGTTGTCGTTAAGTGTCTGGAATCCATGAGAAGTCTCTGGGATAGTTGAGACAGGAAAGGTCTCAGAGCACTCAAAACAGTTGTCAAAGAGTCGTGCATTGAAGGCGGCTTGCAGAAGACCCTCCTCAGCCCTCGCTTACCCTTGACTCTAGCATGTGGCGCAGTTTTCGTTTACCTAGCTTCTAAATCTTCATAGAGGCTATAGTCAAGGTTGCTGGAAGGGTGTGACTGTGAGCAGACAGGCTGCTGGAAACCACACAAAGAAAACAGCTTTAAGAAGCCCCAGGGTTGTGGTCTGAGGGTGGGCATCCTGACCTCAGTCCCCACCAAAGATAGCATGACAGTTTACAGACTACGCACAGGGTGGTGGCTTCAGTCCTCATGACGGCTGACTCACCAAGAAAAGCGCAGATGGCATCAGCGACATAGGCCTCAGCTGGGCACGTTTAGATGCGCTCTGTCCAGTAGCAACATAAGGTGAGCCACAAATGCAGTTTAAAAATCTTCTGGTAGCCACATAAAAAAGTGGAAAGAAATGAGTGAAACTAATTTTAATCATATATTTTATTTAACTCACTGTATCCAAAACTTATTTAAACATGCAGTTCATATTAAAACATGATTAGTGCCGTGTTTTATGCTCTTTTCTCATGCTAAGCCCCTCAAATCCCAGAGCATACTGTATCCGTATAGCACATCTGAGTTTGGACTCGCCATGTTTCAAGTTCTCGCCACGTGTGCTGGTGGCCACATCCAATGGACAGAACCGTTGCAGATTTGGGGCTCAGACAAAGGGGCTAGAGCCTCAGCTATTCAGAGAATGCTAACATTCATAAGAATTAATTCCTCGAGGATTATACATGGCTGGTGTTTTATTTTAGCAGTTTTCATTAGCTGATTTTTGCTTTTATGTTTGAAAAACTATTGAGAGACAGTGTAACGCAGTTGTTAAAGAGCACGGATTTGGGAATGACTGGGCTTGAATCTCAGCTATTTGATTTCCTACCTGTTTGATCTTGGGCGAGTTACCTAATCTCTCTCTGTCTTATTGTCCTCATCTGTAAAATGGAGGTCATAGAAGTACCTACCTTTTTAAAGGTTTTGTAAAGATTAAATGAATTATTAATATGTAAAGAACCTATAACAGTGGCTGGTGTATAACAGTCACTATAGATGTGTGCTTTTATCCCCCACGTGTTTGGTATCTCCAAAATGTTAAATGATCTTAATTCAGTAGACTTAAAAGACATTTTTGCTTTAGAGATTGCTTCGATAGGTATTTTCACGATGAAAACAGGTTAAATTGTAATTTTGCAAGGATGTGGTCTAACTGATGTCTGTGGGTAAATAACTTTGTTTGCAGCACCATTGAGGGTGCAAACAACCACAGAAATAGTATAATTAATAATTAAAGGATTTAGGATTATGAATAAAATAGGAAAATTTGAAAGGGTGATTTTATCAATATTTAATTACTAGTACTGTTAGACTTCCTGAGGGCTTAGATAGTAAAAAGTCTGTCTACAATGCAGGAGACCCAGGTTTGATCCCTGGGTTGGGAATATCCTCTGGGGAAAGCAATGGCAACCCACTCCAGTACTCTTGCCTGGAAAATCCCATGGACGGAGGAGCATGGTAGGCTATACAGTCCATGGGGTCGCAGAGAGTTGGACACGACTGAGTGACTTCACTTTCACTGTTATAATTAAACTACTCTGTCTCAGAAATACTGTATCAGCCCTACTATGTCTGAGAAGAGTACCTAGTTCTAACTTATTTCCTTTGGTGTATTCAGCACTGAATTATTTTGAGAGTTTCATTTTCTACTCTTATTTGCAAATAAAATAGAAGAGAATAGCAAAGGTAAAACCAAAATATAAAAATGTCACTGTTCAGCATGCCGAAGATGTTTAAGAGGAGGTCCTTTATCACCTTTAAGAGTGAACTATGACTGGAAATACAACCAGATTCGGGTGTGGCTATTTAAATGTCAGGTTTTTGGCACAGAAGAGAGAAGTGCCTAGTGGGGGCGATTTAATCATGGCCATTTTCATCTGCCATTGATTGGCGGTCTGTGGAACAGTTAAGCAGACTCTCTGCTTAGAACGTAATCTCCATACACAAAAATAAACTCAAAATGGATTAAAGACCTAAATGTAAGACCGGATACTATAAAACTCTTGGCAGAAAATATAGGTGGAACACTCTCTTGACATAAATCGCAGAAAGATCTTTTTTCACCCACTTCTGAGAGTAATGAAAATAAAACAAATTAACAAATGGGGTGGACTTCCCAGATGGCAGAGTGGTAAAGAATGCCAGTGCAAGAGATGTGGTTTCTGTCCCTGGGTCAGAAAGGTCCCCTGGGGAAGGAAATGGCAACCCACTTCAGTACTCTTGCCTGGGAAATCCCATGGACAGAGGAGCCGGGTGGGCTACACAGCCCGTGGTGTTACAAAGAGTTGGACACGACAGAGCAACTTAGCACACACATACGAACAAATGGGACCTTATTAAACTTAGGAGCTTTTGCACAACTGTGGAACCCATCAACAGAACAAAAAGAAAACCCACAGAATGGGAGAAAATATTTGTAGTCAAAGTGACCAGCAGGGGATTAAAATACACAAACAGCTCATGCTCCAAATAAAAACAAACAGCTCAATTAAATGGGCAGACCTAAACAGACATGTCTCCAGACCAGACATCCACAGGGCCTAGAGGCACAGAAAAGCTGCTCAACATCACTGATTGTCAGAGAGTGCACATCAGACCTGTAACAGGCATCAGCTCACACTGGCCGGAAAGGTCGTCATCCAAAGATCTGCAAACAGTAGGTGCTGGAGAAGGTGTGGCAGAAGGGACCCTCCTACACCGCTGGTGGGAATGTACACTGGTAGCCACCACGGAGAACAGTGTGGAGGTTCCTAGAAAACTGAAAACAGAGCTGCCGTAACCTGCATATATCTGGAAAGAACATAATTGGAAAGGATACATACCC
>SJYF01000094.1:9270709-9292824 GCA_006410515.1 Procapra przewalskii | reverse complement strand
ATGAGTAGGGGTGTCAAGGGTTGATACTGCCCTTTGCCTATTCAGGGATTCTTTAAGTTTTGGAGACTAGATTTGCTCAGCTGCTTCACCTCCACATATGCTATGGACTTACGGCATACCTAGTCTTTATGAGAAGGTTCATGAGTTTTGCATTTCTGCAAGGTTTTAGACAGGTTCCCCCAAAATGCATATGCTTTTAAATACTGGAGGAACTAAATAAGTTAGGTAAAGGGAAGCTGAGATGTATATTTTGTATTCCCGGGAATAGTGTATAACCAGATTTCACCAGT
The DNA here is from genome assembly GCA_006410515.1 of Procapra przewalskii. Taxonomy (NCBI): domain Eukaryota; kingdom Metazoa; phylum Chordata; class Mammalia; order Artiodactyla; family Bovidae; genus Procapra; species Procapra przewalskii. The sequence continues at coordinate 9,292,534 of SJYF01000094.1, read as the reverse complement.
TCAAGCTATTGAGAGGAAGTTTTCATATGATGGAATATATATTTTTAAAACACTAAATTATTAAAACAAATAAAAACAGTGACTTGAACTAAACATAATTGATATGGTTTTTGAGGATCTAATTTAAAGGTCACTTAACTGTATTATGGAGAAGGCAATGGCACCCCACTCCAGTACTCTTGCCTGGAAAATCCCATGGACAGAGGAGCCTGGTGAGCTGCAGTCCATGGGGTCGCTAAGAGTCGCACATGAGTGAGCGACTTCACTTTAACTTTCATGCATTGGAGAAGGAAATGGCAACCCACTCCAGTGTTCTTGCCTGGAGAATCCCAGGGACAGGGGAGCCTGGTCTGTGGGGTCGAACAGAGTCGGACATGACTGAGGCGACTTAGCAGCAGCAGTAGCTGTATTAGGTTCTTCTTATAAGTAGATGCAACTCAAAATATTTAAATGCATCTGTCCTCTTAAGAGTGTTAAATGTCTCTCACTTACTTAGAAAAAATTTCTGATTATTGTTCAAAGGCTAGTTCTAGTTCTTTGCCAAAATAATGCAAGTTCTAGTCATGGGAATTGAACTTAATATGATCTTACTAAACTGTTCGTTCTTCTTTGGAGTTAATTCTTTCCCCCAGATTTGCAGGAGTGTGTGTGTGGGGGAGAGGTGGAGCTCGCACCCTGGCCCCTGCAGTGCCACCTGTGGACAGCGGGAGGGCTTCACCCAGGGAGGTCTGTGCCGTCTAGGTTAGAGTGGAACCGGCCAAATATCGCACGTGTGTGTGCAGGCTTCTCACTTTACACTAGCGTTTTTAAGAGGTTCTTTTCCTCCTAACATGGAGTGACTCAGCCACCAGAGGGGTGTAATGCTGATAACCCTCCTGTCTGAGACTTTGAAGGCATAAGAAGGTGGACACCTGCCCTTTGTGATGCCACCTACTTTAAAAATAGTTATTTTATATACTTGGGGGAGTTTATTGAGTGCCTACTATGTGCCAGGCTTTACTCTAGGCAGTAGTGATTCAGCAGTGAACTAGCTAAATCCCTACTGTTCAGGAGCTTAAGTTCTAGTGGAAGGAGACAGAGGATAAACAAATACACAGGTTACACAGGTGTGTAAGGAGTGACGAATGCGAAGAAAATGAAGTGGCGAGAGGCTGCAGTGAGACAGAGAGGCTGCTTCACACAGACCGGTGAGGCGGACAAAGGCCTTACAGGCTCCGCCCAGGCGGTTCCTTACATCAGTGGTCATCCTAGCGGCTTTCTTCATGGAGCTCAGATGATCTCAGGAGTGAGGATCAGGTGCCCTCTTGCGGGGTTTGATATGGTTATGCTTGGTGGCTGCCTGCCTCTCACTTACCAAGCGCCGCTCATCAGTATAGTCCACTCGGCACTGAGTTAGAGAACACAGGTGCTGCTCACAGCGGCCTGTGGCCTTTGGGGTTTTTAAACAAGTTTTTAAAAAGTAAAAATTTGTACAACTTGGGACACACTTGGATAATTTTAAGAGCAAGTAATGGGGTCACAGCTCACCCCTGTGAGTCACAAACACGGTTTCCGTAGAGGATATAATCATGGAAACCATTGATAATCTAGTGCAAGGATGTTGTGCCAGAAATAGCCACGGTCTGTTACAGGAGAGCAAAGGAGGGGGCTCTGACTCCCACCAGGCCCAGATGGGGAGACAGTGTCAGGAAACGCTCCCCGAGGAGGGGGACGGCTGCAGGTGACGGAGGAGGAGGGACAGGGCGGAGGGCCGCTCAGCGTGGCTCGTCTGGCAGAGGGGACGGGGTGAGAAGAGGCATACAAGGCGTCTGTCACGTCCGCTCTGCTTGTTGCAGCACACAGTGCAAATTGTGTGTGCCTAACTGTGGTTAGCCAGATCTTTTATTTTCAATATATTAATCTTTCAGGAAGAAAAAACGGTGATTTCTTCTTTTTTCTTTGTCTTCTTGACCCTTAACTCTATTGGGTCTCATCTCTATACATACTATTCAGAAAGGGAAAATAGCACTACCCCTTAGATTGCGACATGCTGCCAATTGCAAGAGGCACTGTGGTTTCGAGGACACTTTTAAAAGCGCACCTGGAGCGGATGCACACGTTACTGTGCTGAGCACCCTTCCATTTCTTTAATCTGGGGAAACCGTGCTGCACTAATGGCCGCAGCCCCATGTCTCTGCAGCTCTAATTTTAGAAGAGGCTTGAGGAAGTATGGCATCCAGGTCAATGCCAGCTTAATTTATCTCAAAAGCCTTTAAATCTCATGATTGTAATAAAGTTAGCTTTGACTGAGTAACAGAGATTAGAGGAAATGGATTGTGCTAAGATTAGGAAAGATAGCGTTTAGTAAAGACTTTAAAATGGAATTAAAAACTGAAATAATGTGTAGTGACTTTTGGATCAGTTATCTGGGAGTTCTTAACTTTTAAGAATTAATGTTCAGACTCACAGCTTTCCATTCTGCCTCTCGTCTGCTTCTCCCATCACGTTGAACTTGTTCACAAGTCTTGGTAATTCAGAAAGCATCCCCAGAGTGTCACGGCATCATTCATTCTGACAACAGTTTCCTAAAGAAACCTGCTTTCTGAGCAGAGAAGCACAACCTGTGCCTTTATGGATGCCACTCTGTGCCCGTGGTGGGTGTGAGCACGCGAGACTGGTTCTGGCCAGAGGCCCGGCTTCCCGAAGCATATGGTCATGCAGACCTTCACTAGCTCAGAGTATGGAGGACGAACCATGGGCGCTGTAGTGGGTGTGGGGATGCAGGGCGAGGCTGCACGGGCTGAAGAATGGAGAGAGGCAGGACCCCTCCTGGCCACTAGTGAGCTGTAGTTACAGCACTGAAAGAGAAGATAAGTTTAAAAAAATTTTTCGCTGCCTTGAAATTTCGATTTATAAACTGGTTTGGGAAAATCTATTTAGATCTTAAAAAGCATAGCCTGTGACGTCACATGGGAGAATATTTGCCGCGTGTGGATTCGTGCTCAGTTGTGTCCAGCTCTGTGACCCTGTGGACTGTAGCCTGCCAGACTCCTCTGTCCATGGGATTTCCCTGGCAAGAATATTCCAGTGGTTTGCCATTTCCCACTCCAGATTTACCATTAGAACTGAAAAATAAATGTGTAAATAAAAATAAAAAATCTATTCTGCTTGCTCTTGTGAAACTGGTATAGCATTTGGTCAAATAAAACCTGGGGTGAGAGGAGACAGGGCCCAGAGAGCAGTTCGTAACTGTGACTGGTTCTGGTCAAGTAAAACCTGGCCACCACCCTGCAAGTTCTGGACTTGTCTGTGTTAGATCCAGGATTCACCTGTTTTATTCCAAATTATACAGATTCCAAGCCAGTTATGTGTTTAAGACTCCCGACATTTAGAAATTTGTCTGGATCAAGGAGCAGAAAGAGCTGTTTTATTTCTTGTAAAATAGAACTGTGTTTATAATTTCCAGAAGAACTGCATGGAAATGCTTGTTCACTGAACAGAGTGGATGTGTCTTACTTAGTGCTTGTGTAGAGTCTCTCCAGTTCTGGGGTGTGGTGGAGACTTTGCATTTTGTATGTCATTCATGGAGTCACCAGATTTCAGGGAGCCTCGAAGGCATCAGATACTGATCAGGAAGTGGAATGAAAGATTCAAAGGTGAATTGCCTGGAGCCTGGGGAGGGAGGTAAACAGGCTGGCACTGTGATGTAATAAAGATGTGTGTGAAGGGTTACTGGATCACAAAGGAAGGAACATGTGGCCTCCCTGGTGAGAGAAGGTGGTAAAGGGAGGTTTTGCAAAGGCAGTAGCATCTGAGCTGAATTTTGAAGGACGGACAGGAGTTGATAGGCAAACAGGAAGGGCGCTGGTGCAGAGGGCCGGGGCCTGAGAGAGCTGGGGACGGGGAGCAAGGTTGAGCACAGGAAGGCGCTGGGGCTGGCAGGCCAGGAAGCTGGAGAGACGTGTTCCCCTTGGTAGGAGCCTGCAGCTTGTCCTGCCGGCCAGGCTTTCTCGAAGGCTGTTCTGTGGCGACGCAAGCCCTGTGGGAGTCCCTGGGGGAGGAAAGCTGGAGATCCGCATGAGCATGGCAATGCTAGCCTCTGAGTGCCCCGTAAAGAGCCCAGTTTCCTGTTTATAAACCAGAAGTGTTTGGGGAGGGTGGCTGTTAGGTGGTAGGAGGCCCCTGGATGTTTTAAGCCAGGAAGTGACTTCACTTGGTTCCCGTTTAGAGGGAACTGGTGACAGCCGTGGGGCAGGTGGGGTGAGAGGAGACAGGGCCCAGAGAGCAGTTCATAACTGTGACTGGTTTTGGTCAAGTAAAACCTGGCCACCAGTATAAAGATGTTTAAATCTCAAAGTTGGGAATGTCGGGCACTTCTAAGAAAAAAATATTGTACCAATAAACTATACTAAGACACTCAGTTGACAGCTGAGATTTTGAGAAGGGAATTTGGGGACAAATAACAGATTTTGTTTCTGACTTTGATCAAAGATTAAAGATTCTATGATATTGTCTGATTAAAGAAAATCTTTGGTTTAAGTTTTACTTTAGGAGTGATGGCTTTAAAAATCCATTCTCACAGGACCTCTTGAGTTCTTAGGTCAAAGTGATAGGTTTTTGGTGTGTTTTTTTTAAGATTTAAAAAAAGTAATACTGGACAATTTTCATTTTTTTAAATTATAATAATGTGCTTTCATTTAAGAACCATTTTCATTTTTTTACTGTGATACTTCTTCAATTAAAAAAAAATAAATTGGATTTTTGGTCTTTCTAGTACCAAATTTTAGGAGCCCTTTAGATCCTGAGGGCTTCGCTTGTGCCCAGCTGGTAAAGAATCCACCTGCAATGTGGGATACCTGGGTTTGATCCCTGGGTTTGGAAGAACCTCTGAAGGGAATGGCTACCCACTCCAGTATTCTGGCCTGGAGGATTCCAAGGACTGTAGAGTCCATGGGGTCGCAGAATTGGACATGACTGAGCGGCTGTCACTTTCACTTTAGATATTGACTTTTACTTTTTATATGTAGTGTTAGTTGCAAATATTTTCCCCCAGTTTGTCTTTTTTGCTTTGTAAAAGATCCTTGTATTTAATTACTTGAATATATCTTATAATGGTTTTTCAATCATAGTTAGAAAGGGCTTTGTACTCCAAGGTTACAAAAAAATTTACCCAGTTTTAGAATTTTTATAATTTTGTGATTTATTTTAAAATATTTGATTAGGAACTTATTGCTCATGTATAATGTGCAATATAAATCCATTTTTTTCCAGTTGGGCACATCAATCATTCGAGCATCATCCACTGAGTAGTCTTTTCCCTCATCAGTTTTGAGGCGCCGCCTCCATCGTTCGCCGGCCTCTGTCTCTGGGCTCCCTAGTTTGCGCCACTGGTCTGCTCATGCTCCGGTGCCTTACTGTGCTGAGGCTTTATGACAGCCAGCAGTGCTAGTTCCCTTCTGATGCTACTCTTTGGGCATTTTCCTGACTTGTCTTACATGTTAATTTTTCAACATGAACTTTAGAGTGAGCCTAACCTGTCCTGTAAGCATTTTGGCCAGATGGAGTGGTGGTAGGAAGGTGGGGAAATCACTTTTAATTTGCAAGTTAATCTTTTTATTGCTTAATGACTCTAAGTTGTGGCTTTAATTTAATCTTTTTTCTTACAGATGATATTAACCGTGTTCTTGAGCAACAATGAACAGATTTTAACAGAAGTTCCTATAACACCAGAAACAACATGTCGTGATGTTGTCGAATTTTGCAAAGAACCTGGAGAAGGCAGTTGCCATTTAGCTGAAGTGTGGAGGGGAAATGGTATGTATTAGGCTCTATAGCGGTGACCAAGTACATGAAATCTGATGTTTGTTGAACGCAGAATTTTGTTCCTGGTTCTTTTTATCTGAGGTAATAAGGAATTGAGAAATTAAAAACTCGTTATATCACATGGGGATAGGCTGTTGTAAATGCTATTTTTAAAAATTTGTGTTATAGCAAAGAGCTCAACCCAGTGCTCTGTGACAACCTAGAGGGGGGGGTTGGGAGGGACGTTTAAGAGGAAGGGGACATATGTTTAAATATTAATCGTAAGCCCTTCATAATTATTTATTAAATTGAGAAGAGTTAAGGCTGGCTCTTATATTTAAGGATTTGTCATGCTAGCTGGGCAGAGAAGATGAGTGCAGGTAATATGATTGCTGAATGCAGAAAATTCTGCAAAATGACATAGACTCTAACAGAGGGGTTGAAATGGGCTGGGATGAGATATGCTGGGGGAGAGAAGCGGTGTGAAGGAAGAACTGGAGAACAGAATGGCCAGGGTGTGCCCCTCAGAAAGCACTGGGCCGGAGGGGGCTGAGATGGGCAAGGCCTCCACTCCAGCAGCGAGTGGAAGAAGAGGCGGTGTGCACTCAAAACTCCGCGTCAGGGAGCAAGAGAGCGGCCAGTTGGACATGTTGCGTTTGAGATAGGTGTCCAGGTGGATGTCTTTAAAGAACACTCAGGAATAATCAGTGAATTCTTAACGCTTCTTAAAAACAGTTTTTAACTGAGGTGTAATTGGCGTACAACATTATGTTTGAAATGTACCCCATAATGGTTTGATTTTTGTGTGTATTGTGAAATGATCACCATAGTAAATCTAGTTCACATCCGTTGCCGCACACAGTTACAGAGAATTTGTTCTTGTGATGAGAACTTCTAAGGTCTGCTCTTAGCAACTTCACACCTGCAGTTACAGTGTTAACTGTGGTCACCATGCTGTACACAACACCCCCAGTAAGAGCTCTTTATGTATCCTAGATACAAGTCCCTAATCAGGCATATGATTTATAAATATTGTCTGTGTTATCCTTCAAATCTGGAGTAAAAACTTCAAGGACACATTGAGAGAACCTTGACTTTGAGAAATGGTGGGCCATCCCCAGAGGAGCAGGAGGAGGCCAGGCCCTCCGGTGTCAGTCTGACAAGCAGGAGGGGGTGAAGCAAGGGTGGCTTTAGGGGTGAGTGTTAGGATGGTCGCTCCATCATCTCTAGCCTCTCAGCTCTCTCGTCTCTGTTGCTTGTTATCACTTCTGATTCCTGGTCAGCCTCATATAGGAGCTTGGGAGCACCCCCGTGGCCCTGCTGCTGGAGGATGCTAGTCTCTTACGTGAGTCTTGAGCTGGTGCTGTCCCTGGCTCCACGGCCATCTGAAAGCGTGACCAGGGTTCTACCTCTTCGAGAGTGAGGCCTACCTCCCACAGAACAGACGGTCACAGCTGCTGCTCCTGTTGCCTAGGGCAGTCCCAGCACCTGGCCCGCCAGCCTTCGCTCTGCTCGGATCTTGGAGGGTGTTACATGTCTCTTCTCTTTGCTTCAATACTGTCATTGTGTTTATCCAAACAGGACTGTGGCTTTCATCTCCTCCTCTCTCATTGGACTAAAATTGCTGAAAGCGGGGACTTGTTCACTGTCACACATGCAGTGCCCAGCCTGGCACTGTAGAGGCCCTTAGTAAATGCATCATGGAGTAGATTGGGGCTGCAGAGCAAAGTCTTAGCAAGATGGTGGCGGATGAGCGCCACAGGAAGGGAGAAAGCACAGCCTTTCTCAGTCTTTTTACCCTGGAGGAACAATTCAAGTGATTTTTAGAGTTTGGAGAACCCTTTGCATAAAATTACTGCATCCATTGCTCACGGTATACTCATGTCATCAGTGTTCATAAATAGAATACTCCAATATAATCGTCAATGCTTTTTTAAAATTTTAATATTTATTTGGCCATGTCGGGCCTCACTTGCAGCATGAGGAATCTTCACTGTGGCCCAGAGTGCACAAGCTCAGTAGTTGTGGCCCGAGGGCTTAGTTGCTCCGCCACACGTGGGATCTTAGTTCTCTCACCAGGGATCAAACGAGTCTCCTGCGTTGCAAGGGAGTTGTTAACCACGAGACCACCCGGGAAGTCCTTGTCAGTCCCCTGTTGAGCGGAGAGTATTTCTGTGTGGATCTGTGTGTGGGTCTGCTCAGGCAAATAACAAAGTACCCCAGATTGGGCGGCTCAGATAACAGAAATTCACCTGTCTTTTCGCAGTTCTGGAGGCTGTCGGTCTGACTTCACGATGTCGGCCGGGCCGGTCTCTCCTGAGGCCTTTCTGCGTGGCGTGTGAATGGCTGTGCCTTCCCCCGTCCTCACGTGGCCTTCCTCCTGTGTGTGTCCTAATCTCTTCTTAAAGGGACACCAGGCACATTGGATTAGGGCCCACTCCAGTGACCTCTTTTTACTTTCTACCTCCTTAAAGATCCTGTCTCCAGATAAGGTTCTGTTCTCATGGAGGACTAGGTTCAGGACTCAGTATGTGGGTCTCTGTGTGAGGGGACACAGCCCAGCCCATAACAGCCTGTTCATTTGGCCCGCTTACTACCCTGCTCTCATCTGGCCCCTTCCTTACACAGGGCGTCAGCTCTAATGTGAATCAGGCAAGACCTTCAGTCTTTCTTTTTCCGAAATCTCCCGCTTGGCGTTTTTTGCTGCCTTTTCTGAGAGTGCCTGAGAGTCATATGATAGATTTCTCCATCGCCTGCAGTGCTGATGAGGGATAGTGTTTATTACATGGCATGTGCAGGGTAGTTTTGTTTTTGCTTTAAAGCAGAAATAACATTTTAGTTAACCTTAATTTTAAAAAGCTACTGAAGCTTAGTTTGCTTTTCTTAATCTTTTCTTAAAATTTTTTTTATTTGTAAAGGGAAACAATTTTTTAAATAACTGGCCTAAGGAAGATTTAGATTTAATATTTATAAAGTTATGCTCAGACTTGGTGAAGTTATGCTCAGATTTAAGTGAAGATTATGTGAAAGTCACTCAGTCATGTCCTACTCTTTGGGACCCCATAGATTATACACTCCATGGAATTCTCCAGGCCAGAGTACTGGAGTGGGTAGCCTTTCCCTTCGCAGGGGATCTTCTCAACCCAGGGATCGAACCCAGGTCTCCTGCATTGCAGGCGGATTCTTTACCAGCTGAGCCACAAGGGAAGCCCAAGTGAAGATTATAAGTTGATTTTAATTAATGTGAAACAAATTTGTCAGTCAAAGCAATACTAATAAAAATATGGCCTAAGATAAAATTTTATGTTAAACTGATGGACATGATTAATCTTAAATTCCACAGCTATAGCGTTAGAATATGCATATTTTTATAACACAGAAATTGTTACTTTCCAAAATTAAATCATGTTACAGTTTGATAGAAAATGACAAAATTCTGTAAAGCAATTATCCTTCAATTAAAAAACCCCAAAATATGGAATGGCAATATTGAATGCTACTTTAGTGTTCAATTTGTGCTTGCTTCTTGCTGTACAGATACTCAGTTCTGAGTTGAATTAACCGAGATGAGACAGTTTCCGTCCTTGCCTTTGAGGTCTGTTGAATAAGACAGGGCTTGCCTACACATGTAGGAAGATGAAACGGCAGCAGCGTAGTGTGCGTTGTGTTTCTGTGAATGGTGGGGTTTTCTTCCTTGTGGAAGTCTGGCCCTTCTCTCAAGCCGAAAATTAAATCACATCTTGTGTGTGTGCTGAGGCTGCCACCTGCGCGGCTCTTTCTCCTCACTTGGCCTGAGCAGGCGTCTCTCGCCAGCCCTGCCCCTGTGCTGAGAGGAGGAGAAGCGCGGCTCAGCCCTGTCCTCTCCCGGGGCAGGCGTTTCCACCAGCCTTGGGACCTGCAAGCATCCGTCCTCACTTTCAAGCACAAGCAGCAGTGGGAACATTTCAAGGTTTCCTTTCTTTCCCTTTACATTGAGATAAAATTCGCGTAGCACAAACATCCCCATTGTGGGGTACAGCTTCGTGGGTTTTAGGGCGTTCTCAGAGTTGTGCAGCCGTCTCTGAACTCGCTGCCTCCCGTCCTCCCACCCTAGCTCCTGGCAGCCACCGTGTTGCTGTCTGGCTCTGTGTGTTTGGCTCCTCTAGGTGCCTCGTATAGATTGGATCATAGAGGATGTGACTCTGATCTGGCTCTTTTTCATTCAGCTTGCTTAAGATTCATCCCTGTTGTAGCACTCATCAATACTTAATTCCTCTGTTTGGCTGAAATTACCCATTGTGTGATATGCAACGTTTCATTTATCCTTTCATCAGTTAGTGGAGATTTGGTTTGTCTCCACTTTTTGGCTGGTGTGAACATTCTCCTGCAAGTGTTTGTGTGGGCTAGCTGCATTGCCAGGAAGTGTGTGTCAAGCCTTTGTGCATCTGATTGCCACCTGTAACATTTTAGTGAATAATAAAATTTAGGTAGTTTGTTAATGTGTTCCTTTGAAAGAGTGGAAGGTACACTGCTTCATGATAAATATAATAAAGGGTATTTTTTCCAATGTTCCCTATTCAATATTGCAAAATTGCTTTTATGATTACTTCTTTGTGTTTATAGTCTTGCTTTTATTTCATTAAAGTTAAAATTTAGTGCTTGTAATACCCTTGAATTCTAATATATATGTGTGTACGTTTATTTAAATTTATTTTTATTCATTTTTTACTTTAGATAGGATTCATTTTGTTTGTCTCTGGGAAAAGTAAGAATTTTTTTGTTTGTTTTTTCCTAGAGCGTCCCATACCCTTTGATTACATGATGTATGAACATCTTCAGAAGTGGGGGCCACGAAGGGAAGAAGTGAAATTTTTCCTTCGACATGAAGATTCCCCAACAGAGAGCAGTGAACAAGGTAGATAAGCACTTTAATTTTTGCCATGAAAGTTAATTTAAGGAAAATAGGAATAAATGTTAAATTATTCCCCTGTTCACTCACAAGTGGTGAGAGGGAGAGTTGGTGTCTCATGGGGTTTTATCCATGTTACTGCCGTTTATGATTACTTCACACTTTGAGGCTCCCAGCCCTTGCCTCCTCAGGATCCTGAGTCAGTCACATAATGCGTGAAACACGTGCGTGGACCTGCGGCCAGAAGGGACTGTTTTTGATAAATATCACATGGTTGGAATCTCTGGATTTTAAGAATAAATGAAACCATGAAAGCATCATAAACATTCTGAGAAATGCATATATGTGTATTTGAAGAGAGAGAAAGAAAAAAAAAAAAAGGCCACCACCTAAGTGGGGAGTTCCCCAGTGGCCTAGTGGTCAGGATTCCGGGCGCTCACCCCCGTGGCCCAGGCTCAGTGCCTGGTCAGGGAACTGAGACCCTGCGAGCCTTGTGGTACAAGAACAGAACTACTGTATGTATATATGCTAGACCAAAGTGTGACGCTAAACCGTAATAGGAAAGACAGACAGTTATTCAAAAGACAGCAGCAGCAAAAACCTGCACGGCAGTGACCACCCTAAAGCAGAGTCAAAAGATGGCTCATGAGCTGGGAAATAGCATTCATAGCTCATGTTGCAAAGGGTTAGTCACCTTTATCTAAAATGATAAAAAAAGCCAATAAAATAAAATGTGCAGCATATACAGACATGTAGTTCATAGCAAAGGAAATATACATGGCCAGATGCCCAGCCATGCTCCTAAAGAGGCATGCAGGGCAGACACTGAGACGCAGTATCGCACCTGCCACATTGGCAGAGGTTAGAACAGTTGATGTGTTGGCAAGGACGCTGAGAAACAGGCAGTCTTCCACACTGTTGGCCGCTTCTGCAGAAGCAGTATAGCAATATCTATTACACGTACGAAAGCATGAAATCTTTTACCCAGCAGCCTCGCTTTTGAGAATTGTCCCATAGCTGAGCCTGCACACTTACAGAATGACACATCGCAGTGTTGCCCATGGGCACCGCTGGCGGGAGCAGCTGCCAGCGCCTCCAGGTGTTCGGCTGAAGAGATCAGAATGCGGCTGTGCCGTGCCCTGCCCTGCCCTGCCCCGAACCACCTCCTGCGCTCACCCCTGAGCAGGCACAGTGTACACACGTGCTGCCTTCTGTGTGACAGATGAAAGCGTGATGGTGTGCTCTGCGTTGGCTGGTGTGTGTGTGAGCAGTATCTTTGAAACCATCAGTAGGAAACTGGTCACATGGCAAGCCTCGGGGAAAGGAGAGAGGGAAAACTGGTGTCAAGTATACCTTCTTGTCCCTTTTGAATTTTGAGCAATGGGAATATACTGCTTGTTGTGAAAACTTTCTATTGGAGTATAGTTGAATTACAGTATTATCGTTAGTTTCAGGTGTACAGCGAAGTGAATCACTTGTGCATATACATACATCCACTTTTTGAAGATTCTTTTCTCATATAGGCCATTACAGAACATTTAGTAGAGTGTTCTATGCTACTATTTCATATACAGGCATGTGCATATACCAATACCAATCTCCCATAAGTTACTCATTTTTTAATTAAAGTTTAAATAAGGGAATCTTTTTTTTTTTGGAAAACATATACACTATACAGTTAAGAAAAAATCCTTGTTTAACAGTGATTGTAGATTACTTCTGATATTAAAACAAAAAGATTGGAAGGACATCATTTTGTCAAAAGATTATTTTATTGCAGGTTATCCCTGCTTGTTTCTTTTTGTTTGTTTTCGGCCGTGCCATGGAGCACGTGGGATCTTAGTTCCCCGGCCAGGGATCAATCCGAGGTCCTCTGCATTGGAAGCAAGGAGTCTTAACCACTGGACTTCCAGGGAAGTCCCTATTTGTGAGTTTTTTTTAAACCAGTTTTTTTTTTTTAATGGGCAAATTATACAAACATGCAGATCATAGTAAAGAAGAAATATATATGGCCTGGGAATATATGGAAAGACGTTCATCCATAAACTCAGAGAAAGCAATGCAGGGAACCCAGCAAGAGGCTGTATTTCACCTGTCAAGTCAGCAAAGTTAGAATGTTTAAAAACAGTGTTGGCAGAAATAGAGGACATCCCTCAGTTCAAAGGGTCAGAATTCTCTGTGGAAGCGAGAGGGGAGCATGGAGGACGTTTCTCCCGTCACCTTTACCCTTGGGGAACAGGAGCTTGGTGTGTGCAGGAATCGGCGCAGGTCGTGTGCAGAGCATTAGCTAGAGTGCGGAGCTGATGGAGTGGAGTTGGGAGCGGAGCCGCCTGAGTTCAGCCCTAGTCCTGCTGCTTGCTCAGCGTGGGCCCTGGGCACCTGACTTCACATCCCTGGGCCTCCGTTTCCCTATGTGTGTGGTTCGCAGGGTTGTGGTGGCAGTTACTGAGGTGTCCTGGTGCGGTGCTCACTAAATGTCATCTCTCACTGTTTTCTGACTTTGGAGTGCAAAATCATCACATTTCTTCTTCACCATCAAAGATTGACACTTGATGTAATTTCTCTGTGTTTTATGGTATTCTAATTTGATTGTTTATTGTTTGGAAGAAGCAGCAATTATAGAATGTTAAATTAACCCAAGCACCTTATTTCGTAAAAGTACTATTACTTTTAGTAAAGAATTTAATTTATCCTGTAAACTGGTAGATACCATACTCCAGAATGTGTGTATATGTAGTTTCTGCTAACAAAAAATAGCGTTTATGAAGTGCCCTTTGTGTATTATGTGACTGTGTTTGGTTGCCCGCTCTGACATTCCCATTTATTTAACCTCATTTTTCATTAATGGCCTCCCTAAGGGCCTTTATTGGATATTGTATTCTTGCTTGCCCTGTCTTCCCCATCAGATATGCTGTGTGTCTGTTGATGTACTCAGTAACTTTGCTTTGTACATAAAAAGAATATGATATTTTAATCTCCTAAGAGCCAGTCTTTCTTCCTTGGGGGTGATAGCACTCTCTGAGAATGTATCGCTCAAGGTGAGGCAGTATTTTCCATAATATAATATTTCTTCAACATTTTCAAAGTAGCAGGGAAGAAATAGAAGAAAACATGTTATTCTTTTCTCTTTATTTTAACATTAGGTTAATGACCCTTTACGTTTTCTTAGTAATAAAGCAGGCTCTGGGGTGTGATAATTCTCAAAACAGCATCAGGTGAGAGACGAGCAGAGTAGGAGCAGGCATCCAACGCAACGCAGCCATTTATGTGACCTTAGACTCACCTGGCCGGAGAAGGCAGTGGCACCCCACTTCAGTACTATTGCCTGGAAAATCCTATGAATGAAGGAGCCTGGTAGGCTGCAGTCCATGAGGTCGCCAAGAGTCAGATATGACTGAGCAACTTCCTTTTCACTTTTCACTTTCATGCATTGGAGAAGGAAATGGCAACCCACTCCAGTGTTCTTGCCTGGAGAATCCCAGAGACGGGGGAGCCTGGTGGGCTGCTGTCTGTGGGGTCGCACAGAGTCGGACACAACTGAAGCGACTTAGCAGTAGCAGCAGCAGACTCACCTGGCACAAAACTGTGCTGCACACTTTGTTTAAAAAAAAATGACAGAATTTTGCCAGTTTAAATTTGAAACCCTTAAAAATTGAAAAAATGTATACTTTTTTATAGAACAAAGGAGAATTCAGAAGATAGTATCCCATCTCAGTTTTAACCCTAGTAGTGAAGATCAGTTTTGTGCATCAGTTTTTAAATTATTGGATATTATAAGTTCTATTTTTGTCTGTTTTAAAATTTTTATCAAAGTATAGTTGATTTACAGTGCTGTGGTAGTTTCAGATTTACAGTAAGGTAAATTATTTATATATATACATATATCCATTCTTTTTTTAGATTATTTTCCCATATAGGTCATTATTTTAGTCTCTCCTAAAATAATAAAGGCTTTAATTTTTAATAAAAATAGATAATATAGATAAAATACACATAACATGAAATTTACCATCTTGACCATTTTTAAGTGTTAGAAACTTTTTGATATAGATCAGTTTCAACATTCTGAAATAGAATATAGAAAAAAAATTCATTTAAACAACTTTATGTATACAGGTTGATTATAAAACATTTTTTCAACTGTACTAATTTCTGAGCTGTCCAGCCTGGTATTTTATACTTGTGCTCAATAAATATTTGAATAAGTGAAGAAATTATAAAATATTGTTTTTCTAGGATATCGGAGAAGGCAATGGCAGCCCACTCCAGTACTCTTGCCTGGAAAATCCCATGGATGGAGGAGCCTGGTGGGCTACCGTCCATGGGGTCACTAAGAGTCGGACACGACTGAGCGACTTCCCTTTCCCTTTTCACTTTCATGCATTGGAGAAGGAAATGGCAGCCCACTCCAGTGTTCTTGCCTGGAGACTCCCAGGGGCGGCGGAGCCTGGTGGGCTGCCGTCTATGGGGCCGCACAGCGTCGGACACGCCTGAAGCGACTCAGCAGCAGCAGCGGGGGATCTTTCAGTAAGTTTGGCACTCTCCTTTCTGTAGGTGGCCGTCAGACCCAGGAGCAAAGAACTCAGAGAAATGTAACAAATGTACCTGGAGAAAAACGTGCTGAAAATGGGGTAAGTAATAGTGAATTTTATTGATCAAGTTTAATTGCTTTTTATAGGTGCTAATGAATTTTGGTTATAATTTAATTGTTAATATTTATTTCGACTGTGCTAAGTCTTCATTGCTGTGTGCAGGCTCTCTCGTTGCAGTCGTCGGGGGCTGCGCTCTCTTTCCGGTGTGGAGGCTTCTCATGGAGGTGGCTCTTCTCGTTGCGGGGCACGGGCTCTGGGGCACGCAGGCGCCAGTAGTTGGGGCACATGGACTCTGGAACCAGGGCTCAAGAGCTGTGGCTCACGGGCTCAGCTGCTGCACGGCTTGTGGACTCTTCTTGGACCGGGGATGGAAACCGTGTGCCCTGCATTGCAAGGAGATTCGTAACCACTGGACTGCCGGAGAAGCTGTATAATTTGTTTTTAAAGAATTATTTTTTGACTAGTACTAACGTAAAACAGTAAAACTACCAATTACTTACCAGCAAAACAAGTTTATTTGGGAATAGCAAAGAACTGTAATTTAGGACATGCAGCTATGGACAGCTACATGCAAGTCCTCTGCAACAAGAGGAAACACTTTTATAGAGGAGAAGGGGAGGCTGGGAGGGGCTGTTATCAACAAAAAGTCTTGTGGAGGAAACTGGGAGTTTGGAGTTTGGTGGCCTTTCCTTAGCTGCATTGTTGCCAGGCAAGGAGGAGGTGGCTCTTCCCTCTGCCGGTGGCCGTGAGTGGTGTCTCCTCCTCTGGGTGCGCCTCTCCCTGTTGGGTTGGGACCTGCTCTGGCGTCTAGAGCTGTGTGTGTGAGAGCGCCCCACTGTGGCCTCTCAGCCCCGTTCCCTTGGGTTTCCCTGTGCATTTTCACAGTGGAAGCTGTCATCGTTGAGTATTTCGCTCGTTTCTATGAAGGTGTGACGCAGCAGCCTGCACGGCCATGGTCTCATCATCCTTGCAGTGCCCATGCACTGGGTGGTCTCCAGCAGAGCAGTGCCCTCCGGTGCCCTTTACGTGCTGCTGCCATGGCAGGTCCTGGAACCGCAGCCACGGGCCTCGGTTCCCTGGAGGCAGATGGGCTCATCTCCGGACTGAGAGGCGGGCGTGCAGACTTGCTTCGTGTCTTCAGTGTCGATGTCTCGGTCCTTGTGTCAGGTTCTGAAAGCCAGGACGGCGGCAGGCTGCAGCCACCGTGGGCGCCTCCGGGGGGGCGCTTCCTTTGTCGTCTGGTGTGGAGCTGGAGGGAAGGCCCAGCGTCGGCTACAGGGGAAGAAGTTCGTCCAGACACGTGGATTCTTTGAAGGAATTTGTGTTCAAAGAGCAGAGATGCATGAATGACAATGGGTGAATGAGAGGAGAATGGAGAGTGAGAGAGATTTCATCATGGTCTTTTCTGGAAATTCTGTAGTAACTTTTCCAAATAGTTTTCAGGCTGAAGAACAGTTCTTTTTCTGGCTCTGCCCTCACTGGACGTGTAGCTTCGGCAGGTCACTGCCTAGCACAGTGCTTGGCGCGGTCACACACGGGTGAGAGACAGGGGCCTGGAGTGCGGAGGGCCCATCTTCAGACACTGGCTTCAGAACTTTCCAACTAGCTGAATTTGAGCAAGTCACTTTGCCCCTCTACTTTCCAGCTTCATGTTACTGGCTTTCTTTTATTGCCATTGTGACTTTAAATGATATACTTATATCTGTTTCTTTGTTCAATCACCTTGAAACCATGTCTCTGGACCTCCCTTCTCGTAAGATGAAGCTCTCAGCACCCCTCCCCTTTTCTCCATCTCCCTCTAACCTACCTTTTAGCTTTTACAGCTGTACTTCTGTGCTGTCAGTGCTGATAATATTTGGGTACTTTTATCTCAGTATAATTGAAGACTTTTATACTTTGTTTATGCCAAAGCCTTTGACTGTGTGGATCACAATAAACTGGAAAAATCTGAAAGAGATGAGCATACTGGTATGCCCACCTGACCTGCCTCTTGAGAAACCTACATGCAGGTCAGGAAGCAACAGTTAGAACTGGACATGGAACAACAGACTGGTTCCAAATAGGAAAAGGAGTACGTCAAGGCTGTATATTGTCACCCTGCTTATTTAACTTCTATGCAGAGTACATCATGAGAAACGCTGGGCTGGAGGAAGCACAAGGTGGAATCAAGATTGCCAGGAAAAATATCAACCTCAGATATGCAGCTGACACCACCCTTAACGGCAGAAAGTGAAGAGGAACTAAAGAGCCTCTTGATGAAAGTAAAAGAGGAGAGTGAAAAAGCTGGCTTAAAGCTCAACATTCAGAAAACGAAGATCACGGCATCTGGTCCCATCACTTCATGGGAAATAGATGGGGAAACAGTGGCTAACTTTATTTTTCTGGGCTCCAAAATCACTGCAGATGGTGATTGCAGCCATGAAATTAAAAGACACTGCTTGGAAGGAAAGTTATGACCAACCTAGATAGCATATTCAAAAGCAGANNNCCAACAAAGGTCTGTCTAGTCAAGGCTATGGTTTTTCCAGTGGTCATGTATGAATGTGAGAGTTGGACTGTGAAGAAAGCTGAGCGCTGAAGAATTGATGCTTTTGAACTGTGTTGTTGGAGAAGACTCTTGAGCATCCTTGGACTGCAAGGATATCCAACCAGTCCATCCTAAAGTAGATCAGTCCTGGGTGTTCATTGGAAGGACTGATGTTAAAGCTGAAACTCCAATACTTTGGCCACCTGATGCGAAGAGCTGACTCATTTGAAAAGACCCTGATGCTGGGAGAGATTGAGGGCAGGAGGAGAAGGGGATGACAGAGGATGAGATGGCTGAATGGCATCACCAACTCGATGGACATGGGTTTGGGTGGACTCTGGGAGTTGGTGTTGGACAGGGAGGCCTGGCGTGCTGCGATTTATGGGGTCGCAAAGAGTTGGACATGAGTGAGCAGCTGCGATTTATGGGGTCGCAAAGAGTTGGACATGAGTGAGCAACTGAACTGAATACTTTGTTTATATGCTAGTTATAAAGTTGAAAAGCATTTAATGGTGTTTTAGATTTTTCAAACGCTAACCACTGTAGGGCCAAGTGGTGTACTAGATAATATCTTCTTCTTTTGAGTGCCACTCAGGGAAAACTATTCCTCTTGTCAGGATTAAGGATTCTCCTTCCTTACCCTCCAATTGCTAAAGATCATTCCACAAATCCTCTTCCTATTCCTGCCTTCTGACTTGCTGGTGCACTCTGAGTCTGACGCCTCTGTGGGGTTCTGGCAGGCGTGTGTGCTTCAGAACGTCTGAAGGAATAAAGGCCCAGGCCCCACAGGTAGAACGTAAGGCTGGGATGGGCATGGAAGACTCATGTTATACTGTTGCCCTGCCAGGTTTGAGAACCTCCAGAATGAATGTACCCACTGTCCAAAGCATTCAGAACTTACCTGTCCAACAGAATCTTGAAGATCCCTTTGTCTTCTAAGATTTCCTGTGGCCTGAACTTCAGGGGAGGTGAAATAAGTATATCAAATAGGCGGGGACTGTGTGTGTGTGTATAAACGGAAGGGACTCAGGAGGAACGGAGACCAGTAACAGTATGGTCAGTATGGTGAGTTTTGATGCAATGGGTCCTTGATCTTTCCAGGATGAGGTTATTTATTGTTAACATGGAGATGTTTACATGTCAAGATCAACAAAACTGAAACCTGAAACCAAAATTACAACTGTTTGCATCCTATATGCGAGCTTATAATTAGAGGAAGGTTGAGAGCTGGTGAAGAGGCGTGACGCTTGTGCTGAAAGCGTGACATCTAAGAGGTTATTGTGTTTATGGCACCCACATCTGCCTTTTAAGCCTAATAATATGTTACCTTTGTGAAGCACTTTATTGTCTACAAAGCACTTTTATGTGCATTTTTTAAAGTTAATATGATGTTAAAAACATCCTTCTCCAAAAATGTTTTTGCTGTGTACCCTGGACCTAGAATTTCAGCACCTGAGCCTGTGTGCCCCATGACTGCTAGCACCTGCTGTGGCAACTGCTCTCCCTGAAGTGCAGGTCACAAAGTCAGCTGTCTGAGAAATGAAGGCCCCTGCCCCACTGGCAGAGCTTTTCATTCAGTAAGTGTGAGGTGGGCCTGGAAGACCTCCATGTGTCACTGTTGCTCTGCCAGTCTGGGAACGTCCAGGTTATATGTACACACTGCTGTAAGCATTCGGAGCTCACTTGTCCAATAGAATTTTGAAGATCTGGTTTATGACTTTATGGTATAAAGGCAAATTCATTCATCCTTTTTGTGTGTGCCTGTATCAGGGGTCCCAGGGCTACCCTCGGTGTCAGCAGTTTGCTCGGAGGACTCACAGGACTCGGCATACGGCCGTAGTCATGGCTGTGGGGTTGCCCAGCCAGAGGGTGCAGCCCAGGAGCCACCAGGGGAAGAGGCGCGCGCAGGGGCCTGGCATCGGGGAAGCTGCCCGGCTCCTGAGGGCCCCTCCCAGTGGAGTCACAAACCAACTGCTCGCTTGAAACTAGTCACAGTATCACTTCTTATTCTGCAGAGTTGGATACCACTTAGCAACTGAGCAACAACGCAGCGCTTGTTAGTGTGTTTTTGGATAAGTCATTATAGCAAAAGAAAGTTGTCTGGAAAACGGCGTCATTTTCTAGGGACTGTGGTAGTGCGGAGTCGTTAACTGAGCAGATACTGTGTGCGGTGAGGAATACTTGTTTTCATGGACAAATTTGCGATCTTTGATAGTTTTTGGCACATATTGGAAAAATACATTTAGCACATGTTGGCAGAATGTTTTCATAGTACAATAAGTGGGATATAAAGCTAAGTCTTTTTACTAATATTTGAAAGACTATCTATAAAAACATGTAATTAGAGGCTTAAGATGGAAGACAAGTGTATTGCATAATTGTCTACAGTGGTTTGTGTTGAGAAACCTTATTATATATTTTTAATAAATGAATTATTGCAGGACCGACTTCAAAATCATATAAAACACATCACAGGAGACGAGAGCGCATGCGACTAGGGCCATGCTATCAACTGACTCGTGATATAGAGCTTTTAACCATAATTATCAAGTGAGTTGTAGTTAATATGTTAAAAAATCTAGTTCTGATAGCCTGTTTGTCAAGCATACTTAATTTTGTCATCTTTCTTAGTTGTGATTCAATATAGTTAGTACACGTGAGACATGAGCCAGTACGTCCTCCTTTACGCCTAGCTTTTAGCAACTTGGGCTAGCTTAGTTCCTGGAGACCTGGTCATAGTGCATTTGGGGTTGATGGCTTAATAGCATTTTTGTGCTTATCTTTTTGATTCTTATCAAAATAAAATATTATATGAGATTCTTTCTTCACCAAGAGGTTAACATTTTATTTTAAAAAGAGGATAAAATATAAACCCTGACAACACCAAATGTCAGCAAGGATGAGGTGAAGCTGCTGCTGCTGAGTCACTTCAGTCGTGTCCGACTCTGTGCGACCCCATAGACGGCAGCCCGCCAGGCTCCCCCGTCCCTGGGATTCTCCAGGCAAGAACACTGGAGTGGGTTGCCATTTCCTTCGCCAATGCGTGAAAGTGAAGTTGCTCAGTCATGTCCGACTTTTAGCGACCCCATGGACTGCAGCCCACCAGGCTCCTCCATCCATGGGATTTTCCAGGCAAGAGCACTGGAGCGGGTGCCGTCGCCTTCTCCGCTAGGACTTTGTATATTGCTGGGAGAGTGTAAAATGATGCTTCACTTTGGAGAATGGTTTGTCAGTTTGTGTAAGTGAAATGAGCACTTAACCACACAATGCTTAGTCCCCAGCTTCACTTCTTGACATCAGTTACCCAAGAGAAGCCAGAACATTTGTCCACATAAATACCGGTGCATGAACGTTCAAGATGGCTTTATTCCTCATAGCTGAGGAGTGGAAACGACCTGAGTGTTCACCAGCAGGCGGGTGGGGAAACACAACTGTTCATACAAGCGAGTGCCACTTGCAGCAGAAAGGAGCGGGTTCCTGGTGCAGGAGGCAGCACGGGCGCACCTCTGAACGCTGCGGCGAGGGAAGGAAGCCAGCCTCAGGGAAGTGGCCCTGTCTGCGGAGCTTCTCGGGCACACAGGACTTGGTGACCGTGGCTCAACCACCCCCATCCCCACGGGCGGGATAGAATTGACTGGGAAGCTCAGTGGGGAGCTTTCTGGGATGATGGAAGCATTGTGTTGACTGGAGTGGTTAAACTGATGTGCAGCGGTCAGCTAATGCAGCAGCATGCTTCAGATGGTGTGCTTATGGTCTGTAAATATGCCTCAGTTAAAGTGAATGTGAAAACTTTCACTATGTGTTTAATATACTAGCCTGTCATTTCATTTTGTTAACTTACTACTGTTATGTATGTTTTTGAAGTTTTATATCAGAAATGGGTTAGAATATATGCCAATTTTTTAAAGTTGCTAATCTTAAATTTAGGAACGTAAAAATTAGAAAATTGTGGGATTTTTATTAACAGTGTTATGAAGTTTTATATATATGTGTGTGTGTGTGTGTGTGTGTGTGTGTGTGTATATATATATATATAT
>SJYF01000094.1:9250959-9267444 GCA_006410515.1 Procapra przewalskii | reverse complement strand
CAGATGTTCAAGCTGGTTTTAGAAAAGGCAGAGGAACCAGAGATCAAATTGCCAACATCCTCTGGATCATCAAAAAAGCAAGAGAGTTCCAGAAAAACATCTATTTCTGCTTTGTTGACTATGCCAAAGCCTTTGACTGTGTGGATGACAATAAACTGTGGAAAATTCTGAAAGAGATGGGAATACCAGACCACCTGACCTGCCTCTTGAGAAATCTGTGTGCAGGTCAGGAAGCAACAGTTAGAAGTGGACATGGAACAACAGATTGGTTCCAAATAGGAAAATGAGTACATCAAGGCTGTATATTGTCACCCTGCTTATTGAACTTATATGCAGAGTACATCATGAGAAACGCTGGGCTGGAGGAAGCACAAGCTGGAATCAAGATTGCCAGGAGAAATATCAATAACCTCAGATATGCAGATGACACCACCCTTNNGGAGGAACTAAAAAGCCTCTTGATGAAAGTGAAAGAGGAGAGTGAAAAAGTTGGCTTAAAGCTCAACGTTCAGAAAACGAAGATCATGGCATCTGGTCCCATCACTTCATGGGAAATAGATGCGGAAACAGTGGAAACAGTGGCTGACTTTATTTTTGGGGGCCCCCAAATCACTGCAGATGGTGATTGCAACCATGAAATTAAAAAACACTCCTTGGAAGAAAAGTTATGACCAACCTAGATAGCGTATTCAAAAGCAGAGAGATTACTTTGCCAACAAAGGTCTGTCTAGTCAAGACTATGGTTTTTCCTGTGGTCATGTATGGATATGAGAGTTGGACTGTGAAGAAAGCTGAGCGCTGAAGAATTGATGCTTTTGAACTGTGTTGTTGGAGAAGACTCTTGAAAGTCCCTTGGACTGCAAGGAGATCCAACTAGTCCATTCTGAAGGATACCAGTCCTGGGTGTTCTTTGGAAGGAATGATGCTAAAGGTGAAACTCTAGTACTTTGGCCACCTCATGAGAAGAGCTGACTCATTGTAAAAGACTCTGATGCTGGGAGGAATTGGAAGCAGGAGGAGAAGGGGACGACGGAGGATGAGATGGCTGGATAGCATCACTGACTCGATAGACGTGAATCCGGGAGTTGGTGATGGACAGGGAGGCCTGGCATGTTGCAATTCATGGGGTCGCAAAGAGTCGGACACGACTGAGAGACTGAACTGACTGAACTGAAGGTTCATGATAAGCACAAAAAAATCCATCCTGTCATTAACAGGATGGGGACATGCTTTCAGATTCCATCAGCTGCCACTCCTGCGGATGTGGATAATGCTTTGTCGATCGTGGGTCAATCTCTGGTGTAGGCCATAATGATGGTGTTTTAATGAGATGTTTATATTTCGGGATCTTTGATGCATTTCAGCTTCTCGAGACCCGGTGGCCATGAAATGACATTTACCTTTCGGCATCACCTGCACATTTGTGTTTTAGTTTGTGTACTCTTAAACCTTTGGCATCCCCATTTACTCAAGTAAATTTAATAGAAGCAGTCAGCAATGAGGAGAGGTTCTTAGGAGAAAGTAAGCTAACTTATGTTCCTCTAACTTCTAGGGAACCTATTTGAAAATCTCGGTGTGTGTGCATTGTGACATTAGAGAAGAATGATGATGCAGACAAGCATCGATTCCAGTCTGTGCGTGTTTTGTTCTCTATAGGTTGGGAATCCACGTGTTGAACTTACCCTCTCAGAACTGCAAGATATGGCAGCTCGGCAGCAACAGCAGATTGAAAACCAGCAGCAGATGCTGGTGGCCAAGGTGCGTCACTAAGCAGCGGGGAGTGGTCAGCGAGAGTGTTCTCCCGCATTATTTTAGATTCCACAGCTGATCCGTGTAGGTAGAACTGTGCTGCCACAGTGGCAAAGGGTCCCTCCTCATGGTCTCTCCTGTGAGAAGAGGTGCTCACTGTGGCTTCTTGACATTGGGGCGCATCGGGCAAGAGCATCTGACCCTTGACATGCACACACAGACCCCAGGACAGGAAGCGGTTGAACTTAACCCAATTGTAGATAAAATTTGGAAAGAAAAGATACTCTCCATCATCCCCTTCCTTTTCCTCTGTGCGTGTTCTCAGCCGGCGTGGTTGGCATTAGTATTCTAGAGGAAGCCAGCGATCCACGATAAGACGCTAGTCATGGGCCCCGAAGACAGTGGCTTCCCTGTACCCCAGCCTGCAAGGACTCTCTCTGGGGCATGGTAGGCATTCACTGTGAACACTGAGGGCTCGATTTGTCACTAAAACTCTGACACAGGATTTGAAACTATTGCCCACCCTTAGTGAAGCCAAAGAAACCAAAATGGAAATGTTGGAGTTTGGAAAAGAGCATCATTGCAGGGCCGGGCAAGGAGAACAGTTGGCTCATGCTCAAAAAATCCAAACTCATTGATGGTTCTCAGGAATGGTTTTTTTTTTTCAATTTTTTAAATTTTTTTAAATTTTTAGGCAAAATTTGGGTGAAGACTGCAGTGTATGACTGTCTTCTGATAGGTTGGTGGTGAGGTAACAGGCTAGTGTCCAGGAGTCTTGTGCTCAGCCTGGAGTTATCAGCCTCCACCCGGTGGGGCCTAAATTTCTGCAGGGGAGCTCAAGATGCGTTGTGAAGTGTATCCCCGGGGGAGCGGGGAGGCAAGTGGGGGCCAGGACTGTACTTCCTGCCAGCCCCTGCTTTGTTCCTGCACTCCCTCACTGCCCGGCTAGTGACTGTGTGAGTCTGCCTTTTGGACTCAGGGAAGGTGTAGGAGTCCGAAGCCCTTTCCCTATAAACCAGAAACGGGGACACAGAAGGGCTTTTGTACCCAGGATAGCCCCACACTGATGGCTTGGTTTCACAACGGTTCTGAGCAGTGGGTTAGTCATGGACTAAAACATCAGATCTGTCCCCCCACGCCTGCTGAGGATTCCCGGTGTAATGATCTTAAGCGTCCTGACAGTGCTACACACAGAGCATGCAGACAGCACTGCCCAGGTTCTTACCGATTTCTCTATAGAGAGATCTCAGCAACCACATGTCCAATTCAACTCATTTTCATTTATTGAGTGACCATGTGACTGTCCACATTCATGTTAATAACAGTTTAAGTTGGACTTGTTTTTGAAAGTAGTCTTGCAAAGTTTATTGGATTTTTTAATAATACAAGGATAAAGAACAACTAAAAGCTAAGTAAACTGGAAGATATATTCATTCCGTTAATAACGTTTCTAAGATGAAATGTACATGGCATTATGTCATTGTAAGCTTTTCTAATTCTGCTTTTCTTTTTCTCTCCAAATATCGATTCAAGGGTACTGCTATTGAAAGGAATCTTGGGTATTTTCAGCATTAACTCAAGTTAACGCGGGTCATTCCATATTGAAGCTCATGTTCCCTTCCTTAGGTTGCGTGCGTCGTGCCTGCACAGTCACGTGCACGTTCACATGCACGTTCACGCACACGGCTAGCGCCTCAGGCAGTGCGGCTGTCCTGCCGGTGTGCTTCCCATGAGGGGTGGAAAGCTGCGGCAGAGCATCACAGGTGCTGGGACTGTGGGACTGTCCTGTTCTGGTTTGATGAGAAAATGTTTGATTCCTTTTGAAGAAGCTAATCCTAAAGGAAACAAGCACTTCCTCCAGTGTCCCTGCCACTTAGCAGATTAGAGGTTCATCTCCTTACTAATCACCTTCTCTCTTTTCAGTATAAAAGCTGCTGGTCAGTGCTCATTTCCGTTAGGAGGTTAAACAAGGGGACCCATGGAAGCTGCTTTGTAGGCGCGGGAAACCTGTACCAACCACAGGAGGCTTGGGCTGCTGGGCTTCACACACAGGATGGCAGTGAGGGGGTGTCCAGCATTTCACTAATATTCATGAAGACAGGAGATCCTATGGATTCTGCTTAAACTGTTTTTAGTGTACAGAAGTGACTGTGCATTTCGATTTTCAAAGCTAGCTATTCTCCTCTCTCGGCAGGAACAGCGTTTACATTTTCTAAAGCAACAGGAGCGCCGTCAGCAGCAGTCTATTTCTGAAAATGAAAAGCTTCAGAAATTGAAAGAACGAGTTGAAGCCCAGGAAAATAAGCTGAAGAAGATCCGTGCTATGAGAGGACAAGTAGACTACAGCAAAATCATGAATGGCAATCTGTGTACGTGCCGCAGCCCAGGGCACCCACGCTCCCTAGGCGTAAACCGAGTGAGACAGGCTGGCTTCCAGGTGCCTCAGTCATAAGTTGATGCCAGAGCTCGCTGTAGGGAAGCACTGGAGCTTTGCTCTGCCATCTGCAGCTGCCGGGATGTGTGGTGAGACGAGAGGGTCTTGGAAGACCTTCTGCAGCCTTAGCAGTGTATTAGGGAGACACTTCTGTTACCCCACTTGCAGCCACCCTTTGGGTTAAGACTTGGGTCCTCTTAAGACTCAACTCACGAGGGAGGTTCTGTTTTAACCAAACAGCCAGTCTCATCGGTGTATTAAGCTAAAGCACACAAATGCCCACTGTGTGTGTGTGTGTGTGCGGGGACTGCCACCTTACTGTTCAGTTAGTGCCCACTCTAGCAGGGGGAGTGTTAGTCACTCAGTCGTGTCGGACACTTTGCGAATCCATGGGATTCTCCAGGCGGGAATACTGGAGTGGGTAGCAGTTCCCTTCTCCAGGGGATCTTCCCAACCCAGGAACTAAACCTCAGTCTCCTGCAGTGTAGGCAGATTCTTTACCATCTGAGCTACCAGGGAAGCCTGGTGCCTGCTTTATGTCACAGTAATCAGCAAGATAGATTTGGGTGGTTCTGCCCTCACAGAGTGGTATCTTTGGTGCATTGAGCTTCCCAAGTGGCTTGACCAAGGTAGCTTTGGGACAGTTGCCCTAATTTAAAGACATTCAGGTTTTTAAACATTCCCTGGTGGTCCAGGGGCTGAGCCTCCTTGCTCCCAATGCAGGAAGCCTGTGTCCAAGCCCTAGTCAGAGCACTAGATCCACACGCCATAGCTAAGACCCAGCACAGCCAATGAGATAAGGGAATCCTCCAGAATTGAAATATTCAATAATCAGTGCACACGACTGTCTTCCGAGTAGCCGCATGCTCCAAAGGCTTGTTGAGATATGCTTTGGATTATGCACCTTGCGGTTTTCTCTCCAAGGATGATGCCAGAGTTGAGTTAAAGGTATAGAAATGAAGAAATGTCACCCAAAAAAGAGCAAAATACCATGAAAAAACTCAGTCAGCTAATTACGTTTTTTTCTTTACTGATGGAAATTACAGCTGCTGAGATAGAAAGGTTCAGTGCCATGTTCCAGGAAAAGAAGCAGGAGGTCCAGACTGCGATCTTAAGAGTTGACCAACTCAGTCAACAATTGGAAGATTTAAAGAAGGGAAAACTGAACGGGCTCCAGGCTTACAGTGGCAAGCTGACAGGGCCGGCAGCAGTGGAGCTGAAAAGACTGTGCCAGGAGCTTCAGGTGACTCCCCTGAGCTTGAGAAATGAGTCTGTTAAAGCTTCCTTATTTTGGGCATCCTTCTGGTGTAGGCTGTGAACCTCAGAAACTGAAATTGAGTGAATTCTAATTTAGTAGTAGGCACCAAATGTATTTAGTACAAAAGAATGTTTTGAGCAGCTTTGAGCTATAATTCATATAGTTTATGGTACACCCATTTAAAGTTTACAATTAAGTGGTTTGCAGTATCTTTACAGAGTTCTGTATCCACCACCACAGTCGATTTTAGAGTATCTTCACCACTTGCAAAAGAAACCCCACACCTCTTCACCATCACCCCACAACTCCGTACCCCTCTAGCCTTAAGCAACCGTGACTGTACTTTCCATCTCTATGGATTTGCCTGTTCTGGAAATTTCTTATGAATGGAATTATGCAGTTGTAGTTCTTTGTGAGTGACTTCTTTCACTTAGCATGTTTTTAGTACAGAAATTTGATATGAATTTAATTGACAATATAATGAACTGGTAAAGAACTACGCTTCGGATAATGCCCACGGCCTTTGTGTCAACTGTATTCTGACAAGATAGACGCCCATTGTTAAGCCCTTGTGCCTGTCAGCTCGGGCTGCCTTAACACTGCACACAGGCCTGCCTGCCAGTTCTGGAGGCTGGAGCCCCAGAGCAGAGAGCTGGCAGACTCCGCCCACGGGGGGCGGGTTCCCCCTACTCCTGGCCTCCTTCTTGCTGTGTCCTCACCCGCTTTGCTTTCTCTCCCTCCTCCTACAACCCCAGCATGAAGGCCCCAGCCTCCTGCCTGGTCAGTCACATGGGACCAGGGTGGATCTTGGGAGGACAGTCATCAGCGGCCCTCAGGAGGCGTGCCGCAAGTGGTTTGTCAAGCCAGAAGCAACCTTTTGCTTCTGTTAGCACTTGCTAGAAAAAGGATTCTATCACTTTACGAAGTGGGGATTTTTAGTCACAGGGAGTAAACTGGCTGATAGCTGCCTTTAAGTTCTGTAATATAAATATTACAATTAAAATGGCATGAAATAAAGTGTTATAAGAATTTATTACTTTTTGTTTTTAAGCAATTGTTAAAAAGTGCAGTTTTTAAGAATTGGTGAAATGTGGTGAGTGTGTTATATTTATTTACATGCATTTCCAGCTCTTTGACTGCAGTCAGACTTAAAAAGCACGCGTCGCCTCCTGTCTGGTGCAGGCACCTGTGTGCTTCTGAAAGAGTTTGACGCGGCAGCGCGCATTCACCCCCCGTGCACAGTGCACTGTGATGCTTTCTGTTCTCTCTTTCATATGTCTAAAATTCTGGCTAGCCCACTAAAATAACATAAAAGGGGCTCCTTGGTGTCCAGTGCCTGAGGCTCCTGGCTCCCAGTGTGGGGGCCTGGGTTCAGTCCCTGTTTAGTGAACTAGATCCCCCATGCCAGTTAGAGTTTGCATGCAGCAAGTTTAAAGAGTGACGCAAGAACGCTCAGTCTGGTGTTCGGACTGTCCCTGGGTCTCCTGCGTGGGGCAGAACCAGAGGCCTCTCCCCAGGCCCCTTGGCGTGTCCAGGACAGGCCTCCCACCCCAGCTCCCCAGGACCGCAGGCTTCTTGTCCACTGTCATCACAGGTACTAGCCCTCTGCACACTCTGAAGACACATTTGCAGGTATCTGCTCTTTTTTTGTTCCGTAAGAAGTACGTTCCGGCTTCATCCATGCTGTACCTGTAAAATATTTAGCACCTGGGATGATGCCTATATGTAAATAAATACACATAAGAACCAAATGTTGCTTTTTCTCTTCTTTTTTTAATCCCCCTAACAATGAGAATTTGACCTTTTAATGAATACAAATCATAAACACTGTATTTTCTGTTCTACAGATTCGTAACCAGCTCAACCAGGAACAGAATTCAAAGCTGCAGCAGCAGAAGGAGCTCTTGAATAAGCGCAACATGGAGGTGGCCATGATGGACAAGCGCATCAGCGAACTGCGTGAGCGGCTTTACGGGAAGAAAATTCAGGCATGTGAAAGAGAAAGGATTTCTGTGAGATAAAACACTGTACATCTTTGCTGTAAGGCCATTCTGCCGCCCACCACTGCCTTAGCTAATAGAACACAAATTGGCCGTAAACCATAAAAAATGACAGGAGAAGTGAGTTCTTGTTCCCAAAGACACAGCTGCTTCCTGGAGTGTGGGATCAAGCCAGCCCGACTGCACCCGAGACTGCTGTAGCTCACCGTGCACCCTCCCAAGGCGGCTTTGTCTCCCTCCACTGGGGAGCTCTGGGCCCTGGAGTCACGGTTCAGGCTCTACGCAGAGAGCCCTTGACCTTGTGTGCCTGATGCGCTTACTGTGAGCTGAGGGATGCTGTAAGGGTTCTTAGAGGCAACCCATGTGGAAGGGCTTTGTAAACTCTTGAGCAAAGTGCTGTATAAGGGGTTAGTGCTTTTTAAGAATCTTTATTTAGTATTTTGACTTTCAAAGGTAATAAATACTCACTGGAAAAAAGTTAAAACAGTATGTGCTAAGTCGCTTCAGTCGTGTCTGACTCTTTACAGCCCTGTGGACTATAGCCCACCAGGCTCCTCTGTCCATGGGATTCTCCAGGCAAGAATACCACAGTGGGTTGCCGTGCCCTCCTCCAGGGAATCTTCCCCACCCAGGGGTCAAACCTGTGTCTCTCACGTCTCCTGCATTGTCAGGCGGGTTCTTCGTCACCACCAGCGCCACCTGGGAAGCCCCCTGAACAGAACAGAAATGTTCAGGGAGACTTGGACAGCCTGCTGCCCTCCTTATTCTCCAGGGATGATACTTATTAGAGGTGCCAGTCTTTTGCTTAATATAGACAGAAAAGTATTCAATGTTTAATTGAAAATGGAATTGTGGGAATTACATCATAGCTCAGTTGGTAAAGAATCGCCTGCAGTGCAGGAGACCCTGATTCGATTCCTGGGTTGGGAGGATCAGCTGGAGAAGGATAGGCTACAACTCCAGTATTCTTGGGCTTCCCCTATGGCTCAGCTGGTAAAGAATCCGCCAGCAATGCGGGAA
Organism: Procapra przewalskii; assembly: GCA_006410515.1. Lineage (NCBI taxonomy): Eukaryota > Metazoa > Chordata > Mammalia > Artiodactyla > Bovidae > Procapra > Procapra przewalskii. The sequence continues at coordinate 9,258,983 of SJYF01000094.1, read as the reverse complement.
ACCTGGATTCGATCCCTGGGTCAGGAAGATCCCCTGGAGAAGGCAAAGGCTACCTACTCCAGTATTCTGGCCTGGAGAATTCCATGGATGGTATAGTCCATGGAATCGCAGAGTCGGACACGACTGAGCCACTTTCACTTACATCATTTACACTGTTCTGTGGCTAGTCTTTGGCTGCTTAACTGTACGTGGGTGTGTTTCCGGTCAGCACTTCATGCCTTGTGTCACTTCTGGGGGTCCTCTCTATCCCAGGCCCGAGTCCCCACTCCCAGCCCTGCTGTCAGCAGAGCTCCCGCGTCTCGACGGTGCTCCCAGCACTTCTCGAGGGGCTGTGCCACAGCGAGCATGTGGGGCATGGGCACCGCTGTGGTGGCATCTGGCTGGCCCCATGTTCCCCCAGCGCTGCTGCGGGCTCCGGGGGAGTGGGGCCTTGGTGCAGAGCTGGCCGGCCCCACCCCTCAGCAGTGGAAGGGGACGGGCGGCCCAGCAGCTGGGACAGCGCCCCAGGAGTCCCTCGTCCTCGGTGCGTGCTGCTCTGGCAGTGGACCAGCATCCTCGGGGCAGCTCAGGAGGTGAGGGCTGGGCGTCAGGGCCTCCCCTGGTGGAGTGGGGGAGGCGGCCCAGAGGAGGACAGGTGCAGGGCCTCAGCTCAGTGTTCTCAGCCGCAGAGGCTCTTGGCTACAAAGCTGCATCTTCTTTTAACCAGGGTGCCTGGAGGCCAGTGGTTCTCTGTGTGACGCCCTGATCTCAGAGAGTGGCTCCCTTTTCTCCCAGAGACACGCTTGCTCACATCTCAGTCTTAGTGATGGTGGGCCAGTCCTCTGTGCAGCCTGTGTGGAGATCGATCAGTCAGTCACCTCATTGTAAGGAGTTGTTGATGCGGGTGTGGAGGCTGGCACACCTCAGCTCTGCACAGCTGGCCTACAGCTTGAAGAACCCAGGGAGTTGCTGGTGTTGCAGCCTGGGTCTGAGGCTGTCTGCCCACAAAACTCCCTCTGCTTCCAAGGGCCTCAGTCTTTTCCTCTAGGGCCTTCAACTGATGGGGTGTCCCAACCACATTATGGAGGGCAATCTGCTTTACTCACAGTCTGTTGATTTAAATGTTAAAAATACCACCACAGCCGCGCCATGTTGATGCGTAAAATGAACCATCCCAAATGGCTATACAGACATTACTGCTTATTGAACCTGATACATCAGGGTATCTTCCTGAAGAGGCTGGTGCTCCTGCAGACGTGTCTCCAACCCAAAGGTTTTTCACACCTTTGAGCAGCTGTCAAAATCATGCACCCTGGCACTTCCCTGGTGGTCCAGGGGTTAGGACTCCACACCCCAGTGCAGGGGGCCCAGGTCCAATCCCTGGTCAGGGAACTGGATCCCGCATGCCACAAGTAAAGACCCACACGCGGCAACAAAAATAAACAAGACTTTTTTTTTTTTAAATCATGGACCATTTTTCCAGAGTGACCAGTGCTCATATATGCAGACTTGCAAACAGTTGGAGGAAAGGCATGGATGTCTCACCTCAAGCCTGTCTAGGGAACTCTGAGGGTCCATGTCTCCCGCAGATCTCTGGTTTGCACACTTGTGGTAGGGCAGTGTCACGGGACCAGGGTCCTTGCTGAGAAGGGCAGAACTGCCTTCACGGCGCTGCTCAGAGTCTTGCCCGTCCAGACCCTGTCACTGTCCTGTGCGTCTCCTTCAGTCCTCGTGACAGCCCTTCCCCCAGCTTTTCAGACAGGGCCACAGAGGCTCAGAAAGTCACTTGCCCGTGGCAGCACAGTGGCTAAGTGGGAGAGGCCAGGCCCAGAGCTCAGGCTTTGACGATGCCTCTCTGCCCGCCCAGGTGAGGGATCCCCAGGGGCTGCTCTGTCTCTGCTCAGCTCCTGGTCTTTACTGCTCCCATCCAGGTCGGTGTTACCAGGGCATCACCCATACAGGACTGGGCCAGGGGTCTCACCCTTTCTAGGCACTGGGCTCCCGGGCTGGTGGAGCTTCCTACGTGTGGCTTGGGTCTGAGCCGTCCGTCATACTAGGCTGACAGTTCTGACTCTTCCTCTCCGTGTTGCAGCTGAGCCGCGTGAACGGCACATCATCGCCTCAGTCGCCCCTGAGCGCGCCCGGCAGGGTGGCGGCGGTGGGGCCGTACATCCAGCTGCCCAGCACCAGCAGCTGCCCTGTGCCTGGAGACCCGGCGAAGCCCCAGCCCCTCCCCGGCGCCTCGAGTGCTGCCCACGGAAGGTCCAAATCCGGTGAGTGGCCCTGGCCCTCTTCCAGGGAGAGCAGGGGGCCAGGGAGGAGAACCGGTGGGGCAGAGGCCTCAGAAGGGCCCCACCTCGCACTCCAGACACCCGGTGAAGTGTCCCCTGAGGCACGTCATCGTCTCAGGCAGCTTTCAGGGAGCTGTGCACCACCGCGGTAATGACAATCCTGAGACCAGAGCGGGCCCTTTTTTGGACTCAGCATCCTTACTCTGGTTTCTGAAAACACAGCTTAGTTAAGACCTGGGTCTCTCCCACCACAGGTTTTCTCTCCCTTGAGGGCACTCGGTGGCCAGCAGGGCGCCTCCCTGCAGCTGGGCTGCTGCTTGTCCTCCTGACCCAGCTGCCTCCCCAGAGGCAGAGCCCTGTGGCTCAGGGGCCCCCAAGCTCGGGGCCATGGTCCAGGACTTCCTGTCAGATCAGCAGTGGCATGAGATTAGAAATAAGTGCACAGAGTAATGCACTAGAATCATTTCGAAGCCACCCCTCGGCTCCTGGCCCATGGAAACAGTGTCTTCCACACACCAGCCCCTGGTGCCACCACGGCTGCAGATCACTGCTGCAGCTGCTCTGCCTTCCCTGCCAGCACGGGCTCCGTCCATCAAAAAGGCCACAAACCATCCCTTTGGCCCTCACCACCCTGAGTTGGCGGTGTGACCAGACTCAGGCCTCCGGCTCCGTGCGGTGCATAACCTCCCTGAGGACACGGGGTCCCTACAGCGCCCCGGCTTCCCAGCCGAGCACAGCCCTGGTCTCCATGCAGAGGCCACACTCCTTTCTCAAAGGAAGACAGCATATTCAGAGTGCTGCGTTTGACCCTGATGCATCCAGTGCCGGGTAGGGAGACGCCACGGGGGCCACGGAGCGCAGGTGCAGCCACCGCTCGTCACTCGCCACAGTAGGACCGCTGGCAGGCTGGGCCTCCCTTCTGGGGGCTTCCCAGGTGGCAGTCGGTCGGTCTGGGCACTGCTGGTCGCTTGCCTGGCACCTGGTCTGAGTGGCCACCGCTGGAGGGCCTGGGGCGCACCCTGACCTCGTCGGGGCGAGGCGTCCCCAGCCTTCCTGGGCCACATGCCCTGGCACAGGTCCCTTCGTGGCCGTGTCTCAGAAGCCACATGGCACACGTGATCTGCATGAAACTTGAGTTGCAGCTTTTATTGATAAGCTGTTGTTTATCGTTTGCCCCGCCCGATGGTGAGAGTAGATGATCCTCGGGTCCAGTGCAGGTAATTGGCACAGCCAGGTCCTGCTGAGTTTAAACGTTGCCAGCCTGCCCGAGCTATTGGTGGCTCCCAGTTCCCTCCTCTTCATGGGCGTGTGCTGGTCTGCCTGGCCAGAGCCGCCAGGAGGAACCCCCCACAGGGCCGGGAGGCCGTGTCCCCAGGGTTCGGCCGCAGCCCTGCCCCTCTGTGCTGCAGGGTGAGTGGGCGCGGGGGCCCCATGCCAGCCCACAGCCCAGACTGGGAGCCTCAGTGAGAAGGCTCCCAGGATACTCTTAACGTGCCCTCGGCTGTCCTTCTGGTTCCATGTCGCGCAGATGGCCATGGTCAGCCCAGAGCAACCCATCTGTGGACAGTGTCGGACCTTGACGCCGGGCCTGGCCGCAGCCCATCGCAGCGCCCCGCGAGCCCGTTTGCAAAGCGTATGTTGGCCAGCAGGCCCGCTGGGGAGCTCTGGTGACGCTGCCAAATCTGCAGTTCTTCCAAACTGACAAAGGCTGCTTCCCACTCAGACCCGACCACCGCCTCCCGGGCGGGAGTGGCGTCCAGGCTGGGCCGGAACCCAGACCTCCTCAGGAGGGGCCTGACAGGTGTCAGCCCAGAGGGGCTGTGGTTTTGTTTTTACAGAATGAAGATGATTTTCTGAGTTCATTCATTATGAGGCTTTTAGTTTTCGCTTCATGCAGGAATCTCCCATCACACTTTGAGATGGTTGACCATTGCTAACAAGAATAAATGGGTCTTTCTTCTTTATCTTCTGCCTTGTGCTGAAGAAAGACAAGTCCTAGTCCCTCTCCAGTGCCTTTGTGTCTGATTTCCAGGAACTCTCCTGTGGGTCTGGCATCTCAGGAGCGGCTGGCAGCCACTTTTCCTGAGACCCTTGGCGAGGCCAGCCCCCCCTCCTGTGTCAGCTCTGTTTGTTGCCCTTTAGCCTGGGGTCTGCCCTCAGTGCATCCTTGGTGAGACTGCGTGTCTGTGGCCCACACGGCCCAGCCTAAGAGCACCGAGGGGCGTGAAAGCGCACACACCTCTGGACGGGGAGTGGCATGGCCCACAGCGAGCAAAGGGGTGGCTTGGCCTGAGGCCTGGGAGTGCTGGCCAGGGCTGGCAGCCACAGGCAGGCTCTGCCTCGGAGGGGCTGCTGCCCGGCGCCCTCAGGCCCTCTCCAGGATGCGCAAGGCCTCCCCTCTCACCAGGCGCAGTGTGAGCTGCAGCAGAGCAGCTGTCCGGGAGGGGGCTGCCCAGCCGCCCCTCAGCCACCCCCGCTGTGCTGGCAGGCGGCAGGAGGGTCTGGACAGAGTCCCGGGCGTCCCTTTTCCCCTCCAGTCCAGCCCCTGCCACTGCAGAGAGGCCTGACCCTCCCTCCCTGAGAGCCAGCCTGTGCCCCCAGGGGATGCTTCTGCACCCTTTCTCAGTTTGGAAGGCGCTGTTAAATGGTGTGCCTTTTCAGTGGCTTTCCTGAGAACCTGGGCGCACTGGCTTTCCCGTCACTGCAGCAGACTGATGGCCTGCTGCTCCAGTCGCTGGGAATGGTACTGCTCTCCTGTGATCGTGAATTATTTTCAGAGGATGGAAACTTCTAACAAACTAAAGTCAAATTTTTCTTCTAATCCTGGAAGCAGTACAAGTCAAACCTGTTATGAAGTCAAAAGATAAATCTTTTTTATTGCTGTGTGTAACTGTATTTGTAAATAGTGTTTGAAAGCCTAGTGCCAACACTTGTTTTGCTCACTGGTGTTGATGTAATGGGTTTGACCTGTATTTCGATGGGAGCTGAGAATGTCTCTCCAGACCTCTGGCCCCTCGCCGGGGCTGGCGCGTCTGTGTGCTCAGTCGATGAGTCTCTGCGCACCTGAGAGCCATGTGGCTGCTGGCGAGGCCCCTCGGCAGTCTCTGCGGCTGCCTGTGTGGCTCCATCAGAGCGTGGTGTCTCAGAGGTGACGTTTTTGCTTCTGGCAGAGGGTTATTCTTACATTGGTTCAACTAATTTCAAGAAAAATTTTACTTAAATTCTGTGTTCTTTTCAAGTCAATGATGGAAACTGGCCAACCTTAAAACAGAATTCTAGCTCTTCGGTGAGACCGCCGCAGACCGCCGGCGTGGACTGGAAGGACGCGAGTGCTGAGGGGCCGCTCAAGCAGGGGGCCGTCTCTAGCCAGCCCGTGCCCCTGTCAGCCCTGAGTGCTCCAGAGAAGCTGGTAGGCCATCCGTCTTAGTCCAGAACACAAGCCCGTAGCTGACCACACCCCTCTTCAGCCTTCGTCTTCATCTAAGGGGTAGGAGGTGTCATGAGGCAAATTAATCCTGTTAGTGTCCACGTCGTACCCAAGTCTGAAGGAGTTCGCGGCCCTGAGCACGTGGGCTGGGCGCGCGTGGGAGGCCTGTGGTCAGGATTGGCCCCCTGCTCTGTGACCCCCTCGGCGTACCCGCACCTGCTCACGGGCCCCTTGGAAGGACAGTCCTACTTTGTACTCCTGTGACCGGGGGTGGAAACGTGCTGAGCTTGTCAGAAGCTGACTCTGTGTTCCTCTCTAATGTCTTGCTTTAGGGCATGGAGACCGGCAAAGTGCCGCCCCCCCTGCCTGGCGTCAGCAAGCCACTGCCCCCAAGCTATGGGACGTACCCAAGTCCTGCTCCTGTGGGCCCAGGCTCGACCAACTCCCTGGAGAGGAGGAAGGAGGGCAGCTTGCCCAGGCCCAGTGCAGGCCTTCCCGGTCGGCAAAAGCCCGCCCCGCTGCCCCCTGCGGGTGGCCCGCACCAGTCGGGCTCTTCGCAGCAGATTCAGCAGAGGATTTCTGTGCCCCCAAGTCCCACATACCCACCGGCAGGGCTGCCTGCCTTTCCAGCCGGAGACGGCAAACCCGAACTCCCGCTGACTGTGGCCATTAGGCCCTTCCTGGCTGATAAAGGGTCGAGACCACAGTCCCCCAGGAAAGGACCCCAGACAGTGAATTCAAGTTCCATATACTCCATGTACCTCCAGCAAGCCACACCACCTAAGAATTACCAGCCAGCAGCGCACAGCACCGTGAATAAGTCGGTTAAAGCAGGTATGGTGGGCATGTACTCCTCCTGGGGCTGGGAAATCCTATTTCAGAAAATGCCAGTCTGTACCCTGAGTTCTGGGCCACAGGCTGTTTAGGGTTAGACTTGATTCCTAGTGACATGTGGCTGTGGGCATCTGTGTGAGCGGGGGATAAAGGTGACTTACACAGAGTGGCTCTGCCAGCAGACCCCAGCTCGCTGACTCCCACCTCCGCGCCCGCCTACCCACGTCGCTCAGGAAACCCAGGGCGCAGAAGGCCGGCATCTCAGAGTCGGCTCCCTCTCCTGCTTTGTAGAGACTTGCGCAGGGCTTGTCTGGGAGCTGGTGGCGCGGGGGTCTGCCTGGACCTGATGCCCTGACCCCCTAGCAGTCACTGAACCAGGCCCCTGGGGGTGATATGAGGGAAGGGTTTTGCTGCTTTGGGGTCCTCTCGCAGAGCCCTGGTTTGGGTGCAGGGAAGTCCGCCCTGGTCTCCCGGGGAGGCAGGTGTGAGAGCAGAGCTCAGCTCCCGCGTGTGGAGGCTGATGGTGGTCCTCCTGGGCGGCAGGATCTGGGCCCCAGGGGATTCTGGGGTCTCCTCAGAGTTCTCCCCTCTGGGCTGCAGGCTCCAGACTCTAGTTTGAGAATCTCCAGGCTCCCCACAGGGGCCCGGGGGGCCCAGGTGGACATGCCAGCCCTGACCTACTGCAGGCTCTGGCCTTGGGGGCAAGGAGCACCAGGCCACCGGGGCCCTCACTTCCTGAGGTGGCCTGTGATCTTCGCCACGTGGCGCAGCCCCAGGGTCACGTGGTTCTCCTTGGCTAGCAAACAACCATTGCCTCTTTACTGTCGGTAGGCTGCTTTGCAGCCTTTTCTTTTCTGCATCTGAAAAAGCCCTGATTCCATACACACCAATCAAGTAGAGAGTGCCCCTCCCCAGGGAGGAGTTGGTGGGTTCCCGTGGCTTTGCTGCGGCCTCTGGCGGGCAGGTGCTGAGCGTTGGGCTTGTCTCTCCAGTGTACGGGAAGCCGGTTCTGCCTTCTGGCTCCACGTCCCCGTCCCCGCTGCCCTTCCTCCACGGCTCGCTGGCCCCGGGTGCCGTGCAGCCCCCGCCTCCCGGGGAGAGCACTGAGAAGGAGCCGGAGCCCGAGAGCCCTGCGCCGCCCGGGGATGGGGCCGTGGAGAGCCTGCCGCGGCCACTCAGCCCCACCAAGCTGACGCCCATCGTGCACTCGCCGCTGCGCTACCAGAGCGACGCCGACCTGGAGGCCCTGCGCAGGAAGCTGGCCAACGCGCCACGGCCCCTGAAGAAGCGCAGCTCCATCACAGAGCCCGAGGGCCCTGGTGGGCCCAACATCCAGAAGCTGCTGTACCAGCGCTTCAACACGCTGGCTGGCGGCATGGAGGGCGCCCCCTTCTACCAGCCCAGCCCCTCGCAGGACTTCCTGGGCTCCTTGGCTGATGTGGACAATGGGAACACCACTGCCAACGGGAACCTGGGAGAGGCTGGCCCCGCCC
>SJYF01000094.1:9195432-9210201 GCA_006410515.1 Procapra przewalskii | reverse complement strand
GATGGACGTTGAGTTTGAGTGAACTCAGGGAGTTGGTGATGGACAGGGAGGCCTGGTGAGCTGCAATGCATGGGATCGCAAAGAGTCGGACACGACTGAGTGACTGATCTGAACTGAACTAAATGGGAGACTAGTAAACTGAGTCTTAGATGATAAGTGAAAGTTAAAACAGGAAAAGACTACAGTCAAGAAAAGCATTCCAGTCAGAAGAGGAAACAGCACTGGGCCAGGCTGGCGGGCTGCTGGTGGAGAAGCCACGTTGCCCTCTGCAGACAGGAGGCCCTGAGGCTGCAGGAGATGGGCTGTGCACCTGGACACGGCTCCCAAGTGGGGCTTCGCAGGGCCGCCGGCCTGTTCCTGCGAGTGCACCCTATGGCCTCAAAGGCTACGTCTCCGCTTAGCCATCTCTCCTCCTGCAACCTGGGAGCCAGCCTTAGGACACTGATGAACAGGGCCCGTGGTTTTGCCATGGGATCATATTAAGGTGGGTTTTGTATAAACCATCTCACTTACAAAGTGATGGACTTTTACTAGAATCTGGGGCAAACGAGGGCCTGTGCAGCCACAGCACCCTGAGGAACTTCACACACGAGGGGGTTTGCAGGCTGCCTGTGAAGTGCCAGCACCTCCCACCGCTGAGGCTGCTTCCCAGGCAAGCAGACGCACCTGTCAACTTTGCAGGCCTTGTACCAGCCACCATACTCTCCAAAAGAAGTCCCATCCTTCTGCTTTCCCTAAATTGCAACAAAGAATTTCAAGTAGATAATTATCAAGCAACATATTCAGTTTAGAAAACTTCAAAAAATGATGTGTTCTTACCTTGCATTCTTCTCTCTCCTCAGCATGCATCCAGATGGGCTTATTTTCATCTGTGGAAGGAGAAATAACACGCTGTGAACTGAGGCAGGAGAGAGTCCACTGTGGAAGTCGCCCAGCTCCAGTGTTTCCAAGGTTTCTGTTTCACTTTCCACATGATCCTTCTCAGATATTACTTTTCACAACTAGGACAGACTAGGCTTACACACTGGAGAACAAGGACTCTGACGGCAGAGCCAGACCCAAGAAACAAGGAGGAAACGGCCGTTTGCGCGCCTTTCTGTGAACAGAAGACATGGACTCAAAGGTGCCTACCCAGCCAGGGAGGCTGCTGCCAGAAACAAGGGGACACGCTCGAGTCCTCATAAGGCTTCTGTTGTTGTTCGCTGACTTGTTTCTCCAAACATTTACTGAACGCCTACTATTTTCTGAGAGCTGGGGATTCCCAGGTAAAAAAGAAATTACTTCAGTTCTCCAGCACCCGTGAGGCGTCTGAGAGTGACCCTGTCTGCTATGGGCTATCTGATGGCTTGTGTTTTGTTTTCTAGCCTCTTTCCCAGCAGGGTCCAAACCGTGCTCCTAGCGAGCTGCAGACGCTGTTCGACTTCCCTAAACACAACCCAAGGTGAGTGTCTACAGCAATCCTGACCTAGTGTATCTGGGGTTTACAGCTCCTCTGCTCAGGTTCCCAGGGCGCAGAGTCTTTAGCAGAGAGAAGGTATGCTTCTTTGCAGGCGTCTCCCAGTGGAGCTTGGGTACAAACCCTATAAGGAAACTTTCAATGCTAGAACCTTCACATAACATTTGGGACCACTTAGAATTTGAGAAACCCAACATTAGACAAAGTCCAAGTAGTAAGATGTTGAGAGAAGAAGTGAAAAAACTACACATCAATATTCCTTTAAATGTTCCTTAACTTTTGAGAACACTGACACATACCGTTCATCCAAAACTTCCAAATAACTAACGTACCACAACACGGCAGGCAAGCAGTCTTGCAAGTGAAGGTTATGGCCTGAAAAACGCTAAGCTGTCAGCATAAAGGAAAATAATCGTAGATGAGACTCTATGTAAAGGGTCGTTGCAACTATACAAATCAGTAAGGAAAAAAGGAAGGAGAGACACTAAAAACAGTGAATGACGTATCTGGGTAATGAAATGACAGAGATTCTCCTGTTCCCGTCTCTGCACTTATTTTTGAGGTTTCCCGCAATGAGGACATATTTCAGGCTCCAGAGAACAAGATCTGTGTCCTTGCCCAATCCAACCACTCATAACTTCCCGATCTGGACAAAGCACTGAGCTGCAGGGTCCTCACTCCTAAAATGGAGTAAGACGTGACTCACTTCACAGAATTGCTAGGAAAAGTAACATTACAAATTTCAACTGCTTTCTTTTTTCATTGAAAGACTAGTGTAGATGGTTAACTACTATTATGATTATTTGGCATGTCACAGGAGAAGAGTAAAACTAGTTTTAAATATTGATTTTAAAAAGAGTGAATGCTTGCACAGAAAAGGAAACCATAAACAAAATTAAAAGACAATCTACAGAATGGAAGAAAATATTTGCAAAGGATACAACTGACAAGGGATTAATCTCCGAAATATACAAACAGCTCTCACAATTCAGCAACACAAATCAGAACAAACAACCCAATCAAAAAATGGTCAGAAGACCTAAATAGACATTTCTCCAAAGACGACATACAGATAAGCAACAAGCACATGAGAAGATGCTCAACATCACTAATTATCAGAGATGCGCAACTCAAAACTATGAGGTACCACCTCACACCTGTCAGAATGGCCATAATTAAAGTTTCCAAACAATAAGTGTTAGAGAGGGTGAGGAGAGAAAGGAAGCCTCCTGCCCTGCTGGTGTGAATGTAAGCGGGTGCAGCTGCTACAGAAAGCAGCATGGAGGTTTCTCAGAAAAGTGAGAGTTACCATATGGCCCACCAGGCCGCCCTGTGGCCTACGCCCAGAGAGAACGCCACTGCAAAAAGACACAGGCACCCCCACACTTAAGGCCGCACTTTCACATCAGCCAAGAGCTGGAAACAAACCGAAGGTCCATCGACAAATGAACGGATAACATACACAGGATGGAACACCACTCAGTCACGGAGAAATGAAGAATGCGATAACGCCATCTGCAGCAATGTGGATGCAGCTAGAGCGGATCATACTAAGTGAAGCAGAAGGAGAAAGCAAATAACACAAGACACCACGTGTATGGAGAAGCTAAACTACCACACAAAGGAACCTACCCATGACACAGTAACAAGACCCGGGGACAGAACAGACTGCGAGCTGCCGGCGGGCGGGGGAAGTGGAGAGGGCGGCCCGGGTCAGCAGGCGCAAGGGCCACACAGAGGATGGGCAAACCATGAGGCCCTGAGCAGCACAGAGACAGCAGCGTCTTGAGATAAACCACAGCGCCAAAGACACTTTAAGAAGCATGTACATATATTCATAACCGAATCATTTTGTTGTAAAGCAGTACTTAACATTTTCAATCTATACTTCAATTAAAAAAATAAAGCAAAAGAAAGGCAGTGAGACTAGCCAAGGAAATTCTGCAAAGGAAGATTAATCAGAGAGCCCTTGACACAGCACACACTCTACCTTCACCCCTCCCACGCCCGCCTCACTTAAACCACAGCACCCAAGATGTGTAACTGACACAAGCAGCAGTGTCTGCACCAGTGGGAACAAACAGCCCAACACAAAGACCACCCCCACCATTAACAACAGCAAACACCACTGACGTCATGAAGAATTTAGGGTGTGGCCAATAAGACCTTAAGACTCAGTGGTGGGAACAGATGGATTATTCAATTGGGTGCTGGCACAAAAGCTTTTAAAATCTGAAAAAATATTTTAAATCTCAATCTTAAAAAAAAAAAAGACTGAACAATATTTAAAACTTACTGACGCTGCAGTATTCTTGCCTTAAGAACCCCATGAACAGTGTAAAAGGACAAAGACATGACACTGAAAGATGAACTCCCCACCTTATTTATTGGGCTGGTAGGTGCCCAATAAACTATTGGAGATCAGTGGAGAAATAACTCCACAAAGAATGAAGAGATGGAGCCAAAGTGAAAACACCACCCAGATGCGGATGCGACTGGTGATGGAAATAAAGTCCGATGCTGTAAGAACAATACTGCACAGGAACCTGGAATGTTAGGTCCATGAAGCAAGGTAAGTTGGAAGTGGTCAAACAGGATGGCAAGACTGAATATAGATATTTTAGGATTGAGTGAACTAAAATCGACCGGAATGGATAAATGTAATTCAGATGACCATTATATCTACTACTGTGGGCAAGAATCCCTTAGAAGAAATGGAGTAGCCATCACAGTCCACAAAGGAGTCCAAAATGCAGTACCTGGGTGCAGTCTCCAAACAACAGAATGATCTCTGTTCATCTGCAAGGCAAACCATTCAGTATCACAGTAATCCAAGTCTAAGCCCCAACCACTAATGCTGAACTTGAACAATTCATGAAGACCTACTACAAGGCCTTCTAGAACTAATACCAAAAAAAGATGTCCTTTTCATCACAGGGGACTGAAATGCAAAAGTAGGAAGTCAAGAGATAGCTGGAGTAACAGTCAAGTTTGGCCTTGGAATACAAAATGAAGCAGGGCAAAGGCTTAACAGTTCTGCCAAGAGAACGCACTGGTCATAGCAAAAAAGCTCTTCCAACAACACAAGAGACAACTCTACACACAGACGTCACCAGATGCTCAACACTGAAATCAGACTGACTATATTCTTTGCTGACTATATTCTTTGCAGCGAAGATGGAGAAGCTCTATACAGCTGGCAAAAACAAGACGAGGAGCTGACTGCGGCTCAGATCATGAACTCCTTATTGCCAAATTCAGACTTCAACTGAAGAAAGTGAGGGGAAACCACTAGGCCATTCATGTATGACCTAAATCAAATCCCTTACGATTACACAGTGGAAGTGACAGATTCAAGGAAGTGGATCTGATGGACAGAGTGCCTGAAGAATTATGGATGGAGGTTTATAACGCTGTCCAGGAGGTGGTGATCAAAACCATCCCAAGAAGAAGAAACGCAAAAAGGCAGAATGGCTGTCTGAGGTCTTACAAATAGCTAAGAAAAGAAGAGAAGCAAAAGGCAAAGGAGAAAAGGAAAGACATACCCATTTGAATGCAGAGTTCCAAAGAATAGCAAGGAGAGATAAGAAAGCCTTCCTAAGTGAACAGTGCAAAGAAATAGAGGAAAATAGCAGAATGGGAAAGACTATAGAGATCTCTTCAAGAAAATCAGAGATACCAAGGAAACATTTCAGGCAAAGATGGGCACAATCCAGGACAGAAAGGGTATGGACTTAACAGACGCTACAAAGAAGAGGTGGCAAGAATGCAGAGAAGAAATGTACCCAAAAGGTCTTAATGACCCAATAACCATGACGGTGTGACCACTCACCTAGAGCCAGACATCCTGGAATGTGAAGTCAAGTGGGCCTTAGGAAGCATCATCACAAACAAAGCTAGTGGAGGTGATGGAATTCCAGCTGAGCTATTTCAAATCCTGAAAGATGATGCTGTTATCATCACAAGGAGATTCAATATGCCAGCAAATCTGGACAACTCAGCAGTGGCCACAGGACTGGAAAAGGTCAGTTTTCATTCCAAACCCAAAGAAAGCCAATGCCAAAGAAAGTTCAAACTATCGCACAATTGTACTCATCTCACACGCTAGCAAAGTCATGCTCAATATTCTCCAAGCCAGGCTTCTACAGTACGTGAACCGTGAACTTCCAGATGTTCAAGATGGATTTAGAAAAGGCAGAGGAACCAGGGATCAAATTGCCAACATCCACTGGATCATCAAAAAAGCAAGAGATCCAGAAAAACATATTTCTGCTTTATGGACTATGCGAAAGCCTTTGACAGTGTGGATCACAACAAATTGTGGAAAATTCTGAAAGAGATGGGAAGACCAGACCACCCGACCTGCCTCCTGAGAAACCTGCATGCAGGCCAGGAAGCCACAGTCAGAACCGGCACGGAATAATGGACTGGCTCCAAACTGGGAAAGGAGTGCGTCAAGGCTGTATATTGTCACTCTGCTTATTTAACTTACAGGCAGAGTACATCATGAGAAATGCCTGGCTGGATGAAGCACAAGCTGGAATCCAGATTTCCGGGAGAAATATCAATAACCTCAGGTATGCAGATGACACCACCCTAATGGCAGAAAGCGAAGAGGAACTAAAGAGCCTCTTGATGAAAGTGAAAGAGGAGAGGGAAAAACTCAACATACAAAAAAACTAAGATCAGGGAATCTAGTCCCATCACTTCACGGCAAACAGACTGGGAAACAATGGAAACAGTAACAGACGTTATTTTCCTAGTCTCCAAAAATCACTACAGATGGTGACTGCAGCCACAAAATTAAGACACTTGCTCCTTGGAAGAAAAGCTATGACCAACCTAGACAGCATATTAAAAAGCAGAGATATTATATTACTTTGCCGATAAAGGTCCATCTAGTCAAAGCTACGGTTTTCCAGTAGTCATGTACGGATGTGAAGGATGGACCATAAAGGAAGCTGAGTGCCAAAGAACTGATGTTTTTGAACTGTGGTGCTGGAGAAGACTCCTGAGAGTCCTGTGGACAGCAAAGGGACCAGACCAGTCCATCCTGAAGGAGATCAGTCCTGAATATGCACTGGAAGGACTGATGCTGAAGCTGAAGCTCCAATACTTTGGCCACCTGATGCGAAGAACTGACTCAGTGAAAAGATCCTGATGCTGGGAAAGACTGATGGAAAGAGGAGAAGGAGATGACAGAGGATGAGATGGTTGGATGGCATCACCAACTCAACGGACATGAATCTGACCAAGCTCGGGAGTTGGTGCTGGTCAGGGAGACCTGGCATGCTGCGGTTCATGGGGTCGCAAACAGTCAGACACAACTCAGACACTGAACTGAACCAACACTGTTTACTGAGGTTTTAGCTATATGTACTAATCTAACCTTATTGTTAGACAAGAATCCACCTCAGTTAGGAGAAATGGATTTCCTGACAACAAGCCACACCATGCGTTTCAATGCTGCACCACAGTAAAGGCGGCCTGTGGCCTGAGAGGCAGGCCCCAGCCGCCAGTCAGGGCACACCTGCCCCTTTCTGTCCCGGGTTGTAACGTTTGTGTGGAGCATAAACCCAAGTACAGAAAAACCGCTTCTAACTAGAACCCAACTAACTGCACTCCATGCTACGATTTTTAGTAGAAAGAAGTTGGCAAATCACAAGGAAAGTTAGCAAATCACTTCCCTGAGTAAAACGTATTTGAAGCAGCATTAAGTTGATAACCTGGAATCAACCGAAACCCAGCAAAGGCTTCTGCAGTGAGAGGACACGGACGCTCCCTATGGACTGTGAAGTCCAGGGAGGTGAGCTGTGATCCAGCAGGGGCCAAGGCAGACCGAGTCCATTTCCAGAATGACAAGCCTGAGGCGTCACCATCTTCTGACAGTAAAATAGACGTGCTGCTCCACTTGCTGACAGAGGAAAACGAACACACTTCTCAAAAGGCTTTCAAAAGTGCCTTCCAGAAAGTCTCCATAAAAGGAAGTGTTTATTAACCATAACCTCCTTTCCCCACGAATCCTAAGGTTTCCAACACACTGGTAACAACTGTCCACACTCTCAACCCCTCTTGTCACGGCCACCAAAGCGGGGAAGACGCCTCAAGTCATCAGATACTGTTTTACTGAGCAATTAAAGTCTGACAAAATATTTATTCCAAAACTGTGTACTAAGCACCTACAATACGTTAAGGACTATAAAGGAGACAGGCCTCAGCTCCTTACGGCCGTCAGACAATTCAGCAGGACCGGGATGGGCGGAGGATCTGCATGCATTTCTGACAGGTCCCAGGTGGTGCTGAAGCTGCTGGGTTCCTGCCGGCACTCTGAGCGCCACAGGACCACAACACAATTCCAGAGCGCAGCTGAGGACCCAGAGAGGCTCTCCGGAGCTGCTGCAGCTGGGCTGCGCCTAAGGCACGCGCAGACTCTGGGTGAGGGCAGCCTGGGAACACAGGAGGCAGAGGGCCAGCACCCTGACTGTGACGACCTCGGTGTTGCTGAGTTTTAAACTGGAAATCCCCGTGTTTAACACACCCCACAGCTAACCTGCTTAGAAACAGAAGTGCATCTCTTACCGTCCACTGAACCAAACTCCCTTTCGTGTGCGCGAGTGAGGATCTCTTTGTACAAGGTCTCTGCTTGCTTGAATTTTCCTTGCTTCAGGTAGCAAGAAGCCTTAAAATAAAACAAAGCACTTACTACTCTTCATATGTCGGAGAAGCACACATTCTCATCCACAAGTTAAACTCTGAAACAGTGCTGAGGTTTCAGGAAGAAAGGAATCTGACTATCTATAGAGCTGACCTTCCGTCAACATACCAGGTTATTTTTTGTTTTGGCCACATTGGGGTCATCAGGCCCCAGTTTTGTCTGGTAGATCTCGAGGGCTCTCTGATAATAATACTCCACTTCTTCGTACTTGCCCTGGTTCTGGCACAGCAAGGCCAAGTTATTTAACTGCTTGGCAACATCTGGGTGATCTTTCCCCAAAACCTAGGAATAAAAAATCGCATTAGAAACACTTGTTATTTTTTTCACAGGGTACTATCCAACCCACTCCCTAACCCTACCATAAGAAGGCTCTTCCTAAACATCAAGAGGACTGTGCCTCGCTTCCAGCCTTCTGAGCCCTAAACAGCCACCCATGCAGCACAAAAGCGACCTGCGTTAGTTGGGTCTTCTTCTCGGGGGAGGGAGGAAACTGTGTTGATTTCCTTCCCAAGCTTTGGAGTCTTGAATCCTTACAATAACCCTTCACGGTAGGTAATATTATGGACATTCTGAAGATGAAGAAACCGGATTTTATAAAGGCTATCTAATAAGATTGCCAAGTTCTAAACATGCCCAAACTCATACCCAGCCCTTTCTGACTCTAATGTCATTACACTCATTCCGGTGAAGAACAGCCTCAAAGGGAACTTCCAGCTCCTCAGCTAACATCCTACACATCCCCTCTTTAAAACCAGATTGTGTGATCACAAACCAGGTCCCTCACACTTCAGACTTCACTGCAGGGCTCTTCAAACTCAAATGTGCTGTCCCAGACACCCAAAAGTCTTCTCCCAGCCCCACCCAGCTTCCCACTCCCACCAACTCATCCCGCGGGTCTCAGGTTCCCTCAGAAGGGACCTCCTTATATCCAATTTAAGGGACCCATGAGTCCGTCCCCACCCAGTTAACTCACAAGTAAATCACCTGGTTTTTTTCCTTCTTTGCTAGTATCCCTACTCAAAACTGCCTTATTTATCAACTTGGCTCTTTGTCGCCTGACTCTCCCCTATTAAAATGCAAGCCTCGGAGAGCTCTGTCCCGTGTCTAGATGCGATGTTATCCCAGCACCTAGAGAGGCGCTGGTGCACAGGGGAGAATGAGCACCGAGCTTCCCACCCAGGACCTGAACAAGCCTCCGGCCTCACCCTGCGCCCCCACGAGGCAGCCGCCTCCCCACCCTCTGCACTGCCCTCTTCTCCCTGGCTGGGAAGCCCGAAGACTCAGCTCCACACCGACTGACGGCGGGAGGCCATATCAGCACAGCCCCAGCCCTGGACCTGAAGAAGCCGCTGCTCTGAGCTCTCCCTGAGCTCTCAGCCAGAAGCCAACGTCTGCCTGGTGGACCCTGCTCCCAGGGAAGAGGCTGTGGCTAATTCGAAATCAACTCCAACCAAGTGAGGGTCCCCAAGTCCTCAATACATGTTTGCCAGATGAGTGAATGCGAGCAAATAAACACGGAAGAACCCAACAGACCATCATCTAGAGTTGATAATCCACAACGTGAGACATCTGTGGTTCTCCCTGATTTTAACCCCAGCCCACTCAAAACCTGAGTGGATAAATAAAAAATAAAATAGAAATTTTATTTCTTAATAAATATCACGCAAATGACAGCATGGACAAAACTTTACCTGTATGACTTGATAAGGAGCTTTTCATTTTCCCTTTCCCAAGTCCTTGCCATTATGACTTGAAATTAAAGGATTAATCTCTCAGTATCAATGATAAGTAACATTTGATAATATGATAACATTTGATAACAATGACACACACAAATTAAAATATCATGACGTGGACCTGCCCAGTGTCTGCAACACTTGAATACACAATTATATGGAGTACTGTGGAAATTAACAAGATCCATTTTAAAAACACCTAATCACCATACACTGTACTGCTACTGCTGCTGCTAAGTCACTTCAGTCGTGTCCGACTGTGCGACCCCACAGACAGCAGCGCACCAGGCTCCCCGTCCCTAGGATTCTCCAGGCAAGAACACGAGTGGGTTGCCATTTCCTTCTCCAATACACTGTACTAACCGACACTAAACGTCCACGACAGTGACTTCATCTACGGTCCGAGTTATTTTTTAGTTCTCAAAAGAAAAGCTATTGCATTAAGTTTTATAAGCATATTTGGTGACTGTTTAATTTTCATGTTTCTCTTCTTGACAGGCACATGCCCCACTGTAAATGAAATGCTCCATGCCTGGCACTCTCAGGCCTCAGAAATTCCTCCTTCAGCCGAGTCACTTCTAGGCCACTCTAGGCCTCAGGCTGGGAGGGCCCAGAACTCAAGGCCTCCACCCTCTGCACCGAGACTCCCAGGCAGGGCCCATTGGCTGCATCTCAGACTGCACACCAGACTCCAGGGCTTGTTTTTGGTACTTGGCCAGTGAGGATGTATCACCGTGGTCCTATCTCAACATGAAGAGCGATTTATTTAAAAGCACAAAGTGCGGTGTTTCGGGAGCAAGGACCATCCTGGGCGCACCTTCTCTCTGATCTCCAGGGCTCTCTTGCACAGCGGCTCGGCCTCCTTGTACTTCCCTCTTTTGCCGTAAAGCACTGCGAGGTTGTTCAGAGTTGCTGCCACCTGCCAACACAGGGAACCAGAAGAACGGTAAACGCCATGGCGGAGGGGACATCAGGCGTCGCACACACACACACGATCCCCAGTGTGTGACGGCGTGCTCTCCAGCCGATGAAGGACCGCGGCTCCCCTCAGAGGTGAGAGAGCAACACGACTGTCCACAGTGGCCACAGAGCACAGGCCATTAACAAATCAGCACCAACACGACCTCGATTTTTTTTTCATTTCACTTGGAAGCCACAAAGCCAACCAAAATAGATCCATATGCAAATGTGACCAGATTCTAATAAAAAGACTATTCAAAATCTTTAGGAAAGAATTTATAGGAGTGCATGCAATTTGATCCAGGATCAAAACCACCGCACGTGATCCATTTGAGGTGGGTGATCAACAACACAGGTGAACACTGAAATCTGATCGGCGTGAGCCGCCCACCCCGGGGCTCGGCACTGCTTCCAAGCCAGCGAGTCCTACCTGCGCCATCCAGTGAGAGGGCAGCTCTTAAATCTTCCCTGTTGAGTTTAACAGTGAAATGAGTTGGGTAAAAAAAAACATATTAGGGACAATAAAATTTGAAAAAGATGGAAGAACCAGTATACACACCGCAGGATGGTCTTTGCCCAGAGTCTTCTCGCGGATGGCCAAGGCGTCGTTCAGCAGGTTGGCTGCGTCTTTATATTTGTTCTGGTCTCTAAATTAAAAACACACAATTATATGTTTAGACACAGCTTACTACATCTTTTTAAAATGTAATTCTTTAAGTTTCAATTATCAACAAAAATTAAAAGTTAGCTATTAAAACTATTAAAAACACTCCTCACAGTAGGAGAGAAAAGACTCCCTCAACAGACACGCTGGCAAGGAGAGCTGGGAGTCGGACCCACTAAGCTGGACCGCTGGGACGATACCGCCCCACGTGCCGAGGCGTCTGCACATGCCCTGCCCCGCACAGGTAAGTGCAGCCGCACAGACAGTGGAGGCAGATAGGACAGATCCAGCTGCCGGCTGCATGGCCTGGCATGTCACGTGGCCTCCTCGACCAGCCTACTGCAAAGGAAGGACGTTAACTCACAGAGCCGCTCTAAGAAGCCAACTGCTTTGCCAAAGCAGAAGCTCAGGACGAGGTGCGCGCACACAGACACAGCTGTGCCCGCTGACACAGGGCGGGGTGGAGGGGCCTGCTGACGGTGAGGAGACAGAAGCAGCTGGGGCCCAGGCCGGCCCCCTGGGTTTAAGTGCTACCAACCAACCAAAGGGCTTCAAAGCAGTCATGCGCTGTGTGAAACGGAGCGCACACACGGCTCCAGCATGCAAGGACAGCCACCCAGCAGGCTCCACCCGCGCCGCCCTGGAAGACGGCTGAAGCGGCTGGGTCCTCAAAGGGCACGACTGCGCTGAGCGAAGGTTTCCTATTATAGTGAACTTGTATTATCATCTTACACTGTGTTATAATATTAACGTCTCATATTAAACTGACTCAAACTTCCTGTGAAAGTCAGCAGATATGAAGCAGCCCCAGTTAAACACAGCCACAGCCATCCCCCAGTGCTGAGAGATGGCTCAGATGAGGCAGGCACACTGAGCGCTGTCATGAGACTGGCCTGTCATAAAATGCCAGGGACCACAATCAGCCAAGAGGGCGGCCACGCCAAGAGCAGGCGCTCCAAACCAGCCGGAACCAGTCAGAAACCCGGCCCTTCCCCAGACCTGCTGATCAGAAACTTGTGGGGGCGGGGGGCGGTGGGGTTCAGCACGCATCCCACAAGCCCATCCAAAAATTCAAACTCAAATGAAAACCAATGCACACCTTGCCAGCATTAAAATAAATCCCAGTACAGAAGTGGGCAAGACCAGAGAAGGCCCAAATAACTAAAAACGCAGAATCACAGAACACAGATTAACACACAAAGCTGTGCGTCTCAGTAATGAAGAGCAGGAGATGGCCAGCCCCGCCCCAGGCTGGCCACGGTCGGGGAGTGTGAGCTGGCACCACCTTCCGGAGCAGCTGGGCCATCTGTATCAAGAAGCGTGTAAGGTGTAGATTCTTACAGCTCAGGAATTGACACTGAACAAAATTCACAACCTTTTGCACAAAACTTGAGCAAAAGATGTTCATCAGTATAACATTAATACCCCTCCCCTCAAGCAGCTTAAAATGTCCCTTAATAGAACAAAGTTGAAATACTGAGTCATGGCTCAGTTCTGGGACTCAGCACTGAATACAGGATGAACACAGACACAGCTGCTGCTTCAGACACTCTGCTGCCATGAGTGAACCCTCACACTGCAGCACCAAGGAAAGAGGCGGCCGTCAAACTCCCAGCGCAGCCACACGACCAGGCCTTCTACGCACCACGAAGCCCAGTCACGCTCTACGTGCGTTTTTCACCTAACTCACTCACAATGAAAACATCTAGGGTCAGCCAGAAACAGTCTCTCGCTCTCGATGGTTCACTCCTGTCTCTTCACTCCTCTTCACAGACCCTCCGGCTCCTGTCTGCACCCCACTCAGGTGCTCAGCTCCAACCCCAGCAGATCCTGTGGCTTGGTCCCCACCCCGCTCTGTCCTCCACTCTCCCATAGCCCTCTTCTGAGACCCAGCCACTGGGCAGAGGCACGTTCAAGCACATCCCCTGCAGCCCATCGCCTACTCCCACCACGCCCCCGCTGCTCTGCCCCATGGGAAGCAGGAGTAAGTCCCCAACACATCCTGCAGGGCCCCTGAAAGCACTCGCACCCCTCCACTAGGCCTCCCCTAATCCTCTCAACTAGAAGGCATTTCTCAATTCCATCAACATATCTGTGTTATTTTATTTTATTACTTATTGGCCATGCTGCAAGGCTTGCAAGATCTTGGCTCCCCGACCGAGGACTAACTTGGGCCCTGGCAGTGGAAGCACTGAGAACTAAGCCCTGGGCTGCCGGGGGATCCCGACGCCTGTGCTAGTCCACCAGGGACAGTCTCCTTGCTTCTGTAATTACATACGAACATTATTGACCAGCCTATTCTCTGAACAAGGTGCTAAGTTCCTTTAGAAACATTTAGGGAATGCTATCTACTTCACACTGCCAGGGAATATCACATTTCATAACCCTTACAACCCTTCTGAGGCTCAGAAAAGCTAAGGGCTCCAGACAACACCTTCAGTCTAGTGGCCACTTAGCAGAGATACAAACTGAATTCTCCTGACTTCCAGTTCAGTATCCTGCTTTCTCTTTGAGAACAGGTGTTACGTATTCATCTGTACAGCTTTACAAGAACCAGCCTAAAGTTTTACATACACCTGGGTTTCAAAAATGCCTGCTGAATTGTAAACAATCAAACTAACGAAGGAACAAGGTGCAGCTCCCTGAAACCTGCCACGCGGAGCAGCCACTGCAAACCAGCCCTGTCCCCAGAGTGACTGCCCCTCCTCAGGTCCCCACTCACCAACCTGCCGCCTCTCAGCTCAGTTCAGCAAAGGGCTCTGGTGGACCGCTGCCCAGGGCCACAGGCCAACTACTGACCTCCATTCAGCAAGTTCACCAAGGGCTTCCAAGTTAGGAAACATGCTCAAGGGTGTAACTCAAGGCAGAGATGAGACAACCTGCTCCTTAACGTCAAGGAATCAGGGTTCCAGGAGAAGAGACGACAAAATTCAAATGAGGATGCCAAGCACAGAGCAGGAGCTATGAGAGAGGCGGGGCCGAGGGTTTCAGGACCAACAGGGGACAGGCACGGGGAGCCCTGGAGCCAGGAAGGAGGGCTGACGGGGATCAGAGAGGTGGGGGACAGGCAGGAGGAGTGGGAGGCTGTTCCGGGCAGAGGGGGCCTGGTCCACCAAGTACTGAGGGGAAAATAACCAGCAGTCTAGCATGGCCCGATGGAAGAAGGCTGGCCTGGGCATCCCAGGCAGCGTCCGCTCTGCAGGGTGACGCTCCTGCCAGGGCGTGGCTCTGTGTTCTG
>SJYF01000094.1:9085379-9105132 GCA_006410515.1 Procapra przewalskii | reverse complement strand
GGGGGTGGGGCGCAGGGCTCACAGGCACCGGGCCTCTGCGCCAGGATAAAGCGACCCCCGTGGGCGGGGCGGGGCGGGGCCGGCTGCGTCTGCCCCTCACCCCCGTGCCCTCTCTGAAGTGCCCTGTGTGCCCCAGGGTGTTGATCGGGCTAGAGTCTTGATAGCAGCCCCCCCCCCCGGCCCTAGGGACAGCTGGGGTGGGCACCTCAGCGGCTTGGGAAGTGCCCCGGCTCTGGGGGCCTCGCGAAGTTTTGTTCCTGGATGTGTCCCTCGTCCAGGGAGGAGACTGACTGTGCCCCTCCCCCAGGCATAACGACAACAAGACCTTCCTGGTGTGGATCAACGAGGAGGACCA
Organism: Procapra przewalskii; assembly: GCA_006410515.1. Lineage (NCBI taxonomy): Eukaryota > Metazoa > Chordata > Mammalia > Artiodactyla > Bovidae > Procapra > Procapra przewalskii. Next base: position 9,104,777 of record SJYF01000094.1, on the reverse strand, counting down.
TCTGCGGGTCATCTCCATGCAGAAGGGCGGCAACATGAAGGAGGTGTTCACGCGCTTCTGCAATGGCCTCACTCAGGTCAGGGCCAGGCCCCAGGGTTCAGGCAGAGATGGAGGTGCCCCATCAACCCCCCGGGGCGCCCAGGGCTTTCTTGCCTCAGGGTCCTGTGGGCGGGAGCACCCCAGGCTCCAACTGGTCCGCTGGGGGCTGTATCGGCCAGGCCTCCTCCCCCTCACACCTTGTCCATTCCCAGATTGAGACGCTCTTCAAGTCTAAGAGCTACGAGTTCATGTGGAGCCCCCATCTGGGCTACATCCTCACCTGCCCGTCCAACCTGGGCACGGGGCTGCGGGCCGGGGTGCACATCAAGCTGCCCCACCTGGGCAAGCACGAGAAGTTCCCCGAGGTGCTCAAGCGCCTGCGGCTTCAGAAACGAGGCACCGGTGAGTAGGGGGTGCCAGGTGACAGCCCGCTCCCCCGGGGCTGCCCCCCACCCAGCCCCGCTGAGCTGGCTGTCTCTCCAGGCGGTGTGGACACGGCCGCCGTGGGTGGGGTCTTTGACGTCTCCAATGCGGACCGCCTGGGCTTCTCGGAGGTGGAGCTGGTGCAGATGGTGGTGGACGGCGTGAAGCTGCTCATCGAGATGGAGCAGCGGCTGGAGCAGGGCCAGGCCATCGATGACCTCATGCCGGCCCAGAAGTGAGGCCCTGGACGCACCTGCCACCTCCACCAGCTCCTCCGTTGCTTCCTAACTTATTGCCCGGGCCGTGCCCACCACGTGCCCTGGAGGCTCGCTGTGTGGTGGCTGAGCCCTTAACTTTGCTGTAGAGACTTCCGTCACCCTCGGTAGAGTTTATTTTTGTGATGGCTGAGATGTTGCTGATGCTGAAATAAACTAGGGTTTTGGCCTGCCCCAGGTCTGAGTGGTGCTTCCTCTTTCCAGGNNTCCCATCCGCCTCACCGTCGGCTGGGACCCTGCTGTGCCCCCGAGTCCTATTCCGTGAGCCTCTGCCCTCCTGCCTTGGCCCTCCCTGCAGGACCGGGTTGGGCTGCTGGCAGAGACCCAGCCTGAGCATCTAGAGGATCTATTCGGGGTCCTGCGGGGTGGAGCCTGGCACTTCACTCAGCCCCAGCCTGTAGCAGCTCTGGATGCTGGGGGGAAGGGCAGGAGCCCAGAAATTTGGTACTTTTCCAGCTCTGCCCCCGAAAGCCACTTCCTCCTCTTCCAAGCCGCTTCTCCCTGCTGCCTCCCCCTCCCACTCCCACACCTACTCTATTTCCTAAATAATCTCTCTGCTCTGCTTCCTTCCCTTCCAGCCTCCCCAGGCCTAGCTCTCCCGTCCCTCCAAGGGAGCCCCAGGGCCCCCATCCTTGCAGCCTCCTCTCCAGGACCCTCTGTGCCCCAGTTCCTGGGCCTCCCATGACGGGTCCCCAAACAGGGAGAGGGTGGGCTGTTAGGGATAAGATCTTATGGTCTGTCTCCCAGGTGCTGCGGTTCTCACCCGCCGTTTCACTTGGGGGTCCCACCGTGGGTGGGTGGGTGCCCTACAGAGGAGGAATGAGCCAGCTGCGCCCCTGGGCTTCTTTGCTCCAGCTCCTCAGTTCACCGACAGTCTCCTGCCCCCTGCTGGCCAGACCTGACCCTCCTGGGGTTACCCTACCACTGGGAGAAGCGTGTCTGAGGCTGGCAGTCATGCCTAACAAGAACCATGGGCTCTCATGTCCCAGGGGCAGCTTGTCAATCAAGACCCCGGGGCCCTGGACGAGGAGGTTCGGGGACAGCTGTGGAGTGGGCATGCCCTGGCGTCCTCCTGCGGGGCCAAGCAGGTGTGAGGGGCTCATGCAGGCAGAGGCTTTATGGGGGGAGGGGGCAGAGACTGGGTCTAAGAAGGCAAGCCCTCTGGCACAGAAGGGGTCTCTGCACCATCCTGGGGGTCCCTGACTAGCCTGCGGGCCAGGGCCTAGTGCTGAGCTTGCCTTCTTGCCATGAAGTTCCGGGTCAGGGGCACATATCAGGCAGGACTCCTCTTTTCTCAGCTACCTTTTCAGCTACAGTCCCCCTCCTGCAAGTGGGGGCTGGGTCAGGCCGGGCAGTGCTTTGTAGACTGTCGTGATTCAGAGTAGAAAGCATAGAAGTGTGCCCCTCTAGGAAGGCCTCTCCCTGCTGAGGGGGGCTTGAGCAGCCCAGAAGAGGCAGCAGCAGGGAGGGAGGCCTCCCTGCTGGTCCACGAGCTGCCAAGGTAGCTGTGTTCGCATCATGTGTGGCCAGCAGGCAGGGTTCCGGGCCCGTCTGCCTGTGTCCACCCTGAGGCCTTTGCCGGTGTGCTCCCTCAAGCTGGAGCCCTGCTTGTCCAGCCCCCCCTCACCACCCGGGACTTGAGTCAGGGTGCAGGCTCAGGAATGGCTGTGCTTGGACGCCTAAGGGGCCTGGCCTGGCAGGCACGTCGCTTCCTGAGAGAGATGCCCCACACCTTCGCCACCTAGGCTGCCAGTGGGATGTGCCCTGCACTAGCAGTGATCACACCAAAGGAGCTGGAACTTCAAGTCACCCTGTGTGGGCGTGTCACCAGGACAGCCAGATGGGCAGGGCTCCCTGCAGGATTTCTTTTTTTTGCTGTCACTTCAGTTGTGTTTGACTCTGTGCAACCCCATAGATGGCAGCCCATCAGGCTCCCCCATCCCTGGGACTCTCCAGGCAAGAACACTGGAGTGGGTTGCCATTTCCTTCTCCAATGCATGAAAGTGAAAAGTGAAAGGGAAGTCGCTCAGTCGTGTCCGACTCTTAGTGACCCCGTGGACTACAGCCTACCAGGCTCCTTCGTTCATAGGATTTTCCAGGCAAGAGTACTGGAGTGGGGTGCCATTGCCTTCTCGCAGGATTTCTTACCAGACAGTAAAGTCAGCACCCTGGGAGCCTCGCCCTCATGCCGGCAGCTGGGGCGGGGCCCTCAGGCCCTGGGCAAGCTCCCTGGGACACTGTAAGGAGCAGTCTTCCGCAGGCTCAGGGCTACCCTGACTCAAACCCACTGCTGCTCCCTGGGCCACTTGTTTTCTCACTTTTTACTGAACGTGAACTTGCAAACTGCACTATTTTTGGAACAAGACATGGCTGATGATACAACCCAGGGAGAGCACTTCTGCTCAGCCGTCCATGGACCCTTCAGCCAGAGTCCCTACAACCTACCCCCCTTTGCTCTGGATTCAAGAGAACTTTAAATGGGGTGATTTTAATATCCCTTGAAACTACGGTCAAACATGGGAAGTCTAAGAAATGCCCAGCCACATGGCAACACACGCTGGTCCTCACTCAGTGCCTGGAGTAGAAGTCACCCGGGAGCACCAGAGCTCAGCACACCAAAAGTGCAGCCAGGGCGCGGCAAGGACGACCCCTCACCACGATGCCAACAGCAGCCGGTGGGGCGGGGGCAGGGGGATGCTTGCTGTCACCTGCCTCCAGATGCCAGCAGTATTGCTCACCCTGCTCGGGACAGTGGGAAGAAACTCTCTCTCTAGGCACTGCCAAGTGTCCCCTGGGGGCCCAAATCGCCCTCAGCCCCTTCAAGAACACACAGAGATAAGGAAGAATGCAATCACTCACAACAGGGGCGAGCTGGTCAGGACTCCAACAATAAAGGTCTGGCTACAAAACTGGGCCACCTCCCTCCCTCAATGTGGCGCCACGCGGGCGAGAACTTGGTGAGCCAGTGACATGCTTAAAACAGAAGTGTAAAAGCAGGTTATAAAACAGCTTGTCCTTGTGGGATCCCACACAGATTACGGATGGAAAAATCCCGGAGAACAGTAGTCAGCTGTGGGTGGCGGGGTAACAGGTGACTTCCTTCTTTATACTTTCTTTTCCAGATTTTCTACAGTGAACATGTATTCCTTATATAAATAACTGAAACAACTTTTTTTTTTTGGAATGGTTTAAAATAAAGGCTCTAAGGTGTCCTAGTTGGTGGGAGACTTGAGGCTTCTCTCCTGACTTCCTGGACTGTCTACTGGTCCCAGCCTCCTCGCCAGCCCAGCCAGCAGGTGGGTGTTGCCTCACTTCTGCAGACAGGCAGCCTCCTTCACAGGGACCCTATCCTGAGGGGAGCTTGTCTCCTGTGGGTTATCACTGCCTTAAGGCACTCCACTGCTCCTTTCTGTTGTTTCAGTGATAAACTGTTTAGTTAGGTCTCCTCCCTCTGGATCTGAAGGATTTCGGCCCTGACTGGTTGCTTGTCCCCTTGCCTGGCTCTTGATCCTATCCTTGACTGATCCAAGGGGCCTCCTTAGGCTAACCAACCTGGCAGACTAGGAGATCATAGGGACCCCATTGCTGACACTGGGAGAATGCCAGGACAAGTAAGTACCATCAGCCAGGACCCATCAGACCCCTGTCAAGCCATCCCAATAAAACACAGGAGCAACTGTAAGCATCCAGATGGACTCCCTGCTAGGATGCATATTATTAGCTAACTGGGGAAAATTTAGACCGATAGGGCAAAAAAGTATTAGGTCATTAAATTATAATACCATCTTGCAGCTGGTCCTATTTTATAAAGGAAAAGGCAAATGGGGAAGGGAATCCCATCAAATGTTCGAATGAAAGTCACTCAGTCGTGCTGGACTCTTTGCAATCCCATGGACTATACAGTTTATGGAATTCTCCAGGCCAGAACACTGGAGTGGGTAGCCTATCCCTTCTCCAGTGGATCTTCCGGACCCAGGAATTGAACTGGGGTCTCCTGCATTGCAGGGGAATTCTTTACCAGCTATCAGGGAAGCAAGACCCTATTATAAAATCTGAGTCTAGAGAACTGCTTGGCATGCCTGGCTCACACCCCGTCCTCCCACAGGAACCCCAGGTTTCAGATGATCCCCTTATGAGTCAACCTCCCTGAGGTCCACAATTGGGAGCGCCTACAATGACAGTCTTCCAGACCATTTACCCCTAATGTACCACCTGGGGAGCTGGAGACCCTAGACTCCTATCAACAAGCCCATGGATATGGTCTTTGGGATATTTAACAGTATAGATAGCGTACAAAAGCAGATGTGGGTTCGATCCCTGGGTTGGGAAGATCCCCTGGAGAAGGGAATGGCAACCCACTCCAGTATTCCTGACGGAGAATTCCATGGCCAGAGGAGACGGGCAGTCCATGGGGCTGCAAAGAGCTGGACAGGACTGTTTCTCTTTTTCTTTATAGGAGAGATGAAAAGGATTCAGGGACAACATGAAAAAGCCTAATTACTGGCAGCAGCCTTAACCCCAGCACCACCTCAGGGCTACGCACCCTTGCGAAGACCCATGCTAAGGACAGGACCCAGAAAGCCTGGGTCAGAGCCGCTCTCTCAGAGAGAACATGTTTTAAGTGTGGACAAGAGGGCCACTGGAAGTGTGACCGTCGCCAGTCCTGAAGGGATACTGGGGCTCTCAAACCAATGATGGCTGAGAGGACCAGAGGCTGACGGGGCCCAGGGCTCCCTGTCTCCCAAAGAACACCTGGAGAAGCCTCCGGGGTTCATTTCTCTGGAAAAGCCTCAGGTAAGCCTTGACGTGGCTGGTAGGAGTTTTCTTAGCAGACTGACCGACCTCCCTCCCAACCTGTAGGACGATGGGGACTGATGGAAAGCCCCAGACCAAGCGCTGCTCCTGCCTGAGTGCACCGCCCCCTTGCTGGGAACGGACTTGCTCACTAAATCCCAGGCAACAGTACAGTCCGGAGACCCTCAAAGAAAAGGCACCCACCAAGAAAAAGTTACTACTGGTGGGGAGGGGAGCACGCTCAGTCCCAAGCGAGAGGTCTCCGTTCTATCCCATCCAAGTTGTCAAACTATGGGCTGCTGACCTGGTTCACGGTGCTGGAAGTAAAGGGGGCTTTCTTCTGCACCCAGACTCTCAACACCTCTTTGCCTTCAAGTGGACAGACCCAGACACTGCAGTGCCATGAATGCTTCCGCTCTGTGTGCTTACAAAACTCAAGCCAACGGTGCCCACAGGATGCGAATGGAAACAAAAGTCTGGCAAAAAGTTGTCCTGGTATCTTTAAAAATGGGATTCCACAGGGCTATAGACAAGCCTCCTTACATCAAAGGCCAGACTGAGGGCCACACAAAATTGTAAATATATTACCAAAATGGGAGGCCCATGGTCTGACTAAACTAGCTGTACTTGACAGGAGTTTTGGGGAGGGCTTCCCCCCAAGTTAAATGAGGAAAAGTGAAGCATTCCAGCATGGGTGAGCACAGGTGTGTCAGTCTCTCAACAGCACTGAGGTAGCCACCAAATTCTTTTTAAAAAAGAAAAAAAAATTATCCTTGTTTTATAAGTCTTCACAGACCTAGAGGTGTGGCTCTAAAAGTAATCCAAAACCCCCAATCCTTTACCACTCCCAAAACCTTGCCTATCGGTCTTAAAAAAGTATTGAGATGAAAGAAAGGGGAAAGCAAGCCATCCCGGGAGGAGCGTGCCTGTGCCTTCGAGACACAATGTCCTACCTGGTCTTCTCCAGGAACGCTTACCTCTGCCATCTTTTTAAAATACAAAAATGTAGAATCACTTGTTTGACTCAGTATGAATAGAATGCCCTTGTGGCTCAGCTGGTAAAGAATCTGCCTGCAAAGTGAAAGACCTGGGTTCAATTCCTGTGTTGGGAAGATCCCCTGGAGGAGGGAAAGGCCACCCACTCCAGTATTCTGGCCTGGAGAATTTTTGTTAGGGCTACAGTCCAAGGGGTCACAAAGAGTCGGACATGACTGAGCGACTCTCACTTTCAGATTTAAGACGCCACAGGCAGCAGAGGCCTATGCATGGCACAGGGCACTACAGCCAACACCTTGTTCTGTTCCTCGTTGCTCAGTCGTGACCCCATGGACTGTAGCCCGCCAGGCCCCTCTGTCCATGGGGATTGTCCAACCCAACCCAATCCACTGGAGTGGGCTGCTATGCTCTCCTCCAGGGGATCTTCCTAACCCAGGGATCGAACCCAGGTCTCCCACATTGCAGGTGGATTCTTTGCCATCTGAGCCACCAGGGAAGCCCAAGAATAGTGGAGTGGGTAGCCTATCCCTTCTCCAGGGCATCTTCCCAAGCCAGGAATCTAACCAGGGTCTCCTGCACTGCAGGCAGATTCTTTACCAGCTGAGCTACCAGGGAAGCCCCAGTATCTTTTAATAACCTACAATGGAAAATAATTTCAAAAATAATATATAAGTGAACCACCAAAAAACATTCTACTTTTTGAAAATAAGTAATTATCTTTTTGCTAAGTTTTCTAAATGTCCTTTAACATCCAATAACAAGGAGCGAGATACAACATTTTAAATATATTTGTGTAGGATATAAGATTGATATGATTTTTGCTATATCTGTTTTTCTTTGTTGTTACATGTCTAATGGTTTATGATGTCTATCTTCTCTGTGAATTGTACCTTTTATCATTAAAAATATTCATCTGTTTCATTAAAAATAATAAAATGCAAATTTTGAAAGAGGGAGTAAGTAATTTGGAACAGGGACTTTTCCGAAGGTCCAGTGGTCCAGAATCTGCCTTGCAAAGCAAGGGATGCAGGTGTGATCTCTGGTCAGAGAACTAAGATCTGAAAACTAAGCCCCACACCAGAACTAGAGCCTGTGCAGCAACAAAAGAGCCCATATGCTGCAGCTAATGACCCACACAGACAATTCAATACATTAATAATGATTTGAAACTTGTCAAGGAAAATAAAAATCTTAAGCATTTTCCATAAATATTAGTAGAAAGGGTTTAGCCAGTGAGACAAGTAAGCTTGATTTGTTCCATCTGCCAGAAACTCAAGTTTCAATCCAACCTCTTTTGCAGACTAATGGATTTATACTGCTGTACCTGACTCATGGCTGAAATTTTAGAACAGGAACTCTGGGGCCTCTGTGTTTGCCTGTTCAAATATATCTATATGTGTCTTGTAGATGTAAGGTACTGCCAAAAATTAATTCGTAAAACTGATTTAAAGAAAATTAAGTGCTTATATACTCAGAAAATAATCTGGCCAGAATGAACTTCAGTTCCACATCATCTGGGAAATATTTAGTACTAAACTGATGTCATCAATGTTATGTACCATGGTTTACTAGACCTGTATCTATTGCTAATCTATCAGCAAGAAAAATAACATGGAAAAACTTTTAAGGAAAGCCTGTTTTCAGTAAAAGAAGGTGTGAGGAATGAAAAAATACTGAAGAGTTATGTACAATCAGGATTTTCTAAGATTGGATTGAGTTTAGTTGGATTTCGGGAGGGCCCCTGAGGCATCCCGGAGAGAAATGTTTAACTAGCGGTATTTTGTATGTTGGGAGTAACGAAGAGGAACACCTGGATTCTGTTTTTCTGTTAAAAGGGAACAAAGTCTTCCTGGAATGTCTTTTAACTTCCGACCAAGGACAGACTCCTTGGCCCTACAGTGGAAGTGCAGAGTCACAGCCACGGGGCCACCAGGGAAGCCTGGGATGCCTCTGGTAACAGACTGTGTAGGTGATCTGTGTTTGCTTTTGAGATCTCTTGTAACTTTGTCACTCAGTCCTGTCCAGCTCTGCGACTCCATGAACTGTAGTCTACCAGGCTCCTCTGTCCATGGAATTCTCCAGGCAAGAATACTGGAGTGGGTTGCCATTTCCTTCTCCAGGGGATCTTCCCAACCCAGGGAATCAAACTCATGTTGCCTGAATTGCAAGCAGATTCTTGCAGATTCTACTGTCTGAGCCACCAGTGAAGCAAATAGTGTAATGGGAGGGAAAGGGGCAGCGCACACTTTCTGAAGGAATGACATAGCCCAAGGACACAACATAAACTGATCAGAATCAAAAGGGACCAAGACTAGACCAGACTAGACCTTGATCTTCAATAGTGAAATGACACACCCAGAGGCGCCATGACAGTCCCAGTGAAGTCAAGTCGCTCCATCGCCAGGCTCCCCTGTCCCTGGGACTCTCCAGGCAGGAACACTGGAGTGGGCTGCCATTTCCTTCTCCAGGCAATCTTCCCAACCCAGGGATCAAACCCAGGTCTCCCAGATTGCAAGCATATGCTTTAACCTCTGAGCCACCAGGGAAGCCCAAACTATTTCACCTTTCCCTTCTGTTAAAAGACCAGGGAGTGGGCAGTTTCAGAAAAGAGAGTTCCAGAAAAAGATCTACCTCTGCTTTATTGACTAAGCCAAAGTCTTTGACTGTGTGGATCACAACAAACTGTGGAAAATTCTTAAAGAGATGGGAATACCAGACCATCTTACCTGCCTCCTGAGAAACCTGTATGCAGGTCAAGAAGCAACAATTAGAGCCCAATGTGGAACAGACTGATTCCAAATCACTTGATGGCAAATAGATGGGAAACAGACTTTATTTTCTCTGGCTCCAAAATCACTGTGGATGGTGACTGCAGCCATGAAATTAAAAGACATTTGCTCCTTGGAAGAAAAGCTATGACCAACCTAGATAAGGGACTTCCCTGGCAAGGGACTTCAGATGGCAAAGCGTCTGTTTACAACGCAGGAGACCCAGGTTCGATCCCTGGGTTGGGAAGATCCCCTGGAGAAGGAAATGGTATTCCACTCCAGGACTATTGCCTGGAAAATCCCATGGACAGAGGAGCCTGGTAGGCTACAGTCCGTGGGGTCGAAAAGAGTCGGACAAAACTGAGAGACTTCACTCACTCACTCACTCAACCTAGATTAACATACTAAAAAGCAGACATTACTTTGTCAACAAAGGTCTGTCTAGTCAAAGCTTTGTTTTTTCCAGTAGTCATGTGTGGATGTGAGAGTTGGAGTATAAAGAAAGCCGAGTGCGAAAGAAATGATGGTTTTGAACTGTGGTGCTGGAGAAGCCTCTTGAGAGTCTTGGACTGCAAGATCAAACCTTCAGTCCAACCTAAAGGAAATCAGTCCAGAATATCCATTGGGAAGACTGATGTTGAAGCTGAAACTCCCAATACTTTGGCCACCTGATGCAAAGAACTGACTCAATGGAAAACACCCTGATGCTGGGAAAGATGGAAGGTGGAAGGGGACGACAGAGGATGAGATGGTTGGGTGGCAGCACGGACTCAATGGACACGAGTTTGAGCAAGCTCTGGGAGCTGGTGATGGACAGGGAGGCCTGGTGTGCTGTGTCCATGGGGTCACAGAGTCAGACATGACTGAGCCACTGAACTGAACTGGAGTGGGCGGTGGCCCCAATCCTGGTAATTTCCGCCCCTTCCCCCAAATAGTTGGAATAATCCTCCCACTCATTAGCATACAAAATTACCCAGCCTACACAAATTACACCACATTTTGCAGCTGCACTCAGCCTCTGCGATGGCCCACACTGCCTGCGGAGTATGCTTCTCTCTGAATCTGAATAAATCCACTTCTTACCTATCACTTTGTCTCACTGAATTCTTTGTGATGAGACATCAAGCAGAGCTTCATTAGGTCTTCAGACAGGTACTGTGGGTTTTGGCTGAGTCTGAGAACCAGCCATGTGGGTTTGAGTTCCAAACAGAGTTTTGGCTGGGCTTGAGTCCTAACCACATGGGTTCAAGTCTCAATCTGAGGTAAATGGTTTCAGCAGTGAGAAATCCTATTTGATCAAGTATTTTGAAACTTTATGACAAACTTTCCAAATATCAAATTTTAATCAAAAGTTCTTTTGACTTTTAGCTAATTTTGCGATGCTTCAGAGGGACCCTGAGGCATCTCAGAGAGAGAAATACTTTACTATTATTATTTAGCATGTTAACTTACATGGAGAGCATTATCACATGAGTCATAATCCTACTTAAAAACATACTGATTGGGGATGGGAGGGAGGGGATATATGTATATATACAGCTAACTCACTTTGTTGTACAACGTTGTAAAGCAACTCTACCCCCAATAAAAAATTCTTAATTTAAATATATAATGTATGGATGTTATTAATGCAGAAATTCTAAAAATTACATACTTTCTAAAATTTGAACATGTCCTGGTATAATGCTAGAGCTCTAGTTGTTACCTTAAAATGCTGTATGTCATATCAGTAATTAAGCTTATCAGTTACGCTGTAATCAGACGTTTAACTGTGCCTTTTAAGTCTTCGTTTATAGACAAAAAGACTTTATTTACCCCTTATTATACCCTGATGCTGTTACAAAAATGCTTCATCTTCAAAAATAGGAAGACTATGGAAGCAGGTATAACAATTACACATCAAGATAATGGCTGTGCGAGGACTGCAGGCCGTATCTACTCAAAACAAGGAGCTGTCCTGCCCCTGGGGCCCCTAGATCAGGCATCCAGAGATTTTCACTCCCTGACAGGCAGGGTGGACGCCCCTACTCAGCCCAGAAGCAGCTACAGAAGATGGACTGTTGTCCCTCTGCTTTCCAGGAGAATGTGGGGTAAATCTCTGAGGGGTGAACTAGTCAGGAAGGGGGCCTGGCACAACCTTTAAAAGAACGACACAGCCCAACACATGTCATACGCTGGCTAGAACCATCTAGGTCCAAGACGGTGGATGAGTGGGCTTCCACTAGACCTCGAGCCTCAGTGTAAGCTCACTGCAATGTATCAGAAAGTTAAGTGACACCCCACAGGCACCATACTTCCAAGGTAGATAGTCAAGGTTAAAAAGTGGGCAGTGGCCCAGTTCCTAGAAATCCCTGCCCCTTTCCCCAAACAGCTGGAGTCCTCCCACTCATTAGCATGTGAAGTCACCCATGCTTATAAGCACTGGCACCCTCACCCCTTGGGGTCACGCTCGTCTTCTGAGACGGCCCACACTCTGTCTACGGAGTGCAGTGGTTTTGCTCAGACACCAAGCTGAGACCGATCCTCTGCAGCCTCATGGTCTGCAGCACATCAGGCTTCCCTGTCCTTCACCGTCTCCTGGAGTAGCTCAAACTCGTGTCCATTGAGTCGGTGATGCCACCCAACCATCTCAACCTGTTGCCCCTTTCTCTTCTTGCCTTCAGTCTTTTCCAGCACCTGGGTCTTTTCCAACGAGTCAGATCTTCCCATCAGGTAGCCAAATTACTGGAGTTTCAGCTTCAGCATCAGTCCTTCCAATGGATACACAAGGTTTATTTCCTTTAGGATTGACTGGTTTGATCTCCTTGCTGTCCAAGGGACTTTCAAGAGTCTTCTCCAGCCCCACAATTTGAAAGCATCAATTCTTCAGTGCTCAGCCTTCTTTATGGAAGGCTCTCACATCCGTATATGACTACTGGAGAAACCACAGCTTTGCCTATAGGAACCGTTGTCGGCAAAGTGATGTCTCTGCTTTTTAATAGTATGTCCCTGAATAAACCTGCTTCCTCACTAAACAGAAAAGAAGGGCCTCAGCCATCCTTCTCCGTGCATGTTATCCTATGCTGGCTATGGGGTCAGGCTCTAGGTCTTTCCCCATTCAACCCACCCCACCCAAACTGGGCTGCTCCTCGGTCTGGTACAGGTGGTCTGCGTTAATACATGCCCTGCTTACTTTAGAAATGTACCATTTAGGAAACAAACGAACTATCACGTTTCCAGTGGAGTAAAAAGTCTAGTTTTGTCAACACCTTGACCCATCAACTGCCCAACATTTCAAACAGAATCACAATTTCAGAACAGTATAGCAAAGGTGGTCCACACTCATCCGCACGTGGAAGTGAGAGGGGCCACTCGCACGCAGCATCGGCAGTCACGGCACCAGGGAAGTGTGTGTCTCAGAGCGGAAGCGCTTTGAGCAGGGGGCCAGGGGGCCGCCTCCCCGCCTTCCTCGAGACCAGAGAGGATGAGGTGCGTCTTTCCTTTGTTCTCCAGCATCAACAAAGGACGCGAACACAACTCTGCCTCTCTAGTCCTGTTCCAGTGTTTCAGTTCATTAATACTGGAGACTAGGAAACTTAACCCAGCAAAACACACCCTACAGCCTCAGCGAGGTCAAGACAAGAGGACGTCCGGCATGCTCTTTCAGGATAACACAACTCCCACCCTCTACTCACAGGCTAAGCCACGAGATAAGCCCACGCCAGACCTCAGAGAAGGAGGGGAGAGGACCCAGGGACCCAGGGCTCTGGGGCTGCAGAGAGAAGCCAGCCGGGCTAAAGGGGAGGACACCAAAGACAGGAGGCAGCGGGTGCCAGTGGGGCAGGATGCTGCAGGCCCACAGAGGAGGGACAGCACACAGTCCTTAGGGAACGGGGTGCGTCGGGGTGGAGTGGGCCGCAGCTCTGGGGCTGGGACACGACCCCCAGGGGCCCCTCTACTGAGTTCTCCTGGTCCCACACGGAGGGCTGACTGCATACGCCCCCATTTCCCGGCTTCCTTCCATGCAGAGCGCGCCTGTGTGGGAATGTATTCACACCTGCCCCTCCCGAGGGGGACGGGCAGCCAGTGCAGCCCTCGGTCCGGAAAGAGCGGGAGGACGATACCGGATACGTCCTGTCTGGCCCCCAACACCAGGCTGCCTGCGGCAGCAGGGCCTGATTTGGTCTGGAGGCAGCACTGTGCCCCAAAGCCTCTCAAGTCACTCCCTAAGAAGTGTCGAACCCGAGTCCCCTCAACGGAACAGAGCAGCGCTGAGCCCACTGCCGCCCCGACACCCGCCCCACGACTCGGGGACGCGGTGAGTCCGCCGTGCCTGCCTCGGCGCAGGCTACTCAGTCCCTCCCTTCCACTGGGCGACCTGGGGCTTCCGGTTGTTCCTTCGTCTCCACCTGCCTCCTCCACCCGGACTGGGCTTCCTGCTCAGCCCTGAGCCCGGCGTCCCTTCACGCAGCTCAACGGCCATGCCAGGCTTCGCGGCTGTGCTTGTGTCCCCTCCTGTGAGGGAACCTTTTAGAGAACGTGGCTATTACCTTAGTCTTGGACCCTCAGAGCTCAGCATGGGCCCTCTGAGAGCAGCTGTCCCACCTTAAACTCCCTAGTGCCAGTGTTGCCAAGTGCACACATAAACGTAGGAACAAGGAGAGGCTCTTCCCATCTTGTCCTGAAACACCTGAAAAGAACTAGGGCAGTGTCGCCTGGAGTGGCGAGACTCAGGGAGGGGTACAATTTCCATCTTCAAACACTGGAGCCTGGAGCACGAAGCTGCCGAGGAGAGGGGCGCGCCAGGGCGGTGTAGGAAGCTGCGGCACGTCAGGAAAACGCAGCCGCCGCCGCAACTCCCCACAGGCCAGGGCCCCAGAGGCCCCAGAGCAGAAGTTCCTGATGAGCAGCTGCAGGCTTCCTTTCTAAGAGGGCGGGCAGAGAGGGGGCAGGGAGGAGGCGTGGCACAGGCTTGGGAGGGATGCTTTGCCCCTCGGTGACACCCCCAAGAAGGCCTCTGTGTATCACCGCAGTCAGAAACTGCAGGAATGGATACCAGGGAGCTGGGGAGGGCATGAGAACCTCAGAGCATGTAACCCACTCAGCCCTGTCACACAGCCAGCCACAAAAAAACCACAACAAAAAAATCCACAAGGCAACCAAACCCAGGCTGATGGCATCAGAGCTGCCTATCCGGCCCCAGTGGCCCCTGCTGTCACCCCAAGACTGGGTCACCTCGGCAGGTGTGGGCTGGTCTAACCTCCAGCCCAGGTTGACCCTGCTCTGTGGGAGGCTCCGGCTTGTGACTAAGCAGTCGGAGGTAACGGTGGGGGCCACCTCTCAACAGAGGTAATGGTGGGGGCCACTGTTAATGCCCAAGAGAATCCTGACTAACCTCCTGATTGAATACACTTCACACGCTGGTGAGCCTCAGGTCGCTACTCTTTCAAGGGACTGAAACCCAAATGTGACGCTGACCATGCGACGCTACACGGCCAGGCCCAGAGTAAGGCGCTCACCCAAGCATTTCAATTTGAAGGTTCGCATCTCATGGCCAATCTCTCACCAGGTGGCCTCCTTGGCGTCTGCAGGAACCTGCATGGTCTGGGCTGAATGACACCACACAGGCATCAGTACAGGCAGGCGGGTGAAGAGCAAAGAGCACCGGCCCAAGAGGGACCACGGGCTCCATTCTCAGCCCACCGCCGGGCCTCGCCTGCAACACAGGAAGGGCCCAGAGAGCTGCTGGAGATCAAGCAGGATGGGCCTTGCCTGGACCAAACACTGCTTCCTGCAGCTGCGGCCCGTGTCAGCCTGTCTTAGCCTGGGCCAACGGGGGAGAGGCGGCTGAGGGGGAGACTCAGAACAGCCGCCTCGTGTGTTCCAGACCCTCGGGCCTGTGCTCCGTCACTGTCGCCAATGAATACCTCTTTTGTACTATGTACCAGGCACCATGCTAGGTCCTTGGGTTACAGGAAGGAAAAAAAAAAACGACCATGCTCCTTGCCCCATGGGGCTTACAGTCTAGTAACAGCAAACAGACAAGAGAAACCTCTAACTGCTGTTGGCTGTCAGGGTGGCAGGGGCAGGGCACAGTGGCCACTGAGGGCTGAGCGGGGCAGGCAGGCCCGGGAGTGGCTGCCGTCGGCGGAGGAGGAGACTCGAGTCCAGAGGTGAGGTGTCCTCAGCTTCCTGCCTGGCCCTCACATCTGGCCCACCGCTTCTCCCTGCCCTCTGGGCACACTGGCACGGGCCTATCGACTTTTCTCACAGTGGGCTCTGAGCCCAGAGCCCTATAGACACGGGGAGAATGTCTTCACAAAGTCTCTGCAGGCAGGGCAGGGTCCCCTCCTAAGCACCAGAGCGCGCTGTTCAGGGACTTCCGCATTCTGGGCAAGCCGGGAGGGGAGAGACGAGGACTGGCCCGTGTTTCCACCTAACAGGGCCTGCGCCTGAGGAGCTGCTGACCTCCAGACAGCTGCCAGAAGCCCTGCTCTGCACGTGCCATCTGGGGGCCCCAGCCAGCATCCCAGCATGAGACACCTCAAACATGCCGACTTCCTGTGGAGGAATGATGAGGTTAAGAAGCTGGGATCTGGAAACAGGTTACCCAGGTGCAGGGCATACAACGCAAGGGCACGCTGTCTGACCCACGTCTGAACAGGGCTCTGAGGACCACGGGGAGGGACTCCGGTCCCTACCTGCTCCACCCGGGGCCCCCTGGCGGCCCTGACCCCACCGTGGCAAGGAGCAGGCAGAGGCCCCACGGTGGCCAGTGGTCCCCTTCCTGGCAAAGGACGTTCACTTTTGAGTTCACACAGGCTTCCTCAAAATGCCCCGTCTACTATCTGTCCTGGGCCCTAAGGCCACTCCTGCACTCAGCATCCTGAGAGTTGGGCCCAAACTGAAGAAAAGTCTCAGGCTCTCCCAACAAAACCCATTTTCCACATGATCCCCTTGCCCGCTGAGCTCCCTCCCCTGGGGACACAAGTGAGGCCCAGGTTTCCTGTCACCTCTGGTTCACCTCTGCTCTCTCAAGAGGCAAACCAAGACCAATTCACAGAGCTGCTGGCCTCTGGCCTCCTCGTGGACTGGCGGGGACAGCCGGGTTCTGGGGGACAGACCCACCTGGACTCATCTGTGCACCATCAGAACGCCTGCAAGGCATGCCTTGCTCTTCACATCGCTCCCTTCAAAGCTACCACTTTTCTCCCCACTTAAAGGGCTGCTGAACTGTCTAAAACATTCCACAGCCAATTAGTAATAAAACCCACTCCAACAACCCAAAAGAGCAAAGTTCTGGGCCCTGGCCTCCAAGCCCTTCCTATGCCTGCTGCCCCTCCTGCCTGAGCCGGACCAGGAGGCAGCGCCTCACAGACGTGCCCCCTGGTGTCCCCGGTGCTGCTCACGGAGCCACACGAGCTCCGTGGATCCCACGGTCACCAAGTACCACTCACTGAGCAAGAACTGCTGGAAGAGGGTGTTCCAGGGACGGTTTCCATGGCAATGGTAACTTGTTCATACTGCACAGAGGGCAATTTTTCTTTTAAACATCATCTTCTCTAAGTTTTCTGGAGCAATATGCTGTGGAAGAGCTCACAGTTGTTCTGAAAGTTTCAGTCATGTTTCTTAACAATTTTCTGCACGGGTCTTCACTTTTGGAAATGAAAAGGACAGTTTGAGGACAAGGCCTGTCATTAAGGAATGTTGTCTTGGTTCCCCCAATGTGCCTCATCTAGATGAGCGGGAAGTCAACCTAACTAGGAGATGTGCCTTATTTTGAAGAATAAGACGGAGAAGGCAATGGCACCCCACTCCAGTGCTCTTGCCTGGAAAATCCTATGAACGAAGGAGCCTGGTGGGCTGCAGTCCATGGGGTCGCTAAGTGTCAGACACGACTGAGCAACTTCACTTTCACTCTTCACTTTCATGCGTTGGAGAAGGAAATGGCAACCCACTCCATTGTTCTTGCCTGGAGAATCCCAGGGATGGCAGAGCCTGGTGGGCTGCTGTCTATGGGGTCACACAGAGTTGGACACGACTGAAGTGACTTAACAGCAGCAGCAGCAGGAATAAGAAAACATTTTGGGTGTCGGGTAAATGAAAACAGCAGCATGGCCCTGCCAGGTATCTTACCTCACTTCTGGGGATTCAAAAAACAATATGGCTTTGTCTCAAGTGACTGAAGTACTCTACAATATTCTCTTTCAAAACTCACTGTATGAAGAATAAGAATGCTCTATCCCGAGGGTACAGTATCTCAAGGAAGGACATGGGTCCTTTAGTAACGGATGAGATTTCACATTTTAACCTCAGTAAAGGTAACACTGTCTATACTGCCACTAAAATCAAACCTGTATTGTTCAGTTCAGCTCAGTCGCTCAGCTGGAGCCCTTTATACATGACCAGTTCCGACGACTTCTGCAGGTGAACACTGGTGCTAAAGACACCATTTCTCGTTGGATCAGTAATAACATACGGAGATAGCTTATGACAGATGAGCCATCAGAGAAATTAAACTCCTTTAAGAGAACTTTGTATTCCATTTGTCCTTGAGAGCATGAAGTTTCAGGAAGGTGAAAAGGGCCTGCTCTGTTGTTAGGCCACGGGGCATCCACCCCACCACCCTTCCCTGACGCCTGCCTCAGGCCCACTGGTCTGGCCGCCCCTCACCACAGGGCCCTCCCGCTGGGCCCCTTCTTCTCCTGGCTTCCCCCAGCACCGACCGAGGGCTCGGCGCTGGTCCTCTCCTCTGTTCCTCTTACTCGCTGAGGGCTCCTGGGGTCTTCCTCCCAGTCACCACCTATACCTAAAGGCGCCTCAAACTGTGTCTGCACCTGCTCTCACCCCTAACTCTCCTACAACTTGCCCCATTTCCTGGACAGCAACCCTGTACTTTCTGCTGCTCTGGCCAAAAAAAAAAGGGACAACCATTCTGGCTTTTTCTCACCCACTTCCAATCCAAGAGCAAATGGACTCTTATTTCAAAACATACCCAGAATCCAAACACTGTCTCACCAGGACAGCATCACCTCTTACCTCATTACTGCTGACAGCCTGAAAACGGCTTTTCTGGCCTTTTTTGCAACACAGCTGCCAGCACAAGCATTTGAAAGCCTGAAGCCACTCTTCTTCCATTCGAAACCCCACTCTCCATCTCCCATCTCAGAGTGGACACACTGGCGTGGCCTCCGTGGCCCAGGTGGGCATTCTGACCCCCCCACCACTCTGCTCCAGCACACAGGGTGCACTCTGGCCTCAGTCAGACATAGACTCGGGTGCGTCCCTTGTAGCCACGTCTCGGCTGAAGCACGTCATCCTCACGCATCACCCATTTAACATGGCGCCACTCAAACCCTGGGACCTCTGGTTGCCTCACCCTGCACTGGTTTTTTTCATGCCATTGACCCCTTTGTTCTGTACTAGACACTTAATTACTGTTTACTGACTGCTGCCCTATTAGGACATAAACTTTAAGAGGTCAGGGATGCATCTCAAACACCTACACCACCTCCCTGCCTGTGTAGACGGCAAGCACTGATGACCGTGTGTCTAGACCGTCATATCTGGACCACCACAGACAAGCCCAGAACCCACAGCCACCAACGTCATACCATTCCCCCAAGACTGAGCCGCCAAACTGACCGATGACCTCAGTATCCTCTCTGCGTAATCATGCAGCAGCTGGGAAAATGCTGTGGGTCTAATTCATGTCCTGAATCACAGTGAAGAAGGGAGGAAAATTACATACTTCTTGGAGAACACCCAGAACAGCCAAGGCCTGGCATTTCTCCACACAGGGGCGTGCATGACTCCCAAGGGTGAGGCGGATGGCCACGCCTACTCCCATCCAGCTCTGGTCGCCATGTGGGCCGTCTTCTCCCTTCAGCGCCTTCGGGGAAAGAAGATGCTAGAAATGACAGAATGTTAGGATCCAAGGTGGCGGTGAAGGCAAAAACACATACTTTTAGTCACTGCCTTAATCTGAGTCTTAAATACAGCATCAGGAGACAGAGCAAGATTTTACTGAGAAAAAGTGAATTTTTAATTATCTTGTGAATCTACTTAGAAAAACACACAAGCAATGTTCACAACTATAAATTTAAACCTTTTGCACTAAAAAA
>SJYF01000094.1:9069122-9085367 GCA_006410515.1 Procapra przewalskii | reverse complement strand
AAAAACACAAAACATCAAACACAAAACCACAGGCATGAACTGTAAACCTGTATTAATTATTAACTAGTCTTAATTCTTAGTAGTAATTCAATATTTTCCTCCTTGGCAATTTTAACGTTTTAGCACCAAATAATCTCCCACAGAGGTACTCATAGAAACTCTGGTTGCCAGTGTACGGAGACGCTTCTGTAGCACGACACACACGCACAGCGTCCGCTCTCACACCCGCACAGACAGGAGGCCCGTGGAGACGGGTGTCACACACTGACTTCAGGCAACGGAAAGGAGACAGAGGGCACGCGTGTCACACGTCTTTAATGTAGTGCATTCGTAGAAAAAAGGCCAGCTTTCGCTCCCAGGCGTGCGCTCGTCCTTATACTTTAATACCATGATTTAGAAGATGCAGACGTTATTGCCTAAATATTATTCTATACATTTCCATCAGTGTTCAGGAAAACACTTTAAATTGCTACTTAATTTACACCATAATTACTGGGTTACAGCTTTAGCTCATTGGCAATTTTGGAAGCGATGTTTTTGAAAGCTATGGACGTCCCTGATATCCGCTTAAAGCGGACCCCGTTGAGAGAGAGTCTCGGCAGCTTGCACACCTCCATCTCCCACTGCACGAGGCTCTCTGCGCGCCCGTCGCCGTGGACGCAGAAGAGTGAGAAGCGCTCTCTCTGCTCATAGTCGCAGTTATTGGCGTCCAGCACTTTGCGGATCTCCCGCATCATGTCATTGGGATCCATGGAACTAGTGGTTTTCATGCTCCAGGTGAAGCGCAGGGAACGAGGTTTTGCTTCTTTGTTTTCCTCCTTTTGCTCAGCAGACACGTTGCGACTGAAATGCACAGTGGCAGGTTTATTCTTAATGGTATAGGAAACCCCACCTTCTCTACTCTAGCTAGCTCAATGCAGCATAATAAACGAATCCTGGGTCGCTCCTGCAGAGGCTCACCGTTGGTAATCAGTTCCTTCTCTAAGAAGCATTCATCTAAATATTCTCCCACCCCATCATAAGCCAAGACACAAAAAATCTACCTGGCTGAAAAATCTTCACCAGTCATCTGGTGAACATTAAGAAAATAATTTGTTAAACGGAATCCTTTGGAGTCAGGCAAGGTAGAGAGCGATTGATCTGAGCACCTCTCCAAGAGCCCAGCCCTTGTCATCCGGGCTGGCTGCAGGCGGCAAGGCCCATCAGAGCTCTTCACAGGCCCAGCTCAGGGAGGTGGTGTTAGCAGGCCAGCCTCCAGTTCTGCCCCGCCTGGCTGCTTTTCCTACCAGTTTTTAAAAATTCAACTCATCATAACCTCCACTGTCACTGTTATTCAGGACAATCAGTGACAACAGAGTTGAAAATCACTTTCCCTGTAAATGGCCCCAGTTGCTAAACAGCTGGGTGGCAGGCGGGCCATTCTCTCAGACCCCTTCAAAAACCTCAGCACTTTTCCTTCTATTCTGTTCATTTAAACTTCGAACACATCACAGTTAAAAATAATTCCTCCTACTGAAACAGGAGAGTGGCATGCTGTGACTCGTTTGCTGCTGAGCACTAAAACGACTGGTTCAAATGCACACAGTACAGACCCACACAGTGCAGGCTGCGACCCCAGGCACGGCTCTCTGAGCATCTCCAAGAGGCGCCTACCACGTCTGCTCCACGGCATTTAATCACTACTGCCAGGAACTGCTACTTACTTCTCCTGTGTGTTTCTGGAGGTCTCAACGAGGACGGTGAATACCTATCACTCTCGGTCATTAAAACCTCCCAGTGTATGTATGTTAACACACTCAATCCTTTGGGAAATTCATCAGCGCTAAGGGTGGGCCATGGGTTTTACTATGTACGTAGCTCTCCCTGTCATCCACCTGCTAGGAGAACACGCAGTTTGGTTTACATCTACCAAAACTGTTTGAAAGCTTCCTAAGTATAAAGTGCTGTTAAATATGACATAGGTAATTTAAAAAACCAAAAGCACTCAGAGCTAGGGTCAGGGGAGGAGAGGCTAAACTTCAGGGACATAGCCGCAGCAGAGGTGAGGCGCGGGCAGTCTGCCAGTCAGAGAGAGGCAGAGCCCGCCTCACGGGAGGACTGAGAAGGGACAGGAAGGACAGGGGTGGGGAGCAGTGTCTGAGGAGAGCTATGAAGAGCCCAGGGGCTTTCAACAACATGATGGAGGCGGTGTAAGCCCGCCTGCTGAGCAGAAGCAATCTAAGGCAGGCAAGGAGGTACAGAAGCACAGGATTCGTCCCGAGCCCCTGATCCTCAGCATACCAGGAAGAAGGGACTGTCTCGCTCTCTGCCCAGGGCTGGAAACAAACTCAGGGCAGCTAGACCTGTTCCAGGGCAGGCTGGGGGTGCTGCCTGCCTCTTGCCCCAGACACGTACTCAGCTGAGGAGGCTGTGTGTGGGGGAAACTGAAGCTGCTGAGGCCACACAGGGTCTCGTGTGGACAGGCTCGATCAGGCGATGGGGCCACTGCAGGCTTTCATTCAGGGAACTCACATGACCAGAGTTGTGCCTCAGGAGGAGAGCAATGCGCTAACAAGGCCCTCAAACAGCACAGTGGTGACCGGTATAAAAAAGGGCCCAAGTGGAAGAAATCTAGAGTCCTGAGCCCATCTGGTCACTCTCTCTGCAGCCAAATTCATGCACTGACAGCTAAACAAAACTTAAAAGCAAAAACCACTCAACCACATAATTATTCTTTTTTCATTTTTTTGGCTGCACTGCATGGCTTGTGGGATCTTAGTTCCCCGAACAGGGGCTGAATTCAGGCTGTTGGCAGTGAAAGTTCAGAGTCCTAACCACTGGACCTCCTGGGAATGCCCCACATAATTATTATATATATAATATATATGAAAAAAAAGACACTTAATTTGAAATATGAAAATTCTTCTAGGGACCTCCCTGGAGGTCCAGTGGTTAGGACTCAGTGTTTTTACTGCTGGGGTGAGGGTTGGAATTCCATCCCTGTTCTGGGAACTAAGATCACACAAGCCACGCTGCAAGGCCAAAAAAAAGAAAAGAACATTCTCCTGAATATTCTGCTTTCCTTCCTCGAGACCAGAACCAGGCCAGGAGTATTCACATGTCGACAGTGCTGCCACAAACTCCGGGACCTCAGGGGCGCGCAGGCAGGAGGAATGGCACCTTAACACTGGCATGAACACGACGGGGCTGGACGGTGTGCAGGTGGCGGCGGCGGCGGCGGCGGCGGTAGCAGCAGCGCCGCAGCGCCCTCGCGTGGCCGCCGGGCGCCAGCACACACGCTTCCTGACCGCAGACTGCTGCCCGCCCCAAGCAACCCCACGTGGAGCAAGGATATGAGCCGAACGTTCGAGAAGTGTTGCCTCTGCCACAGAAATGAAGTAAATACCTATAAAATATTTTAAGTAAAAATCATTTCCCTCACCTGGAGCCCTCATATCTCCCGTTCCTCTCATATTCAGTTGGAAGCCTCAATGAATAGAATGCAGAAGCACAGAGAAGTGGGAAAGAGAAAAGAAATCTTACACACCAGTACACGACCAACCCAAATATAAACAGACATTATAAAACGAACCCAAAGCACTTTTTGGTCACCTGTTGAGCTCATTACAACTCTTACTCTCGTAGGTGTGACTCAGCCAAAAACCATCTGTGTGCCCACAAAGGCTGTGCAGCAGGCAGGCTGCACATCTGGTTCATATACACAACAGGTATTCCTGCCCAGTTCTGGAATCGGTGCACATGCGTGGCTTTCAACTGGAGTTATGCTGACTTTTTAATCACTCCTCAACGTATGTGCTTAGTCACTCAGTCGTGTCCGACTCTTTGTGACCCTATGAACAGTAGCCCACCAGGCTCCTCTGTCCATGGGATTCTCCAGGCAAGAATACTGGAGTGGGTTGCCATTTCCATCTCCAGCCCCAAAATACAGTGGGTTTCCAATTAAATCATCACACTGTGGAAAGGAAGGAAGAAAGCACTCTTCCTGTGGTTTCTGACAAAGAGCTCCCGTGAATAAGGCCTCTCTGTGACCCACTTGTGGCATCTCGGGTAAACCCATGGCCTGGCCTCTGGGGAGCTGAGAGGCACGGGCACGACAAGGCTGCAGCGGCCACTTTCCCCTGAAGGGCGTGTCCTGAGAGTGTGAGCAGTGCCCCTGGTCTCTGACTGTCACATCACAAAATATCCACCGAGTAGAAGTAACATTTACTACATTAAGACATACTTTCTTCAGAGGTTGGTGGAAAGTGCCTTTTAGATACAATACTATCTACTCTTCAACTCAGCCTTTCCCTAATGAAATCCTCCATGAAATTAAATTTTAAAAAACCAACACAATCACCACTTACCTTTTGCATGCCTGGAGCTAATCATTAACTGCACATTGTTACTGAGCATCTCATTCTTCACACAGAAGCATGCCAAGTGTTATTAGTACGAAGACAGAATTATTTGGATGCTAAACAATTCTACCAAAGGAAGAACATGCACAGAGCACGCGCAGGTCTCTTGTTACACAGGTGCAACAGTCCCTTTTAAGATGCCTGACAGAGTTAATCTCTTTCTCTCCAATTTCCTTTCAAAGAAATGAGTATTTAGTTCTCAGCAGAAAGTTTAGTTTTCAAGGAAAAAAAACAGGGCTACAAAGCCAAACCTGATGTTAATTGCAGGAGCCATTTCGGGGTGAGATTGAAAAAAAAATGTGTATATATAAATCCTACCTTTTGATAAACCTGAATGACATGTTTCTAAAAGAAATTAAGCCAAAAAAAAAAAATTAACAAAAATGACTTAACAAGTTAAATAGTTAATTACAGATAGAATAAAACCAGCAAGTAAAACAGGGCTCCTCTCCTGCCCAATGAACAGTGACAACAATAGCATCTGATGAGAAAGTAAAATTATCACAAATAACTGTGTCTTCCAAATAGAAATATAAAAAGTCTGTACTAATCAGAAAAAATTTAGCAGTAAATATTGACAGTATCTACAATTAAATTTTTTAAGGTTCTTCAGATGGCTACACCTCAAGATAATAAAATTCAACATCTTATATTAAAGAAAAGCTATTTTCAATGTACTAGAAATAAAATAACATTTCTCAATTTTCTTCAAAATATCTTTGAACAAAAAATATCACCTTATTCAGAAACATTAAGAATATCATTATAAATATTTATCCATGAAGAGAATCAATACTTATTACAGTGGCTCAATATAAATCACTTTTTAAGGTGAGGAAAAAAAAAGTCATTGGAGAGTTATTTTTTTCCCTTCCAGTTTTGATATAATTGACATACAGCACTGTAATAAGTTCCTGGGAGTTTAAAATGAAGTAGACTTTTTAAAGCTTTTATACCAAAATGACAGAAAATTAAATGATAACATTGGGGGTTTCATTTTAAAGTAATACACTGAAAGAGCTGTATTTAAAAGAACTGACTCTGCTTGTTAAAAAATTTAAGGAAATATTTAGGTTGTACTGAACTGAATTTGACAAAAGAAACTTCCAGCTAGTGCTCAGGCCGGTATGCTCACACGATACCCATTTCTGGGTGAATGAGTCCTGGGCCTGTCAAGCTCCTGATGCTCTTAAGTCTCAGTCCTGTGACAGCACAAGAAGCCCCAGTGCGCATTTTGTCGAGTGACTGAATTAACAGTTTTCTTTTTGTTGTTTTGGGGTGACTCTGACACTACTTCAGACGCCTACCAATTTGAAGAGTGAGTAACTACTGGAGACAACCGCCGTCTACTCCATACTCAGATCAACAGTAGTGCACTTTGGATCACACACAGCAGGAAAGACGGCTGTGAAATCTGGTTAAAAGGTCTTTAAGACCTATTTTCATTTCCAATTTTTCTCCCTGAGAAAAGTCAAGGACCTGCTCAGGAGTCACGGGACTGGTTTTCACTTTTCCTCTCACAGACCCCTTGAGGGCTGAAGAGGCGGCAGCCCCGGGAGCACAGGGCCCCGCGCTGCACCGGGCTGCCCCGCCTGCGGGGAACGGGCTCTCTGCAGCACTCAGACTACCCACCGCGCAGCCGGGGGCAGAGGGCGAGCTCGGCACCAGGCCCTGTTCTGCCACGTCCCGGCAGGTCTCCCCTGCGGCATTCGAGTGCCAACACCTGAGCCTTTGATCAGCACAATTATCAGGGGAGGATAAGATGCTGCTGGAGCAGCAAGGACTCTGACTGCTCTTAAGAATGAACTGGTTCAACAGAAGGACACCAGGAGGACAGCGCCACGGGAGGCTGCAAGTCTGCCTGCAAACCAACGAGCAGAGCCTTTCTGAAAACACTCGGGGGTGGCAATCAGTTAGACGACCCCCTCTAGAATACTTTCAACAAGGAGCCCCAGCCTTCAATTTCAATTCAAATACATAAAACAAACAATTAGAAAACGAGGAAAAAGGACTCACATCCACAACAGCCCCTCACTGTTCCCTCCCAGGGCACTATGTAGTGGGGATCAAGGGCCTCTCCTGGAACCATGGAGCTGACTCAGCCTTCTTCTACCGTAGGATCCTGAACACGTGCCTATTCTCTCTGAATCTTACCTCCAGTTTCTTCTATGAAACTGGGATAATGTGTACTCCACAGGGTAGACTGTGGGGATGAAATATGTGTGTGAGAGAGAATATATGTGTGTATACGCACATACATAGGTATATAAAACAAGTATCTCCATATCGATAAATGTACAGACATCTATTTGTTAGCACATAATAAGTATTTGATGTATTGTGGCTGATATTACTTTTATCAATGATAGAATTCAGAAGACAAAAGAAAAAGAACACAAAGGAGACAAGTAAATGCAAGGATTTTAATGATGTGCAAGGCTTTATTTAAAGAGCCCAACTGAGACCAAAGCCTAAGGACAGAAAGCTGATCATCCTGTGACTGGAGCTTAGACAGACCTGACTGCCACACCCTACTCGGGGACCAGAAGGCAAAATACCAGTTGATACTAAGCAGCCTAGTCTCTGAGGAAGGAGCTAAGGCACAGGGAGGCTTGGCAGCGCCCCTGGAATGGCCCTGAGAGGAGGCAATGCAGTATTCTGGGGTCATCAGACTCTCCTTGGGTTGAACTCATTGTCTCTCCTGCTGCCCACAAATGGTGCCCCGAATCTGGCAAGGCCCCTTGGACCACTCTGCTCTTTAGACCATCCTGGAATGGGAGGTCTCAGCAAAAGCCCTAAGAAGAGAATAAGATGGTAGACCAGAAATATTTTACTCCTCTGACCTCTAGTCAATTGCCAATGGGTATCTGAAGTCCTCCTTAATCTGGTATTCAACATCCTGACAATGAACAGATAATCTGTGGAAAGACAGCTTAATGTGACTAGTCTGAATTATTTTTTATTTTTGATGTGGACCATTTTTAAAGTCTTTACTGAATTTGTTACTATGGTTTTGTCTCACAATTTGTTTTTGGCCCTGATGCATGTGGGGGCTTAGTTCCCCAACCAGGGATTGAACCCTCACCCCCTGCACTGGAAGGTGAAGTCTTAATCACTGGACTGCCAGGAAGTCCCGTTTTGTCTACGTTTTAGATGGTTGATTTAAAATAACATTACTGGATGCATTAAGGAGCCTGCCAAGTGAAATCCAGCTTACAGTTAAGTAACAGAGATGGAATGGAACAGAGCAGCAGGATAATGCACCACAGGGAGTGCAGAGAAACGAAGAGCGAGGAGGCCTCTATCATTCCAGACTCTGGGAAGGCCCCATCACTGTCCTGTGAGGGTCTCTAGCAGGCAAGTCTGCAGAACACCCGGAGGAGAGGCTATTGCACAGAGAGGCTCCAGTACAAAGAATCTCCTCCAGGCAATCGAACCGCAGGGCCTGGAGGCTCCCCCGAGTGGTCCGGCTAAAGGTGCCCTCGCTTACTTGCGCGCAGTGCTGCCTTCTCTCTGTCCTCTCGTAGCGGCCAAAGTTTCCAGGCTTAGCAACCTCTAGACTAGCTTCTGCAAGGACAGCACCTTAGAGATCTCCCAAGGCCCCAGCTGACAGTCAACTGGACAAACAAAAGATTTCATACATGACCAGATACTAGCTTCTTCCTGGGAATAAAGCAGTGATTTTATCTCCAAAACAACAAAATAGAAGAATGCTGCTTTGTTCTCATTACACCTCAGGCCAACAGAGAGAACCATTTCAAGATCTAAGCTCCCAGAAACTTCGTGCTCCTCGATGACACTGGAATGAAATGAGAGAAGAGGCATTGTGTCTCTCCTCTGTGTCTACAGGGGATCAGACAACACAGTCTTCCTCAGTAGCAGCTTGCAGGGCACCAACCGCTGGATGACAACAGGTCTGGGGTTTTGCTAAATTGCAGTGCACACGCCATGTGGAGAGGTGTATGATTAACAGAAATGGTAATTAAGGAACAATTTCCCAAACGCTAGGGAACTTTCAGTGTTGTGAAAGGACTCAGGGCTCTATAATTTCTCTTCTAAAAGGTTTTAGAAGTACAGCGTTAGATATACAAACCAGAAAAATGTGAGCTAAAGACAGAATGAAAAGCATCTGGGCAGTGGCTTCACATAATGGAGGGGAAAACACTTCTTTCGCCCTTGTGTTTGCTCCAACCAACCAGCACCACCTGGCACTTACCTCCTTGTGAGTTTGGAAGTTAATTTACTAAAAAGATTAGTGGAGCCTCGGCTTCGAGTCTGCGACAACGGTGTGGCTTCGTGGGACAGGCTGGGCGAGGCAGGTGGGCCATTGTACGTGGCAGTGCGCCGCTCCCGGGGCTGACCGTGGAAAGTGCTACGGCTGGCGGTACCTCTCGGGAACCGGGCTCGATCTGGGGTGGTGGCGCTGCTAATACTGTGTGTTGAAGCAACTGGAGCTCTCTGGCCAGGAACAGTGCTAGGAGATCAGCAAATGACAGATTCTTACATCTTCATTCACAAAATCCTGGCTTCGTAGCAAACAGGGCACACAAACATTTATAGTCATGATATACCTTTGATATAGAGTAGAGAGAACCAGTATATAAACCCAGATCCAAGGGGTATTTTATAGGATTTAAGAGCAAAGGGTAAGTTAAATGGCAAAGGGTACCAAAGGAATAATACACAGTGAAACAACACCTTATGGAGTTGAAGGGAACAATACATACATATTTTCAAGGACAAGATTAATGCAGGGAAATTCTAGAACAAAGAACAGCTAACTCAAGCTTCTTTTCCTTTGCTTCCCTCTCAAACTGCTTACATGCAGAGAACCCTGCCAATACAGAAGAAACATAGGCTATGCAGGTGAAACTGAAGAACAGGCAACTGAAAAGGTTTGGAAGCACAAAAATGGCGTAAGTATTTTGTAAAATTCCACATGCTGAAAGCAACTTGGAGAGAAAGGGGAATTTCTTACATCCTTTATAGTATGAAGAGGCATGAAGATACAAAGATGACCAGGGACACCATGAGACAGGATGTGCTTAACTAAAACCACACACAGGAAGGACACTTTGTGGACAACTGGAACAAAACCTTAGACTATAATATCCACAGCACAAAATTAAGAAGCAGTGGGTACACATTAGTTTCACAAGGAATGTGCATTTTTCTTACATAGCCTTGAAGTTATCTCCTTCACTGTCTATTGGAGGTAACATCATCTTGGGGTGCCCAGAGGCTGACATGGACATCGACTTCTGATGTCTCAGCCGACAGGTGGAAGATGTCTTACAAACAGAGGCAGGGCTAGCTGCGTAAGCGAACATTTCTGTCAGGCTGGGAGGGGGTTTGGGTTCAGGCAGAGGCAGAAACAACAGTATGATGGACCAGTGACAAAAAGAGCAACCTGTTGTTCAAAGCACATTACCTTCCTCCCCAAACCATCTCATTTCTGTCAAAGAACAAAAATCTCTTAAACTCGTTTTGGGGATTCTGGAGCAATTGCTAATCTGTATCTGCTTTTTAAAAACCAGTAATTTTTAAAAGCTTATTGGCTTTAAAGAAAGTAACACTGTACATGTTTGAGTATTTATGTGAGAGTGATGATGATCTCCGAGCTATGTGTAAAATAAAGCTTATCTTAAAAGATGTCTGCATTCAAATCAAAGCGAATCTGTAATACGTACATTGTGCTCTCAACCTGTTCCCAAAGCACTGTCATACATTAAATGGACTAGAAAAATTATGGCTATAGTAGTAACTAGTTGTACGTATCAAAGTATCTTATGTTATCAAACCATTCCTACTCAAAGCAGACTGACTTCTTTATAAAAAACACTCACAATTCTTAAGAGGTCAACAAAGCCCCATTTTTTCAAGGTGGGAAAACTAGTAAGAGCAAATTAACTGTTTACAGACAGAGAAACAGTGACACAGTGGCCACACACCTGCAGTTCCACCTGGCACAGCTAGCTACAGGCCACAGCGAGCCAGGGCTTTTCTCATTCTTAACGCCTGCTCAGCCATCATGGTCGTGGAATTTCAAAGGGGGCAGTTAAGGATAATCAGGGATTTAGAATTCTAACCATACTCTTTCAGTGCCTCTCTGCAGAAATCCTCTCAAAGCCTGAAACCTAAAAACCATCAGGATTTTCCCCTCACGCCTGAGATACAGAGCAGCTGGACCATCCGGTTGGTGTCAACCCCTCACAGCACTTCACTGGGCCTGCGCCTCCCACCCGAGTCCCTGTGCAGAGCTGCGTCTCTCTCCCAGGCCCAGACCTCAGCCACCTGTCTTCACTGCTCTCCAATCTCACATTTTCCAGTCTGTCCACCATACAGCTGTGAACTTCCTAAAACATACACCTGACCTCGTCCTTGTTGCTTATCTGCTTTTAACCTTGCAAAAGCACACGGCGTCTTCAGGATAAAGTTCAGACTCCTCGCCCCGGCACCCGAGCCGCACCCGCAGGCGCCCATCTGGCTGCGCCCCTGCCACCTCTGCAGGCTTGACCTTCCACTGTCACTTCCTGGAATCTGACTTTCTGGCCCATCTGATGACCTGCCGTCTCTTGGTCATGCATCAGGTCAAAGACCTTTTGCAGGAGCTAGTCTCTGTGTCTGGAGAGCTGACATCTTTCTCTTTGCATCAAAATCTCGCCTCCGAGGTTATCCCCTCCACCAGGGCTTCCCCAGTGCCCACTCTCACCAGGAGTCGCTCCTTTCCAGCTGTGTGCTCAGTGGCGGCACCTGCTATGCACACCCCACTGTACTGCAGTGACTCCTGTCTGCTTGTGTGCTCTGGAAACACAGCCTGCAGCCTCAACGTGACCCCACACTGCATGTGCAAGACTACGTGGACAGGCACTCTGCAGTCAGCAGCATGCCTCAGACAGAGCAGGTGCTCAAGCACATCCAGTAACTGGGAAGGCACACGAGCGAGGCGAGCCGCTGCAAGTCCAGCAGTCCCAATGTGAAGGAGACAGGTCTGCGTAACAAGCTACTCAAGAAGATCTGCTCGGCCCTCTGTCTTTGACAATCTGCTCTCTGACTTGGGTGAGTGTGACTTGAATACAGTCACAGAATGGTACAAACACCTTATAAAGATAAACATGGATTCTGTTTTTTGTTTCTGGCACTTTTTTCCCTTTGGCACCTGAATCTGTGCTGGGAGAAATAGGTTCTTGGCCTCCGTCTCCCCATGTCGCTGACTCCCTGCTGGATTTTCCCGCTATCCTGGCCAGTGACAGGTTCAGAGATGGGCAGGCCGTAGCCAAACCAACACTGCCCCAGGGCTTCTGCTTGAGCAGAGCCAAGTGTGGGGCAATAGCAAGGCTGATGCTGCTGAGCCCAAGGGACTCCCGCAGACGCAGCAAAACTAGGGGACAAACCCCGACTCAATCCCAGGACTTTTTCAGTTACAAGAATTCACAGATGCCCTTTAATTTAAATGTGTTTGGACTGAGTTTCTGTCACCTCAACATAAGAGTCTTAAGTGATTCAACTACGTGAAGAAGTGCTTCATCGTTTCCAATATGCACATACAGACACACACACGTAGAGACATATACACTTTCACTTTACTAAGTTACAGATGAATAACCAGCTGAGCCACCAGGGAGGCCCTACAGATAGATGCAGCTGTCCTTTATGCTCTACTATCTGTTCAGAGCGGCTCCAGGGTCAACATGCTTTATTCCCCTGCCCAGCGGCTGACATTCTCTTGCCCAAATTAGGACCTAGGGTCAGAAAGTGCATTAAAAAAAGCAGGGCAAGAAGAGGTGGTAGGGGTTACCTGGCATGTCCTCTGGAGAATATATAAATGGTCCCAAAGACTCAGATGAAGAAATGGCTTTTAGTCAGAATCCCGAACAGGGAGAGGCTCAGTCTATCCGCCCTGAGCTATCCCCTTGGCTGGAGAGTGCAGGGAAGACTACGTGAACAGGTACTTTGCAGCAAAAAACTGACCTTCCTTAGAGTCAGAGACCTTCTTAAGAAGGAAGTACAAATTGATATATTCACTATAAATTATTCAATTTTGGCATAATCTTAAAAGCAATGAAATGAATCATTTCTTTAGAAATTTAATCATATCCTATCATGAGTTCCACAAAGTAAGCAACAAATCAGCCATTTTTAGAGCTCTCAAAGCAGGCCCGGGACTTCCTAGTTTAGGGATCAGTAAACTCAAGAAATGTTTGTGGGATTTCATGTTGGTGCAAACTCACAAAAGTTCTATTTACAACAAACAACCCCAACTCACAATGGGCTGCATCAAGTTGGTTGTTGTGAAAGCTGGACAAAATTTTTTCCTCAGAAATGTGGCAAAAAGTCTGGTTATGTTCCACAGACTATCCCACAAAAATTTACACAAACAAAACAATAGCTGCATCATATTTTTAGCAGTTGTGGGTCCAAGGGAAAAAAATCATTCTTTAAAGAAATAGCACTATTTCTTGAAATTCAAATTGTGTGAAGCTCCTATTGGTCTTTTGACTTTATCTTTAAGTATGTCTAATATGACTTTTATCCCATATTGGAACATTCCAATATGAAACATTTTGGATGTTGACGGGAAGCATACTCAGTGATTGGGCAAAAGCAGAATTAAAAATATAATCCAAAGATATATGTCTTAACCGTGACAAAACCTTCTTTGTTCATCTAATTTTTATTAGCCGTGATCATTCTTATGTTGGATTTCTGTAACAACACTCACATATTTAGGAAAAAAGTCGAACATACTAAAGACTAAAATAGGAATTCATGTCTTTCTTCCAGAAGTTAACAAAGATCCAGGCATCCTGTACCTCACTAGCATTTTAGTCAAGGAATAAGATGTGTGTGTGTGTGTGTATATATATCTATAGGAAAGGAAAAAGCAACAATCTTCCAAAGAAGTCATCTGTGCACAGAGAAGGCTCTGTGAATAATTTATGACTCAAGCATCTATTTTAAGGGTGGAAAAGTTGTCACATTTAATGTCTTCCTTAACTGAAAGTAAAAAAAAAAAAAAAATGACCACTAGTTTGGAACTCAAACCTCCAATATTTTTCCATTAATTTTTCAATTCATTTATAAGATACAAAACCAAAATCCAGGTATTATTAAAATTATGTGCCCTGTTTTGTGTGGCAGGAGGCTGTTTAACTAAAGATGAAGACAATACCTTCAGAAGGCGAGCACTTAAATAACTGACGCCAACAGAGCAACGAGGCCCAGGTTTGGATAAGGAGGGGGCAGCCCCACCGAGGAAGGCATCTGCAGGCAGAAACCAGGTAATGACTCCAAAGAAATCAAAAGTATTCTTAAAACTGTCTCCAAGGAGCGACCTGTGTAGCTGCAAGAGAGGAGAATCAGAGGAGCCATGTGCACAAACCCAAGTCGAGGAAGCGGAGAGATCACTGTCGTACCAGCCTTTTAAAGCAAAGTCTGACTCTGTACCTCAGAGAGCTGTATATTCTAAAGTTCAAGAGGAATCTCAGAGAGCAGTTCAACAATTTAGAAGAATTTTTAAAAACAATAGTCATGAAACAACATTCTTCTAGTTCTACAGATTAAAATTCTTAACAGAAATGTCTGGTAACTCCCCAGTGATCCAGGGGTTAGTCCTCGGCGCTTTCACTGCAGGGAACCCAGGATCAATCCTGGCTCCTGTGGAGCCAAAAAAAAAAAAAAGAAAGAAACTTCTGTCTAATTAAGTCTTCTATTGGTATCTCCTACTCAGTCCCCTAAACTATAAGCAATTAGACAGATTTGAGAAAGCAACTGTAATAAAAGAAAATTTACCAAAGAACAGACTACTATTAAAAAAATAAACACACCAATCATTAATCTGTAGTCATCTAGCCCAGTGGCTCTCCTCAAGATATTAGCAGAGAACAAACACAGACAGGATTCAAAGACAGAATGAATACCAACATGTGAATATTTCTAAAAAGTCACTGAAACAAAATGAATGAATGTAATCTCACAGAACAAGATTTTCCCTTCATGTCAATTCAAACATAAGTGGTCTGTGGAAGAAGGGAATGACAAAATAGTCTGGTTTTAAGGATGAAAAATGATAGAACTTCTGTTTAGGTTGCTATACAAGTTAGTGATCAAACATTTCATTTGACTGGTGAAATCTAAGGAAACAGAAACTTCACAGTGTAATTTCAGAAAGTCAACGTCAGAAAAAGAAGAAAAACAATTTTGATGCTACACATGAGAATGTGCTGACAAAATAATGTTCAAGTTGAGAGGCCAAGGGACAATGAATGATGATGTGGATTTATTTTATGGATTTCTATTTCAGAACTTTTCTGCTCACTTTATCTCATCGTTCTGAATTTAGTTTTATACTACTCTTCCAAAACTTAAGAAGGAAAACCATGCCAATTTGAGAAATCTTTTCTATACAGAATATATTTAGCTGCTCTGCCAAGCAACGTTCTCCTCTTTTCTCTCCACCCAAACTGAATTCTATTGCATGGCTGCTGGATCTACTTAATCCCACTCTTCTATTTCTTATTTTGAAACCCCTAGAAAGGGGTGTGTATGATCTGATTCCTTACTGATATATTACTGTTAGTATTTTAAAATCATACTTATTCAACATAAGATTGCCTCTCTACCAGATTAAAATCATTGAGAAGACTGAACTCTCCATTTCTGTGGATATTCAAGTGTGTCTCTTTTAAGGTGAAGACCACCTTTAAAGTGTTACTTGTATACCTGGCCCTTCTGGCACACTGCTGACCTGTAACAGACGGCTCGCCCACCCCATCTGGTGCTCCATGTCCCTGAGGCGTGGCTCCCTGTCTCAGGCCATCATCCTTCCCCGGTTCCAGTCCTGGTTCAAGATATTCATGTGCACAAAGCAACCTCCATTTCCCTGTTCACAGTTCTACCATTAAAGCACAGCTTACCACCTATTTCATCTGGGAAAGCTCCCTGGTTTAACTCAACCCTTCCAATCATCACACCCAGCCGGCCAGGAGAATAAGCTCTGGACCAGGAGAGGAATCTGGAATTTTAGGATCTCACTAGAACTGCATTTAAATTTAACTTACCATTAGAGAATACTTACCACTATTATTTGAATTTTGATTATAAAAACTAAGAAGTAAGTATCATCCTTCCACTTCTCTTGGGAAAAACACATTTTCTTGAAAACAAGTAAAATTTCATACCTGTTTTCCTTGCCATTCTGAATTACTGAATGTCTATCAGCTGTAGTTCTTTCACTGCAAACATAAGTATTCCGTCGCGTCATTCCACCAGATGCCGTATTACTCTATTTAAAAAAAAAAGGGCATTTGGTCTTAAACGATTTAGTAAGTATAATACAATGGGGGAAAAAAATCCCATTTAAATAAACATGAGTACTTAGTCTTTAAATAAACCTGAATTATTAACAGGCTTTCCAGGTGGCTCAGTGGTAAAGAATCCATATGCCGATGCAGGTTTGAGAAGGTACCGTGCAGAAGGAAATGGCAAACCACTCCAGTATTCTTGCTAGGGAAATCCCATGGACAGAGGAGCCCAAAGGGCTACAGTCCAAGGGGTCACAAAAGAGTCAGATATGACTTAGCAATTAAAGAACAACACAGTTTTAACAGCCCTGGGCACTAGGTCAGAAAAGAAGATGAAGGCAGCAACCTCTACCCTCTTTCCTACCTTTCAGTATTTCTGCAATAATGAAAAATGACTATGGCAAAGTGACTTTGAAAAGCTGGCTACAATAATCTATAGAGTAATAACTCACGGATTATTTAAAATGAAGCAGGAAGATAGAGAAATTCACTTTTTAAAAGGTAATAATTTCAAACTAAAACATTAAAAAGCAAGGATTATA
>SJYF01000094.1:9034327-9067200 GCA_006410515.1 Procapra przewalskii | reverse complement strand
AGAGTTCCAGAAAAACATCTACTTCTGCTTTATTGACTATGCCAAAGCCTTTGACTGTGTGGATCACAATAAACTGTGGAAAATTCTGAAAGAGATGGGAATATCAGACCACCTCACCTGCCTTTTGAGAAATCTGTATGCAGGCCAGGAAACAACAGTTAGAACTAGACATGGAACAACAGACTGGTTCCAAATAGGAAAAGGAGTATGTCAAGGCTGTATATTGTCACCCTGCTTATTTAACTTATATGCAGAGTACATCATGAGAAACGCTGGACTAGAAGAAACACAAGCTGGAATCCAGATTGCCGGAAGAAATATCAATAACCTCAGATATGCAGATGATACCACCCTTATGGCAGAAAGTGAAGAAGAACTAAAGAGCCTCTTGATGAAAGTGAAAGAGGAAAGTGAAAAAGCTGGTTTAAAGCTCAATATTCAGAAAACAAAGATCATGGCATCTGGTCCCATCACTTCATGGGAAATAGATGGAGAAACAGTGGAAACAGTGTCAGACTTTATTTTTTGGGGCTCCAAAATCACTGCAGATGGTAACTGCAGCCATGAAATTAAAAGACGCTTAATCCTTGGAAGAAAAGTCATGACCAACCTAGATATTATATTCAAAAGCAGAGACATTACTTTGCTGACGAAGGTCCGTCTAGTCAAGGCTATGGTTTTTCCTATGGTCATGTATGGATGGGAGAGTTGGACTGTGAAGAAGGCTGAGCACCAAAGAATTGATGCTTTTGAACTGTGGTGTTGAAGAAGACTCTTGAGAGTCCCTTGGACTGCAAGGAGATTCAACCAGTCCATTCTGAAGGAGATCAGCCCTGGGATTTCTGTGGAAGGAATGATGCTAAAGCTGAAACTCCAGTACTTTGGCCACCTCATGCGAAGAGTTGACTCATTGGAAAAGACTCTGATGCTGGGAAGGATTGGTGGCAGGAGGAGAAGGGGACGACAGAGGATGAGATGGCTAGATGGCATCACTGACTCGATGAACGTGAGTTGAGTGAACTCCGGGAGATGGTGATGGACAGGGAGGCCTGGCGTGCTGCAATTCATGGGGTCTCGAAGAGTCGGACACGACTGAGCGACTGAACTGAACTGAACAATGTTTGGGATATATTTTCAAAAGGGGGATGTGCTGATGAGTACAGCCAAGGAACAGAAGTTATGAAGGCAAGGAACAAGTTTTTTTAAGGCTGAATTTAAACTGCAGGGCTATGGAATGACAATTGAAGTCGAAATAAAAAGTCTTTCCACACAGCATTTATTCTGATGAAGTACAAGGTCAGCGGACAGAGCAAACAAGCCTCTTCGGGCTCCTGTATAACCCCTCCCCAAAACAGGACACGGGAGGTGCACAGCGCAGGCTCCTGACTCTGGGCTTTAGGGTTGAAGGAAGGCTGTGTCACGGTTAACTTTCAGGGAAAATGTGATTACAGAATATCCTTAAAACTGTTCATTCTCTGCAAATTCTTATCAAAATTACTTTTGGAGTCTTCCCAGTTGTAAGTCGTGGGGATGCAATATACAACATGTTGACTATAGTTAGTAATACTGTATTGTGTATTTGGAAGTTACTAAGAGAGTAAACCTAAGAAGTTCTCATCACAAGTAAAAAAAATTCTGTAGAGTGCTAAGAAGAGTGATTATTTTTTTAGCTCAGAGAGAACACATTTCAATCCATGAAAAGTTTCTGAAACTGAACAGATTCAATTTAACAAACACTACCTACTCTCTAGGGAGATTTTGTTAAGTGCAGGAATTAAGAGATGGATTTAGGTCAGTAGTATAATTTTGGACAATTACCTAACTTTTCTTCAATTTCTTCGCCTTAAGATTTAGCTGACACATGGCAAAGTACTTGGCAGGGCCGCTGGCACAAGGTCAGGACTCAGTCAGTGTTCTGTATTGATAGAGCCCTTTGACATGCTGGGCAAACACCATGCTCCTGCCTTGCAGTTAAACCTCACAGGGCCCTGGACAGACGCCGTCAAGCTGTGACCACCTGCCTGCACTCTCGCCACTGGTTTTTGTATTTCCTGTCAGACTATGCGGTCTTTCCATCTCGCAGACATTTTTGGAGTAACTAGAAACAGCCCTTGACATGAAGGATCTCATCCGGGGGAATGGAGTGCAATGAGAAATATCTGCAACAGAGCTAGTGGTCCCAGCAGGGTGACACTGTACACAGGCGCCCAGGGGGCAGGGCTCTGTAGGCAGATAAGAACAGAGGAGCAAAATGTGTCATTTCAATGCTGCAATCCTAGGCAGGCTATACAGTCCCATAGCACTTACACTAGGGACAGTGGAGCTCTTCTTCCGTTCCGGGATATCCGCCTTGTTAGGGTTACTTGCGTTCCCGAGCATGGGACTGGCTGGAGCAACCCCCTTTCCTCCAACAGCACTGGCGCCTGGTTTCCGGGAGGGAACTCCGTCTTCCTTGAGGTCACTGTCTGCAGTGCTGGTCTGGCTCCTTTTTGGATATGCCACAACTGAAGGAATAGCTGGTCCAGCTAAAATAAAGAATTCACTTTTTAAGAGTCAGAGTATTTTATATTCTGAATATTTTTAAAGTTTTATATTTTATCTTATGAAAACAAACTTTCTAAGATGATCCAAGATTTCTATTCATCTAATATAAAACAGTAAGATCTGTGATTCCCATTCATGTATGCTTTCCCTGTGCAATGAATTCAATTTTAAAATTTTACTTACTAGCCCTCAACTTTCTAAAAGGGTTTTTTAAACTAGTCAGCTTAGATAGCTGTCCTGAAACACCTCCACAGGTGTTCCTGCACAGATAAGTAACCACACGCATCATGCAGAGTAGCTGCTTCACCGGGCCCCTCTGAGCGAAGCTCCCCCTTGCTGTACAAGAGATGCCTTCACCTTTTGGAAAAGAACAGTACAGATTTGCAGGCCATTTCTTCTGACCCTTTATCTGGCATCTTTTTAAAGCGCTCGCGCTCGTCTAGATGAGCAGGAATTCGAGTCGATGAGGAAAGGCAGTGCAAGCAGGGGAGAGCATGCTCCTCGTGCGAGCGACTGGGAGGACATGGGGTGCGGGGTGCTGCAGCGGGCGTCCACGCCCAGGAGGGTGCTCAGGGGCATCCCGGGTGGCAAATAACTGATGTCTTGCAAGAAATCATCTAGAAACTGTGATGACACAGGAGATCTGGAGTTCAAAGAATTTTGGAAATGAACAAGATAACTTGCATGTTCATTATATATGATGTCCAGTAGTAATTTTAAGACATAGCACCAAATGCTCAACATTTATGTTGAGAAAAGATTTTTATATACTTAGGTCTATAAAAAAAATGGATGGAAGGGGAAGGGAGGGACTATGAGTTTGTGTCACAGTCCTCTGACTATACACACAGGATGGGCAAACAACAAGGCCTTACTGTACAGCAACGGGAACTGTAGTCAATATCTTGAGATAAACCATAATGGAAAAGAGTATAAAAAAGAGTGTATATTTATGTATAATAGAGTCACTCTGCTGTACAGCAGAAATTAACACAACATTGCAAATCAAGTATATTTCAATGGAAAAATAAATCAATAAAAAAAATAGGATGAAGTGGGGTACAGAAAAGCTACCTCTTGGACAAAAATCTAAATGGTAAACCTAGAGAATTCCCGGGTGGTCCAGTGGTTAGGACACTGCACTTTCATTGCCAAGGACTTGGCAATGAATAGAATGCCAAGTTCTATTCTTGGGTGGGGAACTAAGATCTCACAAGCTACTCGGTGTGACCAATAAATAATGAATATATAAACAGTAAATCTATTTGGAAATGAATTTAAAATGAACAGAGATTTGATTTCATTTATGGGAAGAGAACAATTAAGCTCCCAGTTTGGCAATTTTAACATATAAAACAAAGAATCAGCCAAATGTAGGATGATACTACTTTTAATACTTATTTTTATTCTCACTATCATGATACATCCGATGACATTTTAAACCTTTACGATTACTATATCAATTTGTTTTGAATATCTATTACTTTAAGAAAATATTTTTTTTTTCCCATTTTAGGATTTGAGACTGTGCATGGAGATGGCTGTTGACACAGCCCACTGGCCTCTTTCCTTCAGGCCGCTCCAGTTTCACTTGCATCGTGTGTAGTGTGTTCAGTACTACACACTTTAACCACATGCACAGATTAATGTGTTCACCCTCTGCCAAGACACAGAACAGTTCTGTCTCAAGGATTTTGAGGGCAACTCTTCACAGCCACCTCTATTCCTTCCACAAGTCCCTTTCCTAAATCCTGGCCAATCTGTTCTCACCTCTGTAATTCCCTCATTTCAAGAATGTTACGTGAATAGTCAGTGTAACCTTCTGAGATTGTTTCCCCCTACTCAGCATAACTCCTGCAAGATCCATCCAAATTGTTGTATTTATCAACAATTTCCTCCTTTTCATTGCTGAGGAGTGTTCCATGCTGTGTTCATATCACACAAAAAAGTGACTGTTCTTTTTTATCTTTTAGGGGTGGAGGGGGGTGTACTGCACAGCTTTCCAGATCTTAGTTCCCTAACCAGAACTGAATCTGCGCCATCAAAGTGCCTAGAGTCTTAGCTGACCACCAGACCACCAGGGAACCCCCACTATGACTTTTATATAGTCAAACTTGTTGAGTCTTCTCTTTTGTGGCTTTTAGTCCTTAACAAGTCCAAATTACAAAGAAATTATCTTATTTTTTTCTTTTAACATTTTTCTGGTTTCTGTTTATATATTCACATCTTTATTTCAATTGGAATCCAACCTTGTATAGGACGTGAGAAATGGATGCAGTTTTTTTCTGATCACTACCAACTACCCTAATACCATTTATTAATAGAATAGTGAGTCTTCAGCCTTTTTCTTTTTTTTTTAATAAAAGAATCCCTTACAAAGCTGATGAAGAGCTCCCTTCCGAGGAAAAAATATACACACATGGCAGCAGGGTAGGGGGTGGTCACACATGGGACCCAAATGAAAAACACAAGCAAAATCTGTTTCAGTTTCGCAGAAGCAGGCACACAGAGTCAGGGGCACTGAGAGCCAGAGGCGAGGGCGGGGCCGGGCTACGGCTGGCCTGGCCAGGCTGCTGCTGCACCGGCGCCAAGCGGACGTGCTCGACGAGAGCCCAGTCCTTGGAGCCCAGCCTACTCTTAGCACTTACATGAACAGTGCCAGAGGCATAATCAATTCTTCTTTTATTGCTGACCACTATCTTCATCCCCCCCAAAAAGTAAAAAAGAATGTGGAATTGGGTCTGTGATCTATGTACAGAATTTCCTGAAATGTTCCTTTGTGAATTTCTTTTTAGTATTAAAGGCTCCAAGAAGGCAGGATGATTATTACTATAAAAGCACTACTACAAGAGGCAAGGGGTGGATTAATGGACTGAGCCCCCGAACCAGGGACCAGGAGTGCTGGATTCTGTCTCAAGCACTTCCACTTCACCTCAGAAGACCTGGTGAGCAATCCTGACCTATTTCTTTATTGCCAACACAGGGGTTTGGCCATCTCTTTTTAGCTCTACAATCTTCTGAGCTGGGAAAAAGGGCCTAACTAATCCAGACAGACTCTGCTTAAGGAAGAATGGACTTACTAAGACAGTCACCAGGGACACGAGGAACTAACACCAAGTTCCTCCCAGGATTAGGAACGATTCTCTTTGAATTCAGAGCAGAACGTAGGCATTTCGCTGACTGCTCTGTATGTAGTACACAGAAAAACCCCTCCTTGCTAGCAACTAAAACGAACACAAAAGACTGAGACCCAGATCAACACTTGATTTACAAATGCCATCTGTAAAATTCTGGCATCAGACAAGCTCTGAGCTCTTCAATTACACCTTGGAAAACAGCAGACGTGCAGACAGCTTACTGACAGTATCAGCACAATGTGCTGCTTCAGCCTAAACCACACAGAGGAATTGGCAGCAGGAAGAGAAATGGAAACCAAGCAAAGGGTCATCACTTTCGGCACAAAGCCAAAGCTGTAGACACCTAGAAGACTTTGTACAGTTCTAAGCGCCAACTCTCAAGGTGGAAGAACACAGGAGGACAAAGCCCAGGGAAGGGAAGTGAACTGAACAAAGAAATGAACGAGGATTCCACGTGAGGATGTATTTTTAAAAGTCAAGACTAGGCCAACATAAATTTGTGCACTGGAATTAAAGGAACTAACACATGAATAAATGCACATCTGCTAGAGTCTCTGGATTCCAACAAACGGGGCTGTCTTGAAGGCAGAATAATTGTCACGTTCGGTAAGCATCCTTTTGGGTCCTAAGTCTCATGAAAGAGTCACTCTATGGTGAAAATGTAAGAGTGAGGGTGTTTAGACACATGGACAATTAAGAGTTTTCCAGGGCTGTGCTGTCCATTGTGGTAGCCACTGGCCACATGTGGCTTTATAAATTTAACTTCGACAAAAC
This sequence comes from Procapra przewalskii, assembly GCA_006410515.1. Classification (NCBI taxonomy): domain Eukaryota; kingdom Metazoa; phylum Chordata; class Mammalia; order Artiodactyla; family Bovidae; genus Procapra; species Procapra przewalskii. Next base: position 9,060,745 of record SJYF01000094.1, on the reverse strand, counting down.
TGAAAATCACTTTCTCAGTTCAAGTGCTTGATAAATTCCCATGCGGCTCAGGTTTCTACCCAGCCAGGCCTTAGTCAACCCAAGACTATCGAGTGCACCAAGGAGACCCGAGCCTGCAGCACCTGCAGGACTGTGTGCAAGAAACGCTAGGAAGGGCAATCAAGCAACCTTAACCCCAGGAGGCCATAAGCACAAGGATGCCTGGCAATGTCAGGAGGCCTCTTGGTTAACGGGAGGCCTGGAAAACGCTGGAATGATCTCAAACTTACTTACCGTGGTCACTGTACCGCCTCTGCTTCTGGCTTGAAGAGACACTTCTCTGTACTTTGTGGTGAGGAGACTGGCCAGTACTGTTGTTGAGGTCGCTGCTTGGCCTAACCTTAGCAAGTGAAAGATTGCTGCTAGAACTGGAATCACTAGCATCCAGCTAAGAGAAAATGAGAAGAACAGAGCAAACCACAACACGAGCCCAAATGGTTTATCATGAAACTAAACTTCTCATAACACACAAACCTCTTACAAATTGTTCATTTAGAGAGAAAAACCCCAGTGTACAAAAGAGACAACCCTAAACTCAGGCAAAAGTATTTTTCTAACTACTGGAAAAATTCACACAAGGATAGATATTTATGTTCTAGGCTTTTTCAAAAAACTAAAAATGCTCTATTTCATCTGATACTTTACACCATTTTAAAACTATTACTGACTACATAGGTTAACTTAACAAAAGCCAAGTTATTAAAGGTTATAATCTTAAAGCTAAAATAGTAGCTCATAATAGTCATAGGAGTTAGATCAGTCATTTGAAGGTAAATTTAAAACTATTATCAATGTTATACACACTAAAAAAACCCAAAACTAATTATTACATGAGCTAATAATTTGCAAAAAGGATATTATACATTTTTATCTGGTTATACTTACCTCTGAAGATTTTCTCCCCAACAATAAATATGTAGCTGTGATTTCATCATATTTCATCTTACTAAGAGATTCTTGAATTTCTTCTTGTGTATATCCCATTCCCACCATAATATCTAAAAGAAGGGCATAATACAGTTTACGGGTTTCCTTTGGTTAAGAAATCATTACATTACAAGGGTAAACTAATTTCCTTTATTTGACCGAAAAGATCACACATTGTTTTAACATAAATGGGCAGTTGGCTTATTTCTGAGTTACTGAGTACTATTACAGGGCCTGAAGATGACTTCCTAAATATGACTAAACATATTAGCTGCTTCATGTAATCTATACTTATCCCCATTATTAACATTCCCGTTTTGGTGGGCTGTGTCCCAATTCTTGTAATCCCATGGACTGTAGCCCACCAGACTCCTCTGTCCATGGGATATTCCAGGCAGGAATAGTGGAGCAATTTGCCATTTCCTTCTCCAGGGGATCTTCCCGACTCAGGGACTGAACCCGGGTTTCCTGCACTGCAGGCAGGTTCTTTACCGACTGAGCTACCAGGGAAGCCCGTCCTCGTTTCAGGCGCACATATAAACGGAGGGAAAGGTATGGTACTCACACACACACCAGCATGCAGGCACAGAGTAATTACCTATTCTTTTCTGGTCTGAGATGTCCAGTTCTGGTTCAACAAACGGTTTCAGCTCATCATCCTCATGCCCTGCGTTGATCCACCTGTCCTTCATGATTTGCTGAAAGGTGAACTGGGTCGTTAGCAGTATAAATGAAGCATTCTGATAATTACAATATTTAGGGAAATTTATTCTCAATATTTCATCAATTATGGTTTAAACGATAATTTTTTTAAATGTCTCAATCTTGCTTAAAAAAAACCCCACAAACCCAGGATAGTATTCAATATGTCATACAAACTAAGCAAAATTCTAAAAATATTTTTAAAGACTCTCCAAAGCTGCTCTTTACTCCCACTTATGTGATTACCTCTAGAGTGCCTCGTTTTATTGGATTTAGCACCAGGAAACGTTTGAGAAGGTTTTCACAGTCTGTGGACATGTAGAAAGGGATTCTGTATTTCCCTCTTAATACTCGCTCTCTCAGTTCCTTTGGGGAGGTAGAGAGGAGAGAAAACCGCTAAGTCAACTTTTAGGTTAAAAAAGAACCTAACTCCCCCACTGAAACAACACTGACACGTTAACTCTTATCATTTGACAAAATCCTTTAAGCTTTCTGAAGGACAAGGATGCAACTGCTTCATTTACCTTTAGGTTCTGCCCATCAAAGGGGAGCGACCCGCTGACTAGAGTGTAAAGAATGACGCCGAGGCTCCACACGTCCACTTCTGGCCCATCGTATTTCTTGCCCTGGAAGAGCTCTGGGGCCGCATACGGAGGACTGCCACAAAACGTGTCCAGTTTACTGCCAACAGTAAATTCATTGCTAAAACCAAAGTCAGCTATTTTAATGTTCATATCAGCATCTAACAATAGATTTTCAGCCTAGAGGGAAAACATCAAGACAAAAATGAAATTTAACAAAAAATATAATGAACTGTGATAGAATTAGGTATTTCATAAAACCTTTTTGTAATGATATAAACTTAATATATCCTAATGAATAAGAAAACATTCTTTCTAGAGAGGAAAAAAAAAAAGGAGATAATTCAGAATACCTAATGTTCTAGCATTAACAACCAACAAGAGGCGCACGGTGCAGTGGTCCCTGGGTCTTCTGAGGGCACTGGCTCGGACCCCGTGGACACCATCCTCCACCATCATATAAAACGGTCCAGCCAGCCAGCCAGCCCTCCTAAGCCACAGATGCAGAACCTCGGGATATGGGGGCCCAACTGTATAGATCAATTCCAGCACCAATTTAAACAGCAAATGTTCATGACAAAACAATATTGGAAGAGCTTTATCAGCTAAGAATAAGGGGCTTTTAAAAAACAGATCCTTCCAAGTATCCTTCTAAGTGGACAGTCACATTTCACAAACACCGCTAAATAAGGTGTATAATGGCTATTACTGAGAAGAAGGGTATCCTAAACTTCATTTAAAACAGAGATCACAGTCATGCCTGCTTGTCTGAACAGATGTTTATCACATGGCAATTATACACCAGGTGTTATATCATTGTCTGGATGCACACACAGGGTCCTGCCCTCAGAAAGCTCACAATTTACAAAGGGAAGGGAGGAAAAACCTGCAGCTATACTCCGGGCCCTCAGTGCTGTGACCGAAAAGAGGGGAGTGGGGGGCCCGGCATTGAGAGGTGTGGTCTGGCTTCCTAACCAGATGGACTGAAACCACTGCGAGGATTAGGTGACGGCAATGGGTGTGTCAACGTGAGAGATTTCAAGCAGAGTAGCAGTCTGAAAACCCAGAGGGTGAGACAGAACACGGTTTGCTCAAGAAACTGAAAGGCAGAGTACGGTAGCGAAGGCTGGAGACATGGCTAAGGCTGAATTACAAATGGCCCGTTGAGCGACTTATATTCAGGAAGTTTAGCTTTTTATCCTAAGGGCAATGGGAAGCCACGGAAAAGTCATTCAAGCAGGAAAATGACAAGTTTTATTGTGTGTGTGTGGTTTTTTAAAAAACATTTATTTACGTAGTTGGCTGTGCTGGGTCTTACTTGTAGCATGTGAGATCTAATTCCCTGACCAGGGATTAAACCTGGGCACCCAATGCAGGGGGCCCAGAGTCTTAGCCACTGGACCTCCAGGGAAGTCCCATGACAATCTTATTTGTGTTTTTAAAGGACCATTCTGGTTGCAATGTAGGAAAGAGGCAAAATTGGAAGCAGGGAGGACCAGCCAAGAGGCTAGTGTAGTGATCCAGTCCCGGAGGCCAGGGGACTGGAACTGGACAGAGAAAAACAAGCTCAGCAACACGCAGGGAGCAGCAGCAGGGACCTGGGGACCGAGGGGGTGTCAGAGCAAAGGAGACAGAGGCACCTGGGGTACATCAGTCGCCACAATGAGAAACACAAATTTAAGTTTAGCAAGGAAGAGTTTAGGCATTTAACATGCTAAATCAAGCTTCCTGAGGGGTGCTGAGGACGTGTCCTTTTGTGCGTTGGACACTGAGTCCTGGAAGAGAGCTCTGGACGCATGAGCAGATCTGGGGATTAGCAAACCAGAGGTGATGGAGTGAGTGTGAATGCAGCAAGGGTGGGTAAACAGAGGAACAAGCAAATCAGTAAATAACAGTTATGTGAGGAGAGAGAGGAAGTGATGACCAAGTTAAGAAAGAATCAAGACAATGTTTAGAGAAAAATGGCTGTGAAGGTAAAGAGAATAAAAGGGTATATTGGGAAGAACTGGGGTGGGAGGTTCTTAGGTAGCAGAGAGTGTGGATGTAAGCATGTTTTACACATGCTGCTAGTGAGGCACCAGCAGAGGCAGGAGGTGAAGAAGGAGGGGTGGGAGGAGGCAGCAAAGCAGCCTGGGAGGGAGGGACACAGATCTTGAACACCAGCGGGGTCCGCAGCAGTGCTGTGCTGTCCTGTAACAGAGGAAAACTCTGCAAGGTCAAGGCTGGATGCAGGTGCAACTAAGCTGGAGGGCCTGCTGGGAAACAGGGAGTTTCTGCCTGCTGTTTCTATTTTCTCTGTGAAATAGGAAACCTGAGCCTATGCCAGGAATGCGGGCAAAGGTGGAGAACCGTGCAGTAGGTCTCAAATAGCCGCTGCTGTTAGCAGGAGAAAACGCTGGCTGGGGAGACAGATGGGCGCGGGCAGCCCCGAGCGTGCTGTCCAGGGCAGGCGTGTGTTTCTGGGCGCGCTCAGCTGTTGGGCGGAAGGCGATTTTCTCCAAAGACCAGCAATGAGCTGCTTTAACTAAAATGGAGACTAAGCCTTAGGATTTTTTAAAATTTATTAACACAATCTAGCATGTCCCTCATCTGTGTGGTGAGCAGCAGGAACTGCACACACGAGGAGAGCGCACACGAGCGAGGGCAAGCGGCTCACCTTGAGGTCTCTGTGAACGATCCGCTTCTGGTGGCAGTACTGCACGGCAGACACGATCTGGACGAAAAGAGGCAAGGTCACTGACAGGCACTGCTGCAGGCTCATGGCTAAGATGGAAGCACGCCTCTAAGGTTCACATATGCAAAGCACTCACTGGGCACTTCAATGGCTGTGTGGATCTCTAAAGATTAACTTACTTATGCTTCATACCTTTCAATTTGGAGAGACTGAGGGGTGAGTGCAAGAAGAGCTAGGTGAGGCTGTTCTTTCCAGTTTTAACTATAAAGTCTCTTCTCAGGCCCTGTCCCTAAACATTCCAGTTATTTCTAAGTGTGGTGCCGGGGCCCAGCAAACCAGTGGGACCCACAGGGCCCTGGCTGCTCAGGGCCCAGAATTAGAAGGCTATCCATACCCATGTCATCAGCTCAAAACCAAGCCAGCAGATACGGACCCTCCACACCAGGTGTTTTATCAGGTTGGCTCTCCTCTGCCAGTCTGCTCCTGACAACACTCTTCCTTTTGGCTAATGTAGGTTCAAGGCCAGCAAAAATGACTTCACCTCTCTAATGACCAGCATCCTCTTTCTTAAAATGGAAGAATGAATGTTGTAATGTATGTGAACTACAAACTATTAAAACTATTATGTGCTTTATCAATAAGAATCTCTTCTACACTTAGCAAATGAGGCCCTTTTATTTAGCCAACTTTTGATTACTCCTGGGGTTAGCGCTGCTATTCTCACTGTTATTTTCAGTCGCGCACTGCAGCGCAGCTGGCAGGATTTTCGTTTCCCAATCCTAGGGACTGAACCTGGGTCCTCAGCTGTGACAGTGCCAAGTCCCAAACACTGGACCGCCAGGGAATTCCCTGACTGGCACTGTTAAATAACTGCTCTAGAAATTTCACACTTACTACCAACTTTCAAGACACTTTTTCTAAAACTTTATAAGCTTTATTAAAGTTTTATATGATTATAAAAATTTTAGGAAATACAGAAAGTACATACAAGAATATGCTTTTATAACCATCAAACAGAGATGACATTTCTTGCTATTTTGGTGTATTTGCTTCAAGTCTTTACTTTGGCGTTATGTATGTGTACTTTAATATATATGACTACATACATACAAAAATGCGGCTATAATGAAAATACTGCTTGTTTCTCCAAATCATCAACTTTCAGTTTAAGCAACATGCACCTAACTATACTGAACACAAAATCTCAGAGAGGGCTGATCTACTGGTTGATATTGGTTCAAAATAAGCAGCAAGGATAAGCTGGGCTGGGGTTGGGAATGATGCCAGAATCAAAGCTTATACTAAGCAGCTTCCTGCTTTACAAAGTGAATACAAAGATCAGACCCAGTCACCTAGGGGCACACAAATCCTAAGGCCAACACACCGGTTCTAGAGCATCTGTTAGCAACGACGCTGCTCCATTCTACCAGCACGGAAACTGGGAAAGTGAAATAGATTTGTTTCCCCAAAGGAACAGGTTTATTGCCGAGGACACAATTTTATCTTACTTCTGCCTGATTCAACTTTCCCTGTCCCTTCGCCTCCACCCCCCTACCCCCATAGTCAATTTCTCTCATAAGGTATTTTCAAATTCTACTTGTGAACCAGATTTGACACTTACCTACCATTTCTCAAAGAGAATTTCTCTTCTTTTACCTCCAAACAGCGTAAATGCCACAACAACTTGGAAGTACTCAACTTTAAATTATTGCTTCACGTTCTGCTTTTAATGTAAAAGTAGTTATTTCTCAGCCTATGGAAGGCTGAGAACCTAGGTTGAGTCCCAGGTTAAAATAAGACTGCAAGCCTAATTCACTGCTAGTCACACATGAGAAAGTAGAGGTAGCAACACAAGCAACCCCCCAAGGAAGAGTAAGGAAAGAAGACAGAGCCAGGAATCTACTCTTCTCTGGAGGGAAGTAACGAGAGCAGCATCAACAGTGGCTAGGACGAGAGTGGTGAAGGAGGCGGGAAGAGGAAAGACCATCTGCTGATGAATATGGAAAGAAGGGCCTGTTTCTGACAGAAAACAGATTAAGCATAGTGTACTCTGTGTATGTGGCACACCTTTGTCTTCGCTGTAAACAGGAAAGCTTTCTATTCAGTCAGAGTGATGAGGACTTAAGTTTTTAGATCCTCCAATAAAACAGCAGCAGCACTTCTGGAGAGCACGGCAATTAGAGGCTGCAAAGTGGAGGGGCCAGTCTCACGCCTGGCCTCTCCAGTGTTGCCCGAGCGAACTTAAGGAGGCACTATGGCAAGGAGAAAAGATGACATTGAGCATGAGCACTGTAAACCAAGTCTTTAACTGTAAAAGCACATAAACTATCTTTCCCAGACCAACTAATAGGTTCCTCAACTACATGCTTCAGAATTTGTGCTGGAAATTTTTAAGATAAAAAGCTGTGTGACAGGACTTCTCTGGTACAGTGGGGAGGAATCTGCCTGCCAATATAGAAGACACAAGTTCGATCACTGGTCCGGGAAAATCCCATATGCTGTGGAGCAATTAAGCTGCTGCGCCACAACTACTGAGCCGGCAAGCTGCCTGCAGCCTGTGCTCTGCAGTAACAGAGGCCCGAGCACCACGAGGCGGAGTAGCCCCCGTTCACCACACCTAGAGAAAGAGCCAGAGCAAAGCAATGAAGACCCAGCATGGTTTTAAAAAAAAAGTTAACAAGTGATAAATGGCCAAGTCCCCTTGACAAGTCTGATCCTATCTGGGAGATGGGTGGAGAAGGAAGAAGAGAGGAGCAAGGGACCTAAGTACCACACTGCTCCCCTGGGGAAGGCCCAGGCTCACACCCGGCATGAGGGCTGGCCGGAGCCTTCCTCACAGTCAGTGACTCGCACCCACAGAGACACTTGCGAGTCACACTCGTCTGGGGGGAGGATTCCAGTTTACGAGGCGAAAAATCGTGATTCTCAGGTGGCCAATTTATAAGAATTAAGAGTGCAGATATGGAAAGGGCCAAACAGACTTGTTTTGTAACAAGGAGAAATTTGAGCTTCCTTCCACAGACTACAGAATAAAGCGATGATCAAAACTGGAAAGGACTTCAGAATTAATCAAGTAGGACTTCCTCTTTTTATAGCTAGAAAAACTGAGGATCAGAAAAGTTAAATGATGGTCAAAGTCTGATATGTAATAAGTTTTAATTCAAAGTATCATTAGGATGTCTTAAGATTTTAAAAGTAAATTTAAGCAGAAGCAAAAGTTAAGACACTTATTTATAAGTCCTTAACTGTCAACACCAGACTACGCAGATCAAAATCCTGAAGATCAGTTAACCTGCCTTTATAAATACTGTGAAACCCTTAAAGACTCCTACCTATACTTCTACCTTAATAACCTCACATGTGAATAAAACAAAAATTTTAAGTGTCTAAAACAAACGAGGCTATACTGCCATTTACATACAGAACTTCAGACTATGGGAGGATAGTTTAAAAGTGATAAAGTACCTGCTCCCTCCTCTTATCTGAATCTGAGGTGGGCAAATTATAGCCTGTAGGCTGAATATGGCCCACCACTCATTTCTGTCAAGAAAGTATTGCTGGGAACACAATCATATGAGTGTATTCATCCAGATATTGTCTAAGCTGCTTCTACGCTACAACAGCAGAATTACATAGTTGCAAAAGACTGAATGGCCTACCAAGCCTAAAATTTACTATCTGGTACTTTACAGAAAGAGTTTGCTGATGCCTACTCTAAGTAAGACCACACCATAACAATTAAGAATTTTAGTTTGGAATCACAGGTCCTGGCTCTGAATCAATGGAAGGTCTGCTATTTGCCAGGCATCAAATTTTGGGCAAATTATGTAATCTTCCTGTGCCTCAGTTTCCTTATCTTTAACAAATGAGCACAGTGATCTTTTGGACTTCCCTCGTGGCCCAGAGGTTAAAGCATCTGCCTGCAATGCGGGAGACCTGGATTCAATCCCTGGGTCGGCAAGAGAAGGAAATGGCAACCCACTCCAGTATTCTTGCCAGGAGAATCCCATGGACTTCTAGAGAAGCCTGGTGGGCCACAGTCCATGGGGTTGCAAAAAGAGTTGGACATGACTGAGCGACTGCACTTACTTACAACGATGTTTACTCACAAGGCTGCTGCAAGATTTACATTAATGGAGGTAAAGGATTTAATCCAATATTAGCAGGTAAGGATGAATCAATAGTTACCTTTATTAGAGACTTATATCACATTTATGCTCAAACCTACATATTAAAATTAGTCTCTTAAAGGCAATGGGCAGAAACAAAGCAAGAAAATAAGTCATTAATTCACAGGTTAAACTCTGTTTGGTTTTGGCTTATGTAAGACAAAACCTATAATGAATTTTGAGATTGTAACACTTTTGCTAAAAATTGGAAACAGTTTTAATCAATGCAATCACAAGTGCTCAAAGACTTATTTTTTAAGGCTCAACTGTCAAAAAACTAAGGTTAAGAGTGGGACTTTAATTCCAATTACAAAGCCAGAAATAGAACTCATAGCTGTCTCTAGCACAGTGCTTTTAGGCATGAAAGCACTTAATAAATTAATAAATTTTGTTGCATTGAACTGAATGGACAACCCCTGCTCCATCTAATGGGCCTTATGACATTTACAGAGGCAAACACTTGTTTGCTTCAGGGTTTAAGCCAGATAATGTTATTTAATCAATAAACTAAACATGCAACAAGCCATACCTGTCTAAATTTAGCTCTTGCTTCTTTTTCCTTCATTCTTCCATGTGCAACCAAATAGTCAAACACTTCACCTATAATTGAGAAAAATAAAAGTAAGCAGAAGTCCTATTTCTCAGCATTAACTTTCCCATAAATTAGATGCTTCACTTTTAGCAATGCTGTAATTTTAGTTTTTAAAATACAGTTATGAAGATAAACAGAAATATGTGCAATTTGAACTAACCCAGCCTTAACTATATGAGAAGTTTACTGATAAAATCTTTTAGGTATAGAAAAGCCTTAACATTAAATTTTCATATATTTCAACTGTGACACTTTTACTTTAAAGGTTTTGTTTCCAGTATGCTTTAGTAAAAACTTGGCAATGACAACTGAAAGTTAAAATGGAAATGTTATTTGTGTTCAAAGAAGGTATTTTCACTATAGAATTATGACAAAAAGCATTTCCTAAATTCATTCATGCAACAAATAATTACTTAGAGTATACTAACTGATGAGAACTGTTCTTGGCTCTAGGGAAATAGAGAAGGGAACAGATCAAAGTCCTTCTCCTCATGGAGTTTACAGTCCAGGAGGGGGAAGACAGATAATAAGCAAATAAATGAATATACAGTGTATCAGATGATAAAACATACTGTGGAGAAAAGTCGGGGGAAAGAACCAGAGTGTGCGTGCGTGTGTGTGCACGCGTAAGCACTGTGGCGCCCACTGTGAGTGCATGCTGTAGTTAACTGAAGCATTTCGATACTTAAAAAGCTTAGTTTCAGAACTTAAGTATTTCTGAGGAAAAGGTTATTCTGAACTGTACATTAATATCTCTGACTTTTGAGCTTTCAGCCCTAACTGAATAAATTTTAAAATAATAAATGGGCATAAATATTTTCAAGTTATTACTGATTGCATAATGATCTTTTGAAAGGAATTACATATTGTTAATTTATATTACACAATACATTTAACTATGGTGAATTATAAAATTAAATGTCAGTATTTTCTCCAAGGATGCCATTCTATCTGCAGAATAAAAATATGTCAAAACAAGTGGTTAAAAAGTGAAAAAACAAAGATGTGTGCATAGCACATGGAACAGTTTTGACTTGAAAAAAATTTATGGATTAAACCCAGTAGTTGTACAGTCACATAGATAATGTCAATGTAATTTTAAAATATTTTAGGATTCCAATGCAATATAAACCTGTTAAGAGATTTTGGAGCCATAAAGTCATCCTCACAATCACTGTCCTAAACCAGGCATACAGCCCAGACCCCCCCATTACAAACGCATCAGCACCCGGGGTAAGCTACTGAATTAAAAACCTCTGCATGCTATTATTTACTAGTAGAGAAAACAGCAAACAGTGGTTCTCCCCACCCATGTCAAGACAGTTCAGAAAGCCCTTGGTTTAGGTCCTGCCATTCACTATGACCAGTGATGAAACCATGGGCACCAGACCGACTTTTCAGATGTTCACCTGTAAAAGCTAGGCAGCTGTCCTGGACGGCTTCTGAGATTCTTTCCCATTCTAAAATTCTATGATTCTACAAAACTGAAAAAGATGAGGCTAGGGAGGAGTAGGTAGCCAATTTAATGAAACTTTACTTGTTCAAATTGACAAACGTATCAACAATGAACAGCTGCCTTGGAGACAGAAGGTGCTTTGTGGAGCTGATTAAAACAAATGGTCCAAGACAATAAACCACCACTGATCAGTGCTGTTATAATGTTGAGCAATGGCACTGAGCCCTCGAAGGACGGCTGTGTGGCCATGTCTCCTGAGTAGTTCAGAGATATGCAACTTATAAGGTCACACTGCCAATGAGGGGCACTGGCTAGACGGACTCCATGTTTGTCTTTTCCAGAGCCCTCCTTTTGGGATGGACACTTCTCCAATACAGAGCAACTGTGATGACTCTGTGACCTAAAATAGATGAAACAGAAAGCCATGACTGACTGACCAATTGGGAGAACCCATGGGGTATTAGAAGGCTGGGGCTCCAGGCCTGGCACCATGACCACAGGGGTATTTCCAGCCTCCATCTCCTCACTCACTGCTTGGCCACATCATGGACCCACTGTGAAAGTCAAAGGAGATCAAGCAAGAGAAACAAGCACTTGTCCACTGTAGAGGCTCCACAAAGGAGAAGACTGCGAACGGTAAGAGGAGCAGAAAGCATGGAAACTCCTGCAATTCATGATTCGAATTCAGCTCTTCCTACTACTCCTCAACTGTTAAAATCCCAACTAAAATCTCAAACCACACATTTAAAAGACGAAGCACACAACTAATAATGAGCTGCTGCTGAGTCGCCTCAGTCGTGTCCGACCCTGTGGACAGCAGCCCACCAGGCTCCTCTAGGCAAGAATACTGGTGCGGGTTGCCATTTCCTTCTCCAAATAATGAATTAGGAGTATGAAAAAGTGGTGTCAGGGGTGTGCCTGCTCTGCCCACAATAGATTTACAATCTTTTATTTAGTGGTCAACTCATCACAATGAGGCTGTGATTCAACTTTCTGTCTCCAGGTTTTACATTCTGGATCACAGGGCTTGTTTAATAAAATAAAACTTTACTATAATCAAAATAATGAAATCTATACTGTGGAGCTAAACAGAACATGTCTCTAGTAGTTTAAAATTTCATTAATTCAGCTCCATTCTTATCTGTTCAGAGCCTGCTATGTGCCAGGCACTGCGCTAGAGGCAAGGAAAGCACAAGGACAAGCAACAGAGCCTCTGCCTTTCACAGTGGAAGGCCACGCGTGGGCCAAACCTGCAGCAGAGCCTAGCCGTAACCGTGAAATCAGAACCTCTGCGAAAGAGAACAGCTATATACATTCATTTCATAAAAATGTCTACATTTATATATCCTTACAGGCAAGGAATTGCTAGTCTTTAATCTTTAAGGAAATCTAATCGTCTACACTGCGACCACCATTTCTGGCCTTGGGAAACAATAGGCATCACTGATGTAAAATCTGATAAATCCATCCCACATGCAGTACACATTTATTTCAAATAGGCTAATGCATTGATGCTCTTGAAAATTCAAGTATTGAATTAAAAAATGTGCTATAAACAATGGAATATTACTCTGCTTTAACAGGGAAGGAAATTCTGACACATGCTACGACATGGATAAACCCTAAGGACACTGTGACATAGGAAGTCCCAGAAAAGACAAAATACTGTGCGATTCCACTCAGATGAGGCCCCTAGAGTAGTCAAATTCATACAGACAGCTGAATAGTGGTTGCCAGGGGCTACAAGGAGGGCGGATGGGGAAATATTGTTTAATAGGGACAGAGTTTCATTCTGGGAAAATGAAAAAGTTCTGGAGATGGATGACGGTATTGGTTAACAATGTGAACGTACTTAATGCCACAGAACTGTACACTTGAAGTGGTTAAAACGGTAAACTTTATGTTATACCATAAAAAAAAAATCCAAGTCTTTGCGTATTATCAATTAATGACGGTAACAATGAAATGCTTAACAGCAACCCCCTGAATGGCTAGGAATCAGCTTTTCTGATTCTCATCCTAGTGTATTCTGGTTCTGAAGGTTACATGAAACTCTATCGATTATCTATATGGGCAGTGCGGTTGCATATTCTTCTAAAAGAGAGAGACGAAAGAAAAACAATTTATCAATGCCTTACCTCCACTTGCATACTCCATGATTAGGTAGAGTGTTTTGTCAGTTTCAATGACTTCGAACAACTTCACTAGGAGAGGAGAGAAGATACAGGAGAAAAAGAAACAAACGTCTGTATGTACATACCATAGACATATCAACTAACTACAAAAAGTTTAACTTTTTCCCTGTTAATACCTGGCCCTCTAAAAAAAATGATTGTAAGAAACTTTATATTACAACAGCAGAAAAGATTTTATAAAAACATAGAATTCCATAAAAATAAACATAATTTCAGGGTTCTCAAACACTGTGGCTTCAGGATGCACCTGGCAGTTTATCTGCCCTCACTTCATGCCCCTGCAGGGTTGTCTGCGTCTATCCTACTCCTGTATGCTCAAGTCCATTCACCTGTCACTGTGGGTTTAAGCATATATAGAATTCCACTTGAGACTTTTGTTGCTTAAGAAATTTATCACAATTCCAGAGAAAAAGATTCCTTTCTCTTTTAATGATGTATATTTTATTTTTGTTTGTCCAAGCCATGCAGCATGCAGAATCTTAGTTCCTTCACCAGGGATCTGACCAGGGATCCAACCTGGGCCCTGTCAGTGAGCGTGCAGGGTCTTAACCACTGGACCAGCAGGGAATTCCTAAGATTACTTTGTTTCTATTCTAAAGCCAGAGATCAAAAAATAGAACAGGTTATACTGAAAAGAACTTTTTAATTATTTTCAATGGATCAGTGTGACTGCTATAGGAGTCTCTTATTACAGATAAAACTAATATTTCTATTACAGCTAATTCATAAAACCATAACAAATCAATCAGAAATATATAATTTTTAAATAAAACTGAAGTTGATTTCTAAAACTATCAAATCACTATGTCCTGTATCTATTTTGTTAATACATACATTACAATTAAATTCAGCAAAAAGGAGAGCCGTGAGGGAGAATGTTAGTCTCTTCTATTGTAGGTTATTTTCTGATGCTTTGATATAGAATATTAAATCAAATCAGCAGCTTGCACAGTATTTGATGTGTTTGTCAAACTGGTGAGTTAAAACTATCATATCACTTCTAAGATGGCATATGTTCAGGTTGTTAAGAAAAATTATTTAAATAAATTTCAGACATATGCTGGTAAAGTATCAGCATTTTAGTGAATTCTATAACTCTAATGCAGGGGACTCCCCTGGCAGCGCAGTGGCCAGGACTCTGAGCTTTCACTGCAGGGGGCCTGGGTTTGATCCCTGGTTGGGAAACTCAGACCTGCCAAGCCAAAAATAACTCAAAAAATAAAATTCCAGTGCAAATATTGGCTCTTCTAGGAAAACTATTTTAATCCAATGGGAATTTAAATTTTTAGAAATTTATATTTTCAAAGATATGTCATTTAGTAGTAAGCAGAGAACTTCAATCAGGGTACAACTTATCCCGCCACGCCCCTCGCTATTCTCCCCAGCCCTGTCACAGCCCAGATATGGATTGTTTCACATCTTAACTAACATCACCGATAAGGGGATAATGGCTTTGCAGCATTTTCTTAATAGTACCTGAACACAATAATGCCTTTTAAATGATGGTGGCTCAGATTAGATGAAACAGGGTGTAAGTTTTTTCCATTCTGTGGTTCCATTTTATTTTTCTATTCTTGTGCTTCAAGAAGTCTTGATAAGATATCCCTAACACCAAAGTTATCACACTCCCACTTTCTAGAACTGACTTTGATAGTAAGCTGATACAATTGGTTGTCTTATGAGCTATTTCACTCAAATATTTTTAGATTGTAGGACCTATTACTATATAAGAAAGCAGTTATTATTTTAAAAGATCTGCATTATGCATGCAATCAAAACTTTTCACTGAGGTGTGTACACAGGGTCAGCTTTCATGTTATTCCTACAACTGTGATGAGGGCAGGACCATGACCCACCCTTCTCTTTAGACACACCTCACTGCATAAAGCAAGAGGACACAGAAAGCAGGTCTGTACAGTGTAAAACAATTCACACCAAAAAACTGGATTAGATAGCAAGTACCCTGTATGGTTTTTTTGGCCGTGCTGAGCAGCACGTAGGATCTCAGTTCTCTGACCTGGGATCGAACCTGTGCCCCCTGCACTGAAGCATGGAGTCCTAACCACTGGACTGACAGGAAATTCCCTTTATTTTCTTAGGGATACAGCTAAAGCAAAAAATTCCTTTGAAAACTTTAGCTTACTATAATTCCCTCTATCTAAAATCTAGGTACAATTATGACATTTTGATATATTAAAATTTAGAAAATTACAATCTGATTACAGATGTTTCTACTAAAGTGTTATATGTAAATGTTTAATACCAAATCTTTTAACCTATCTTTAATAATTTCAAAAAGTTAACAGAAATGATCAACTATACACATACACACACACACACACACACACACATATATTCTAAAAGTGTACCTGGAATGGGAGAAGGGAAGAAATCTCCTGTCACTTCTGGAATATATGTTTAGCTTTATGAAAAACTTTCAAGAATGCATTTAGACCCAAAAGTATTTAAGAAAGCAGAAAGTACCTATGTTTGGATGATTTAAAATCTTCATTATTCTCACTTCTCTGAAGAGCTAAAAAACAAACACACACACAATTCCCCCAACACACGTTATTAAACATTATATTCCACAGCAGCAATATAAATTAAATTTTTCTCTTAGATAACTGATTCACTGATAATGTTTAGTAGTCCACATCAAAGACATGGAAATTCAGAGTAATTATGACATAGTTTTGTTGTCTAATACTAAATGAGTCAATTTTAATGCTCCAATACTAATGCATCAGTTTTATCGTATGAAAAAGCAGAGTTTCCAGAGGAGGATGATATTTTGCTATTGTGAATTATACTTTGAATTATATTTTGCTATCTTGAACACAGAGATCAGATTTAAGCAGGAACAGTTTGTTATTAGACTTAGTCCAGTTCAGTATCTATTGAGGAATTCTAATTCTGCAAATCAAAACTTGTACAGTCCCAATGAATTGTATCATGAGTGTATTAGATTGCTAATTCCAAGTAAATTCTATAAGGCTTTAAATAAAATCACTTCAAGCTGCCTAGCCATCACACAGAATAAGGCAGAATATTAAACTGTTGCTGTACAAACATGCTGTGAATTCAGAGGCGGGTCACAGCATCATGATCTGGGCTAATATGAGATCTCATAAAATAACAGAATTTTAAAGGCCATCTTAGACAACCTTCATGCAAACCAGTGGAAACCAGAAAAAGAGAGGAAAGATCTTCCAAGGTTCTCCTATCTTTCTATGGGGAATGTGGTTAGAACTAGTCTCCTAGGACCCGGGGTATCACAGCCTGTAGGAGGCAAGGCTGGAAAGAGGTCTGAGAAACGAGGAGCAGCTGCCTATGGGACTAGAAGCTGGGACTCTCCCTGCACTTGTCTTTGTCCACCAGGTCTAATCTAGAAATGAATCAGCAACTAAAGGCATGGAGGCACAGTATCTGACCTACAAATAGCTCAGAGCTTAAAAACATGGAATCAAGATGAACAGCCTTTCCGTCTACAATACTGGGCTTCCCAGGTGGTGCGGTGGTAAAGAATCTGCCTGCCAAATAGGAGACACAAGAGACACAGGTTCGGTCCCTGGGTTGGGAAAATCCCCCTGGAGAAGGAAATGACGACCCACTGCAGTATTCTTGCCTGGGAAATGCCATGGACACAGGAGCCTGGAGGGCTATAAGTCCATAGGGTTGCAAAGAATTGGACAGGCCTGAAGCAACTAAACCACTGGGTCATCCACTAAGGGCGTGGGCTCTTTCTTCATTTCCCTCTGTTAAACAAACACAGGAACCTTGTTTTCCCAATTCATTATAGCTGGACTTGTACCTATAATTTGAACCTCCCGGTTATTTCTACGACTGTTAAATTAGAAGAGTGACAAGTTGGCTACCATACTAGCTCAGCTCAGGACAGTGTTCAGAATGAGACCCTGACCACGGCCACGGAAGACTGCTTACACTTTCAGCCTCAACTCCAGGCACTCTGATTTCTCCCACAACATACTCACTCCTTTCCTTACAATTTTTTTCTCCTTTTCATCTTTCAAGTCTTAGGCAGATTCTCTGAAAACCTTATCTAAGTAGGTTTCCTTTGTTTTACATCACAGCACTTCTTTCCCAGAATGTCTTTCACGTTGTGACAATACATTGTGTTTATCAGTTCATTTCTGCCGCCTCATCTACAGGGAGTGTGTCTGCCTCCTGTCGCCAGTGGAGCCTCGAGACCCAGCCTGGCACACAACAGGAACTCACTTGTCTGATAAACGCCCGCAGTGCAGCACTGACTGCCAAGAAGTGTGGTCTGAGCCAGTCTCCTTAGCACTCTAACGACCACACTGCTTTTAGACCCTGAGTAGCCAAATGCCCATGACAGGGCTGTCCCAGTTCTGCCGGCAAAAGAGGCCTAATAAAAACAATTTACATCCTGCTAGCAGCGCAGCACTACAACATCAGAACCAGAGAGCAGGAGAAAGACGGAGGCCTGCAGGGACCCAAGGGGCAGAGAGAGCACCTCTGCCCGCGGAGATGGGCACCATGGAGGTAACTGGATTTATGCAGTTCAGAATGGGCTGGTGATCTGAGCAAGACCGGGAGGGGCGACCAGTGAAGACTATTTCAAGACCAGGTGCTCCATCTGGCAGAGCGCGGGTTTCCAGGTGTGGACTTTACGCCACCAGCATCAGAGCATTAGGGTATCTGTGCAAACTGGAGGTTCCTGGGTTCTACCTATCACTAGGTCTGAAATGAGCTTTGAGAATTTTATATTTCAACCTGCACCCCTGGTGTGGTGCTTTTAAAACAGGTCCACAAATACTTTGACAATCCTCCTCTCAAAAGGTAGAACTTAATATTCCTCCCTTTCAGTGCGGACTGCACTTAGTGACTTGCTTTTCATGGAGAGAAGAAAGCAGAGCGGTAGGGAGAGGACTTCAGAGACTAAGCTGTAAAGGCACTGGGCCGCCCTCCTTGCTCTCACAGATCACTGACGTGCAAGTCCTAAGGACATTAAGTACCTCAATGGATAGGCCCAGATGGCAAGGAAACGAGGACTCACACCTGTGGCTGGTGAGGAACCGTAGGCCCTAGACAAAAGCCAGGTGATAGGGCCTTCTAGAAGCAGATGCACCAGCCCCAATCAAACCTGCGGGCGCCTGCAACTGTGGCTCTTCCCCAAAATATCTTGACAGCATCTGAGCCAGAACCATCTAACCAAGTTACCCACAAACAGATGACTCAAAGAAACTGAGTTAACACAGGTTCTAAGTTGTTAATTTTAGAGTAATTTTTAGAGAGTAGTAGTAGGTGGAGAAGGAAATGGCACCCCCACTCCAGGGTTCTTGCCTGGAGAATCCCAGGGATGGGGGAGCCTGGTGGGCTGCTGTCTATGGGGTCTCACAGCGTCGGACACGACTGAAGCGACTTAGCAGCAGCAGCAGCAGCAACAGGTAATACACTAGAGGAAACACACTGAAGTCTGAATACGAAATCTGTATGCAGGTCAGGAAACAAGTTAGAACAGGGCATAGAACAACAGACTGGCTCCAAATTGGGAAAGGAGTACGTCAAGGCTGTATGTTGTCATCCTGCTTATTTAACTTACATGCAGAGTACATCATGAGAAACGCTGGGCTGGATGAAACACAAGCTGGAATCAAGATTGTCGGGAAAAATATCAATAACCTCAGATACGCATATGATACCACCCTTATGGCAGAAAGTGAAGAGGAACTAAAGAGCCTCTTGATGAAGGTGAGAGAGAAGAGTGAAAAAGTTGGCTTAAAACTCAACATTCAAAAAACTAAGATCACGGCATCTGATCCCATCACTTCATGGCAAACAGACGGGGAAACAAAGCTAACAGTGACAGACTTTATCTTTTTTTGGGGGGGCTCCAAAAATCAGTGCAGATGGTGACTGCAGCCATGAAAATAAAAGATGCTTGCTCCTTGGAAGAAAAGCTATGACCAACCTAGACAGCATATTAAAAAGCAGAGACATTACTTTAGCAACAAAGGTCCATCTAATCAAAGCTATGGTTTTTCCTGTAGCCATGCTATAAAGAAAGCTGAGGGCCAAAGAACTGATGCTTTTGAACTGTGATGTCGCAGAAGACTCTTGAGTCCCTTGGACTGCAAGGAGATCCAATTAGTGAGTCCTAAAGGAAATCAGTCCTGAATGTTCACTGGAAGGACTGATGCTGAAACTGAAGCTCTAGTACTTAGACACCTGATGTGAAGAACTGACTCGCTGGAAAAGACCTTGATGCTGAGAAAGACTGAACGCAGGAGAAGAAGGAGACGAAAGAGGATGAGATGGTTGGATGGCATCACCAACTCAATGGACATGAGTTTGACCAAGCTCTGGGTATTGGTGATGGACAGGGAGGCCTGGTGTGCTGCCGTCCATGGGGTCGCGAAGAGTCAGACAGGACTGAGCGACTAAACTGAGTTACACACAGCAGAGGCCACACCAAGGGATGTGTTGTGAAAACACACAGGATAGGTGAGTGGGACCAGACAGAGGGGTGAATAGTACAAGTTTCTTTCCGTAGGCAGACACAGTAGTCGAAGGCCTCCCAGTTGGACAGTGTCAGGGTATCACCAAATAACTTTATGTATTTACCTCTGTCAGAACTACAACGGAGATGGCAATGGCACCCCACTCCAGTACTCTTGCCTGGAAAATCCTATGGAAGGAGAAGCATGGAAGGCTGCAGTCCATGGGGTCACTGAGGGGTGGACATGACTGACCGACTTCACTTTCACTTTTCACATTCATGCACTGGAGAAGGAAATGGCGACCCACTCCTGTGTTCTTGCCTGGAGAATCCCAGGGACGGGGGAGCCTTTTGGGCTGCCCTCTATGGGGTCGCACAGAGTCGGACACGACTGAAGTGACTTAGCAGCAGCAGCAGAATTACATATCAGGCAGATACTAGAATCAACTCTATGCCAACTTAACTGAAGCGGGTGGGGAGAGGAGGCATGACGCTAGCAGCTATCGAGTGTCACCCGTGTCTGAAGCTCAGTGCTAGATGCGCCACGGCTGCAATCTGACTGAATTCTCACAACTCCGTCAGGTGACTACGATCATCTCCAGCGCACAGGAAAGGGGTACTGAGAAAGTTAAGAGACCAGTCCAAGCTTTCCCAGCTAACACATGCCAGAACTCAGAGTCTGAGCTGTCTGACTCCAAAGTCCTAACTCATCTCGTGATTCCAAACAGCCACCTTTGAAATGTACAAGTAAAACAATGGATACATTACAAGCTGGCAATACAGAAAACTCCAGAGCAACAGGTCGGTACTGGCACAGAATTTTTTTTTAAGTTGACAATTTGCATATGTGATTAACATGCCAGAGATCTCATTGCCATCAACTGTGAACCTGACGGCTGAAGATAAATTTGGGTAGAAATAATTTGCTGAAGACATGCACTTTAAGGAAAGGCCTCACTAGAACAGTACAATATTTTTTTAAAGTTTTGCTACTATAAAAGGACATTTAAATAAGAAGCTCACCGGTTTCTACTATCTTACTTCTCTACATTCCTTTTCAACCTTATGCAGACGCTAGTTGTAAAAAATAAAATGAAATAACACAGAAATGTGTAAAGTGAAAGAATTCTTCTCTCTTCATTATTCTCCATCTTCTACACTAGCGGTCCCCAACCTTTTTGGCACCAGGAGCCAATTTTGCAGAAGACAAGTTTTCAATGGATGGTGGGGTTGTTTCAGGATGATTCAAGCACATTACATTTATCATGTACTTTATTTCTATTATTACTATCACATCAGCTCCACCTCAGATCATCGGGCACTAGATCCTGGAGTTTGGGGACCCCTGCTCTACGCATCTTCCCATTTTTATGTCCTTTAGGAACTGGCAGATAGGAGGAGAACAAACATTTCTGAAGGCAAAGACCTGGATCCTGGTGATGAGAATACTTAAGAGACACTAAGCCGACAGCACCACAGAAAAAACAAACGTCCCCAAACCCAGGACCAAGGACATACAGAAATTATCCTTGGGAAAAAACAATTTTATCAATTGACCTAAAAATAAAATGAGCAGGGTCTTTACTGGGGGTTCAGTGGTGAGGAATTTGCCTGCCAACGCAGGAGACACGGGTTCAATCCTTCATCCAGGAAGATTGCACACGCCAGAGAGCAACCAAACCTGTGTGTCACAGCTACTGAGCCGTGCTCTAGATCCTGGAGCTGCAGCTCCTGAAGCCCAAGTGCCTAGAGCCTGTGCTCTGAACAAGAGGAGCCACCGCAACGAGAAGCCCATGCTTGGCAACTAGGCAGAAAATCCACGCAGCAACAAAGACCCAGCACAGCCAAAAATAAAAAAATAAAATTAAAAAGATAAAATAAGCATATCAGAGAGGGCATGGGGTGAAGTATTGTCACAGTCATCAAACTGCGGCAAAAATGACCTGACTGGCTTCTCTGGATATACAGCTATGAGACAGGCCAAAGGCTGAGAGCCTGTCAGCTGGGTAACCAACTGGAAGACAACTTATGTGTTAGAAAGAATGAACAGGCACACAGTCACCAGCCTCTTCTTTACCAGGAAAGAGCTGAACTGTGAACCCAAGGTTATAAGTAAGAAACACTCAGTGGGTAAGGGAGAGGCAGGCAGAGCTGAAGCTGACACCCATGTTTGTGAATTTGGCTGCCACTGTGAGACAGAGAAGACTCGAGCTGGAGCGAGGAAGGGTGGCAGGCCGAGTCTGGTTTAGGACACACCGCGTGAAGGGCAATTAAGTGACGACAGTAAGAACAAAGCTCAGTAGCTGGCATTTTGGTCTGAAGCTCAGGAAGAAATCTGAGCTATTCTGCAGAATTATCAGCATAGGGACAGTATCCTTGGAAGGAAATGACAACCGCCTAACTGAAAAACGGAAAGATAGAAACAGCAACGAACAAGCACTTCAGGGTGAAAACGAGATGGGGGTCACAATACAGACACAGGAGAGTGCAGCTGGAGTGACCGAACGAAACCCAGACTGACAAGCAGGGCCACAAACCTCGACTTATAAGCAGCCTCCCTGGCCCTAACATCTCTGGGGTACTTCATGAAGGAGGGACGGATAATCACCTACTTCTCCTCAGTATGGCCTTCTGTCTCACTCACCACAATGATCACAGAACTTCTGCTGAACAAAAGAACAAATCAAAGACCCTCAGACAGCCCTGAGGGAGAGAGCCTGGCAAACGCCAGAGTTCATGGAGAAGGAACCGTCAAGAAAAGGCACTGGTGTGAAAAAGAAAAGAACATACATGTCTTTGCCTCTCTATAAACAGGGTATTTCCGTAAGGACCAAAGAAACTGACGCCACTGGCTGTCTCTGGGCAGGCCTCTGGACGGGTAAAGACTTTGACTTTCATCTGTCCTGTGAACTCTGAAGCACAGCTGAATCTATTTAATCATCTATTTATCTAAATTAGATCTAAATATCTAATTATCTATCTCATTTTCTCCAATTAATTTTAAGAAAAAGGTTGAAAATAAAGTGTGTATTTTTTTTAATAAAAGGGGAATTTTTGAAAAAGAAAAGGTAGCTGAAAGTTGCTCTATTCTGAGGACTGTTAACAAGAGAGTTTACTATTCTTTACATGGTGTGGGCCAAAGCTGCCGGTAGGTAGAAGGCAAGCAAGTTTTCCAGGGAATGTCTTTAAAGACCAGCAAATATGAGAGCCAGCACAGTAAGGCAAAACCTAAGGAGCTTAAAGAAGATTTAATTACTCTCAGGACCACCCTAACATGAAAATAAACAACAGAATAGGAAAGCTAACAAATGAGAGAGAAAATAATGAAAAACATTATTAAAATCTGTTTGTCTAACACTAGGCAAAAGCCATGGCCTGTCTCCCACCCAGGAAGAGCTGCCTACAGATGAGGGGAGATAAACGTGTGGATCTTCTTGCTGTTCAGTCTCTATGTCTTTGTGACCCCATGGACTACAGTCTACCAGGCTTCTCTGTCCAAGGGATTTCTCAGGCAAGAACACTGGAGTGGGTTACCATATATTTCTCCAGGGGAATCTTCCCAACCCAGGGGTCAAACCAGAGTCTCCTGCTTGGCAGGCAGACTCTTTATTACTGAGTCACCAGGGAAGCCCATGTGTAGGTGTGCTGCATGTAATTAACCAGTATTTTACTGATATCACGTAGGTTTATTGCTAACTTTTGGCTACTGAACTATTACAGTGAGCATCCTTGTATATATACATCCTCATACGTTTCTGAAACTCCACTGGCAGAACAGATTCCTAGAAACTGAATGGAAGCCAAAGGGCATACATGCTTTTAAAATTTTGTCAGTACTATATTATTCTCTAAAAATATATTAATTTACATTACTGCCAATAAGAGAGCTCCTGATTCTCCACTCTTGCCAACAATATTAATTATCAGCTTTTTGCAAATCTGATGTGAAAAACACGTTATCTTTTCAGATGTGGATGTTGAACAGTTTTACTTGAACACTGACAATCTGTCCTATTAATTGCCTGAGTCTATCTTTTGACTATTTTCTATTAGGTTATATACTCCTGTTTCTCCTCAGTTTGCAAGACTTTTTCTATAGTAAGGAACCAGGATCTTTGTCTGCAGTAGCACACAATGTCGGGTACTTATCCAAATTCAACCCGACTTCTTCTTTGTTGGCTTTTCAGAAACAATCCTTTCGGCTTCTTTAGCTATGCCATCTATTGTTCACCTACATATCTCTAAAATGCCAGATCATATGGCTTCCTTGATCCCCCACTGTGGACTCCGCTTTCCTAAAGCCCTTCCAAACAGACTTACGCTTCTCTAGCCTCTTCATGAGGTTCTATTATGGTTTTGGCTGAATAAATATTGTTTAAGTTTTACTGATGAAAGTAGTACATATATGCAGCTTTGAAAGTCGAACTGTGTAATGTAGTCTCTCTCTCCACCCTCAACCCTTGTTCACAGCAACAAGCCCTCTTATCTCAGGTATGTGAGCTGTCTTACTTCGGAAAAGAAGTGCCACTAGTCTATATGATTTCTTAGCTCCTCCCTCTTGATTAACTACGGACTTGGTAATATTAGCAATGAAGACTGCTCTTACATCCTGCCCCCGCACCCCACATTCCTTCCCTCCTTCCTCTGATCAGTCACCATAATATTTGGCTAAACTATTCAGTTTGCATTATGCATATTCTTTACAGCCACACTAGGAATGCATTTCCATTCTTTTTTATCAAAAATGTTTTGATTTCCTTTGAGCTAATAATTGTTTTAGTTATTTTGTTCACTTAGGTTTTCTATATATCTCTCACTTTACTGGTCCATCCTTAACCTTTGTAACGGAAGTGTTATCAGTTCAGTTCACTTGCTCAGTCGTGTCCGACTCTTTGCGACTCCATGAATCGCAGCACGCCAGGCCTCCCTGGACACCAACTCCCGGAGTTCACTCAGACTCGCATCCATCGAGTCCGTGATGCCATCCAGCCATCTCATCCTCTGTCCTCCCCTTCTCCTCCTGCCCCCAATCCCTCCCAGCATCAGAGTCTTTTCCAATGAGTCAACTCTTCACATGAGGTGGCCCAAGTACTGGAGTTTCAGCTTTAGCATCACTCCTTCCACAGAAGTCCCAGGGCTGATCTCCTTCAGAATGGACTGGTTGGATCTCCTTGCAGTCCAAGGGACTCGACTATCAAGAGTCTTCTTCAACACCACAGTTCAAAAGCATCAATTCTTCGGCGCTCAGCCTTCTTCACAGTCCAACTCTCCCATCCATACATGACCACAGGAAAAACCATAGCCTTGACTAGACGGACCTTAGTCGGCAAAGTGATGTCTCTGTTTTTGAATATACTATCTAGGTTGGTCATAACTTTTCTTCCAAGGAGTAAGTGTCTTTTAATTTCATGGCTGCAGTTACCATCTGCAGTGATTTTGGAGCCCCCCCAAAATAGTCTGACACTGTTTCCACTGTTTCCCCATCTATTTCCCATGCAGTGATGGGACTGGATGCCATGATCTTTGTTTTCTGAATGTTGAGCTTTAAGCCAACTTTGTCACTCTCCTCTTTCACCTTCATCAAGAGGCCCTTTAGCTCCTCTTCACTTTCTGCCATAAGGGTGGTGTCATCTGCATTTCTGAGGTTATTGATGTAACCTGCCTGCAGTATAGATATAATAATCTGAGTTCAATTCACCCATTCCAGTCCATTTTAGTTCGCTGATTCCTAGAATGTCGAGGTTCATTCTTGCCATCTCTTGTTTGACCACTTCCAATTTGCCTTGATTCATGGACCTGACATTCCAGATTCCTATGCAATACTGCTCTTTACAGTGTCAGACCTTGCTTCTATCACCAGTCACATCCACAGCTGGGTACTGTTTTTCCTTTGGCTCCATCCCTTCATTCTTTCTGGAGTTATTTCTCCACTGATCTCCAGTGGCATATTGGGCACTTACTTGTAAGCCCCATGTTGGGCGCCATCTGTAACCGAGCCTTACACCTACTGACCTGGGGAGTTCCTCTTTCAGTATCTTATCATTTTGCCTTTTCATACTGTTCATGGGGTTCTCAAGGCAAGAATACTGAAGTGGTTTGCATTCTCTTCTCCAGTGGACCACATTCTGTCAGACCATCCCCATAGAAAAAAATGCAAAAAGCAAAATGGCTGTCTGGGGAAGCCTTACAAATAGCTGTGAAAAGAAGAGAAGTGAAAAGCAAAGGAGAAAAGGAAAGATATAAACATCTGAATTCAGAGTTCCAAAGAATAGCAAGAAGAGATAAGAAAGCCTTCTTCAGCGATCAATGCAAAGAAATAGAGGAAAACAACAGAATGGGAAAGACTAGAGATCTCTTCAAGAAAATTAGAGAGACCAAGGGAATATTTCATGCAAAGATGGGCTCGATAAAGGACAGAAATGGTATGGACCTAACAGAAGCAGAAGATATTAAGAAGAGGTGGCAAGAATACACGGAAGAACTGTTAAAAGATCTTCACGACCCAGATAATCACGATGGTGTGATCACTCATCTAGAGCCAGACATCCTGGAATGTGAAGTCAAGTGGGCCTTAGAAAGCATCACTACGAACAAAGCTA
>SJYF01000094.1:9010922-9034156 GCA_006410515.1 Procapra przewalskii | reverse complement strand
AAAGACGTCTATTTCTGCTTTATTGACTATGCCAAAGCCTTTGACTGTGTGGATCACAATAAGCTGGAAAATTCTTCAAGAGATGGGACTACCAGGCCACCTGACCTGCCTCTTGAGAAATCTGTATGCAGGTCAGGAAGCAAGAGTTAGAACTGGACATGGAAAAACAGACTGGTTTCAAATAGGAAAAGGAGTACGTCGAGGCTGTATATTGTCACCCTGATTATTTAACTTATATGCAGAGTACATCATGAGAAATGGTGGACTGGAAAAAAACACAAGCTGCAATCAAGATTGTCGGGAGAAGTATCAATAACAGAAGTGTATATCTCCTCTCAAATACTTTCAAATAGTCAAGTATTCTTTTTCCCTCTCTGAAGATATTAATATTCTGGAGACCTTTGTTCTGTTCTTCAGACTCCCTGTATTGGACTTCCTGTTCTGGATCCTATACCTTCGCACTTGTTAGTATTCTCCCTTGCTAGTCCCACCAATATTCCTGAGGAAGGGTAAGCAGATGTCTAAATTCAAGACCTTGCATGGCCCACAACGTTCTGATTCTGCCTTTAGATTTGATTGACATTTGGCTGGGTAAAGAATTCTAAAGTTTTCTCTGGTAACTTTTTGGTACCAAAAAGTTGGTAACAGTCAAGTTTTCTCTGAAAGGGCCCCACCCCCATTTTATAGAGATATACTTGACATATAATATATATTAAGTCTAAGGTGTACAATGTGATGATTTGATACACACAGAATCTGTGAAATCTTTACCACAATAAAGTTAGTTAACATATCCTTCACCTGACATGATTACCATTTTTTTTGTTGTTATGGTGAGAATATTTAAGATCCATTCTCACAGCAACTTTCAAGTACCCAATACTTGTTAACCACAGTCCCCATGCTGTACATTAGAAACCTGGAACTTTCCCATCTTACAACTGGAAGTCTGTACCCTCTGACCCCAATTTCCCTCAACCTCCCACTCCCTGGTAACCACTGTGAACACTGTTTATATGAATCCAGTTTTTTTTTTCTTTAAGATTCCACATGATTGATATCATAGCTCCAATACTTTGGCCACCTGATGCAAAGGGCCAACTCATTAGAAAAGACCTTGATGCTGGGAAAGATTGAAGGGAGGAGGAAGAGGGAATGACAGAGAATGAGATGGTTGGATCGCATCACCAGCCCAGTGGATATGAGTCTGAGCAAACTCCAGGAGATGGTGAAGGACAGGGAAGCCTGGCGTGCTGCAGTCCATGGGGTCGCAAAGAGTCGACACAACTGAGTGACTGAACAACAAGTGTTTGTCTTTGGAAAAATTTCTATTCAGATCCTTTGTTTTTTTTAAATTGGATTCTTTAGGGTTTGATTTGCTACCAGGTTTTAAGAGTTTCTTTTCTTCCGTTTTGCAGGCTGCCTTTTCATTTTGTGGCTGCTGTTTTTGGCTGTGCAGTTTTGTAGACCCACTTTCTGTGCTTGTGCTTTTAGTGTCATACAAAAAAAAATCATTGCTAAGAACAATGCCAAGGAGCTTTTCCCCTCTGCTTTCTTCCACGAACTTTGTTTTCAGATCTTCCACTTAAATCCTTAATACATTTTGAGTTAATTTTTGCGAGTGCTGTAAGACAGAGGTCCAGTTTCATTCTTTTCCACAGGAATATTCAGTTCTCTCAGAATTTTAAAGGCTTTGATCCATTTTCTTCCAGGTTACAGTGATATGGACCGGTACAATGACATTCTGTTACAATTCTTTATGACCTATCTTCCCCCCTTTCTTCTAATTTTGATGCGTATATGCTTTAATGTCCCACAGATTCAGTCTCTGTGGCACATGAGCATTCAGTCCAGATACGCTGCAGATCTTTTGTCCTTTACTGCACTGGCACTAAGCCTTTCAATCTGGAAACTCAGGTCCTACAGTTCTGGGAAATCACATGTCTTTGACAATCTTCCCTCCTATCCCCAGTTCTTCTTACAGCTCCTCTTCATCAGAAACTAGACCTAGACAGGTGCTTCAGTTTTACGTGGTATCTTAAGTTTCATCTCTATGAACTGAGAGCCTTGGCAGACTCTTTTCTCACCCCTTTCCTGAGTCTCTTCCCAGCAGCACGAGCTCGCCCCTCCCCAGCAGCGCTTTCCCATGCGCCACGTTCTTCTCTCACGAGGGCAACGGCTGTCACTGCACTGTCTCCCTTTTGAAGCTCTTTGAAAACACCAATTACACTGTGTGTGTGTTTCTAAAGCAGTTGAGTTTCCTCTTCTAGTGTTTCTTTCTCTTTCTTATTCCTGTTTGCTTCAGGTTATCCTCAAATATCTGGAGATTCTTGGCTGTCCGCCCATATTTAAGAGAGGCACCAAAACGCTGGACTGAATGTTATATAAGAGCTGGACCAGAGGATGGCCAGGCAGAGATGAAGTAGATTCACTGAAAGACATTAAATGTCTCTAGCTATATTTTAATTTAGCTCAATTCTCCTGGAGAAGAATCCCCCAATCTCCTTTTAGGCAACATGAAGGGCTAAGAAAGTTCTGGGAAGCAAGCAAGGAGGTGGGAGAAAGATTTTCATCACTCAGCGGGCCCCTGTTTTTAGTATGGGGGTCCCCAAGTCTAATGCTCTTTGCCTGAACCTCTTCGGAAAACAACTTGCTCAATTTCTACCAGGGGAGAGGAGGGCGGGTTGCCTTAAGGTGACATAAGGTCAATTACAGGTTTTCAGCCAGTCCTGCTTCAGTTCTATTTGTACCTCCACCCACAGAAGGAGCTAACAGAACTCATTCTTAAACTTTCTGAATTCTGTGGCATGGTTCAGCATGATTCTTGTTGGACCAGCCTACCTATTCCCGCCCCTAGATGCTTCCTTTGGGGAACTGGTTTCAGCTATGATATACAAAATGTATTACGTGAAAAAACATTCAATAATATGCAGACGCGCGCCTATTCACCATCTGCTTCCATCTGGCAAAGTTGGTTTGATTCTTTGTCCGCTAGTCTTCCCTGTCTTTGACACTCCTTTGAAATTCCTTTACGGCTATTTAGTGAGTGGGAGGAATAAGCAGAGATAAATGTTTAACTGGATGGCCTGTATGCTATGCTAATTCCCAATTTCTGAATGGCTGCTGTGAGACTGAACTACAGCTTTCTTCCCTGTGTCTGATGCACTCTGGCAGCTGTCGTGATTGTCCGGGCATTAAGGGCACAGCATTTCTGTGCACCCTGCCGCCTCTTATTAGTCTCCTCTGCTTCTGTTAGGGCTTTACCACTTCTGTCCTTTATTGTGCCCATCCTTGCATGAAATGTTTCCTCGGTATCTCCAGTTTTCTCTTCTTTTATATATTTTACTTATTTGGCTGTGGCAGGTCTTAGTTGCAGCATGTGGGATCTCTAGTTGTGGTCCTGGGACTCAGTGGCCCCACAGCGTGTGGGATCTTAGTTCAATCCCTAGTCAGGGACTGAACCCGCATCTCCTGCATTGCAAGGCAGATTCTTAACCCCTGGACCACCAGAAAAGTCCCTCCAATGTTCTTGAAGAGATCTCTAGTCTTTCCCATTCTACTCTTTTCCTCTACTTCTTTGCACTGCTCACTGAAGAAGGCTTTCTTATCTCTCCTTGCTATTCTCTGGAACCCTGCACTCAGTTGGGTATATTTTTCCCTTTCTTCTATGTCTTCTGCTTCTCTTCCTTTCTCAGCTATTTGTAAGGCCTCCTCACACAACCATTTTGCATTCTCGCATTTCCTTCTCTTCAGGATGGTTTTGGTGACCGCCTCCTATACAATGTTTCAACCCTCCACCCACGGTTCTTCAGGCACCCTGGCTACCAGATCTAATCCCTTGCATTTATTCGACACCTTCACTATATAATCTTAAGCGATTTGATTTAGGTCATATCTGAATGGCCTAGTGATTTCCCCTACTTTCTTCAATTTAAGCCTGAATTTTGAAATAAGGACTTCATGATCTGAGCCACAGTGAACTCCAGGTATTGAGTCGTGTCTGACTCTTTGCAACCCCATGAACTGTAGACTGCCAGGTTCCTCTGTCCATTGAATTTTCCAAGCAAGAATACTGGAGCAGAGTGCCATTTCCATCTCCAGAGGATTTGCCTGACCCAGGAATCAAACTCAGGACTCTGTGTCTTCCTGTACTGGCAGGCAGATTCTTAACCACTGTGCCACCTGGGAAGTCCATTATTATTACATTATTCCTAGTTCCTGAGATTTATTCTGTTCCTTCTTCTAACTTACTACATATTTAATGTACTGTCATTTTTTGTTAATAATATGTTTAAGGTTTCAAATTTTCATGAACAACAAAAGCAGTATTCTACAGGTGCTGACACACAGTGTTACTTTCTATATATACTGCAATTCTCATTTGCATTTTCTCTTAGACCCCGTGAGTCTGTGAGTGCTTTAAGCTCCATATGTTTGTATTTTTTGTTTCTGTCTTTACTGCTTGTTCAGAAAATGTAGCCTGGAAATATCTCTTAGTTAGGCTTATTAATTGTATTAACTGGACCACTGCTTATAGCTAGCTGCGCAAGTGCCCAATCCTGAGGAAATCATTTTGCTTGCAGTCATCATAGTTTTGAATAGTTATCACAATAATTTCCTGCCACATAGCAGTCATGTATCCTAAGAAAGGGATTTTTTAAAAAAAAAAAATCCACAAATTTGTGGGACTTCCCTGGTGGTCAATTGGTTAAGGCTCTCTGCTTCCACTGCATGGGGCACAAGTTCCGTCTCTGGTCAGGGAACTAAGACCCCGCATGCCACAAGGTGTGGCCAAATAATTTAAATTTAAAATGCACAAGTCTGTACTATGGGCCAGTGGAGGAGCTCTATATAAAGATCTGTATCTTTCTCTCTCTACTTAATGTGCCATACACAGTCAGAGAGAGATCAAGCCTCCTTTGTTACTCTTGTGTTTCTACTTTTAGCTCAGATTTTACCTGTCACATATTTTGGGATTCTATTTATCATCTGCCCTTCTACTATTGAAAATAAAAATTTAAAATGAGAAAATAAATGTAAAACAACTGTCTTTAAAATAGCAATTGTGCATGAACCAGAATATAAATTAAAACCACAATGACATAGTTTTATATCTACCAGATGCGCAAGAACTGAAAAATCAGACAAAAATTTGACAAGGATGTGACATTACTTGAACTGCTCATTTGTAAACTACAGATAAAAATAACGATGTCACAGGGCTGCCGGACAACAGGCAATGAGTGATGCAGACTGTTCACAGTCATTACGAGTCTGCCCTCTGGAGCACACCATCTGGCCCCGCCTGGGCCTCTGCCGCTCACTCACTGAACCAAGGTGGCTGGACCTCCTGGGCCTCTGGTACTCCCAGGATAAAGGATCTGACAGGCAGAGAGCTCGGAAAAGTGCCTGGCACACAGTAAGCAACACGCAGCTGTGATTCTGGCTGTTATTGCCAGGATTCTTTCCCAAAGGTCTAGTTTTTAAACCTATTTTCAATTTTTTGCAAACGGAATTTCTCCATGCCAGGCTCTAAGTCTGACCCCTTTAACTCATTACTGACCAGGGGATTTTTGTAGAAACTAATGCATATGGCCAGTGATTTTTATTTTGGTCAGCTAAAAATTAATTCTGTTATTTCACTAGCACTGCAGGTTACTACATTCAAGTTATACCTGACACACCTGTTAAGTCTTCCAATTTTCGTGAAATATCTTCTGTGCTTTTTTGCTGAAACAAAGGAGCCATTTTCCAGCACCATGAGTTTCATTTTCACTTTCTGGATCAGAATCGATCACTTAAGGTTTTTCTTTCTGTTGGTATAACAGTCACACTGTCTGAATCAGAACTATATTCTGGAGAACTACCATCTTCTGAGACACTAGTATATATGTTGCTCGGACAATCAGAGAAAGTATCTGCATAAAACTCACTGAAAAATTCTTCTACACTCAAAATATCATGATGCATCATTTTTGGAATTTTTCTGTTTATAACATACACTTTGGTTGAAAGAAAAACCTAACAGAGCAAAATGTGAATGACAATGACAAGCATAATGTACAGTGACCCCTGATAATTTTAAGCTCTAATAGCATTCTCACGATGACGCTAACCATATCATTCTCTAAAAATGTATTAACACGTCTCTGGTCAATAACCTTCAGGTAACAAAAGACATATTAGTACATTCCCAGTCAATAATGTGTTAACATACTTGGTTTTTCAGTGACTTTTCTAAATAGCACAATGAACCACTGGTACAATTAAAAATAAATTCTAGTATCTTCAATTCAAAATCTACTCTAAGTCTCCTACCAAAGTGAAAATAAGTTAGGCAATAAATTGAAATTTTCCCTCTAAAGCACCAGCAACACTGAAGCTATATTTTCTCTCACTTCTATTACCACTTTTGAAATCTAACAATATACATGTATTTTAATGCTCAGTATTTTACATACATAAGATGAAAAAGGGTTTGTCTTAGATTTCATTCACCACATCCTGTTTGTAAAAATTTGTATCCTGTGCCTGATTCATTACACTGATCCGAATGCAGATCCTGGATTGTAAGTAATAGGGCTCTGGGTATTTTTTTTTTCCCTATCTGATTTCTTCGGGAATCCACTGGTTAGTGATCCACGTTGTTCAGCCTCCACGTCTTTTGTGTTTTTTTGTTTTTGTTCTTGTAGTTGACTTCTAGTCTCAGTGTTGCAGTCAGAAAAAACATTTGGTATGGTTTACATTTTCCTAAATCTGCAGGGCTTGTTCTGTTGCCCAGCATGTGTGCTATTTTAGAAACTGCTCTGTGTACACTTGAGAGAATGTGCATTCTGCTGCTTTCAGATGGACTGCTCTAAGCAATCAGTACTGTTAAAGTGTCCATACTGACCAAGGCAATCTGCAGAGTCAATGAAATCCCTATTAAAATACCAATGGTGTTTTTCAAAGATTAGAAAAAATAATTAAAAGGCCTCATATAGCCAAAACAATCTTGAGAAAGAACAGAGTTGGAGAAATCACACTCCTTGACTTCAGACTGTATTACAAAGCTATAGTAATCAAAGCAGTATCACACTGGCACAAAAATAAACTTAGATAAATGGAACAAGACAGAGAGCCCAAAAATAAACCCCCACACTTATAGTCAATTAATGTATGACAAACAAGGCAAGAATATACAATAGAGAAGAGGCAGTCTCTTTGATAACTAGTGCTGGGAAAACTGGACAGCTACAGGTAACAGAATGAAATTAGAACATTCTCCAAAACTATATACAAAAAATAAATTCAAAATGTGTTGAAGACCTAAATGTAAGACTGGATACTATAAACATAGGCAGAACACTCTGACATAAATCACAGCAATATTTTTTGGAACTTCTCCTAAAGTAAAGAAAACAAAAGCAAAAATAAACAAATGGGACCTAATTAAACCTAAAAGCTTTTACAAAGCAAAGGCAACCACTGATGAAATGAAAAGGCACCTACTGAATGGGAGAAAATATTTGCTAACGATATGACCAATAAAGAACTAATATCCAACATATATGAGCAGCACATACTATACAACATCAAAAAAACACAGACTCAATTAAAAAATGGGCAGAAGAACTAAATAGGTATTTTCCAAAAGAGGAAATGCAGACAGCCAAAAGGCACATGAAAAGATGCTCAGTATCACTTATTATCAAGGAAATGCAAATCAAAACCACACAATGAATATTACCTCATATCTGTCAGAATGGTTACTACCAAAAACAACAAAAAAATCAATGTTGGTCAGGATGTAGAGAAAAGAGAACCTTCACACACCATTGATGGGAATGTAAACTGGTACAGCCATTATGGAAAACTATGGAATTTCTCAAAAAACTAAAAACAGAACTATATACAACCAATTCCATCACTGGGTACATATTTTTAAAAACCTCAAAACATTAATTCAAAAAGATACATGCACTCCAATGTTCACAACAGCATTATTTACATCTGTCAAGATATGGGGGCAACCCAAATGCCCATCAACAGATGCATGGATAAAGATGTGGTGTGTGTGTATATAGACCACTACTCAGCCATAGAAATGAATGAAACTTTGCAATCACAGTAACATGAATGGACCTGGAGGGCATTATGCTAAGTTAAAAAAGCCAAAGACATATTGTGTATCACTCAAATGTGGAATCTTAAAAATACAACAAATTGAATACACAGAAGCAGACTCACTGATACAAACTAGTGGTTACCAATGGGGGGAGGGGAGTGGGGAGGGAAGTAAGAGGTACAAACTATTAGGTACGAGATAAGCTATGAGCTACAAGGGTTATTGTGCAACACAGGGACCATAACCAAGATTTTATACAACTGTAAAGGGAGTATAAACTTTAAAGACTGCGTATTGCTATATTGTACACCTTTAACTTATATAATAAGTAACTATACTTCAATTTTTTAAAATGAATTTTAAAAAATCCAGGACTCTAATAACTCTTTTTGTTAGTGGCCTGAGCTACTCAGCCTCTTACAAGTCAATATGGAAAGAGGAAGCTATTAAGAAAGGAAAAGATGAACACGGCTGCTTGATGAAAAAGATTCCAAAAATGACCTGGGCGTCACCAGATGGGCAAGAAATCCAGAAATCTGGTTAGGAAGAGTCTGCGAGGGAGAGATATTCAGCACTGGTAGTGGCACCAGCCTACAAGACTTAAACCACTGGAGGAAGGGGTCAGTCACCTTTAACAAAGGGCACCCTCAGAAAGAGGAGAGAAGCTGAGAATCCTGCAGGGAACCAAAGAAGTCCGGGATCCATTCTCATCTGAGACGTGCACCCGGACCCCTCTGCCTCACCCTAGATCCAACCAGTCGGCACCTCCAGGGGCTGGAGTATTCTGAAGAAAACATGGGCCTTTTTTTCCCCCTAAAACTCCACTGTGTGTTCAGTCACCCAGTCACGTCAGACTCGTTGTGACCCCATGGACTACAGCCCTTCAAGCTACCCTGTCCATGGGATTTTCCAGGCAAGAACACTGGAGTGGGTCACCATGCCCTCCTCCAGAATCTTTCCGACCCAGGGGTCGAAACCACATCTCCTGTGTCTCCTGCATGGCAGGCTGATTCTTTACCCGTTGAGCCAGAGGCTTCCACGAGAGAGGATTCTAATGCACAGCAAGGGTTAAAAAAGATTGGCCTAAGGAGACTGAAGCAAAGTTACTCCAAATAACCTAGTGTGGTCAACAGTAAAAGTAAATTACATTGTAGACCATATGAAAAGCATGAACCGGTTCTCTCTGCTTTCAAATATACAGTTCTTTGGTTTGTCCCACAACTAAGATTTCCTAGGATGCCAAGAAAAGGTCACTTACAGACCTCTAAGCTTTACAGTGGCTTCAAAAAAAAACCGACTTAAGAAAACAGACTTGAGTGGGTATAAGCAGAATTTCCCAGAAAGACCCTGATAAAAGGAATCTATAGTCAATATGTCAATGCTGCTGCTAAGTTGCTTCAGTCGTGTCTGACTCTGTGCAACCCCATAGACGGCAGCCCACCAGGCTCCTCTGTTCCTGGGATTCTCCAGGCAAGAACACTGGAGTGGGTTGCCATTTCCTTCTCCAATGCAGGAAAGTGAAAGTCAAGTCACTCAGCTGTGTCTGACTTGTAGCGACTCCATGGATTGCAGCCTACCAGGCTCCTCTGCCCATGGGGTTTTCCAGCCAAGAGTGCTGGAGTGGGTTGCCACTGCCTTTTCTGAATATGTCAATAATCATTCAGTAAACTGGTATGTATCTTACATGTACTTTCTTTTTGGTTGCACTGTGTTATAAAGAAAGCTGAACGCTGAAGAACTGATGCTTTTGAACTGTGGTGTTGAAGATTCTTGAGAGTCCCTTGGACTGCAAGAAGTTCAAACCAGTCGGTCCTAAAGGAAATCAGTCCTGATTATTCATTCATTGGAGGGACTGATGCTGATGCTGAAGCTGAAGCTCCAATACTTCAGCCACCTGACGTGAAGAACTGACTCACTGGAAGAGACCCTGATGCTGGGGAAGACTGAAGGCAGGAGCAGGGGACAGACAATGAGGTGGTTGGACGGCATCACCAACATGATGGACGTGAGTTTGAGTGAACTCCGGGAGTTGGTGATGGACAGGGAGGCCTGGTGTGCTGCAGTCCATGGAGTTGCAAAGAGTCGGACACGACAGAGCACCTGCACTGAAGTCCGCTATTACTCAGGATGTCAGTTCCCTGACCAGGGACTGAACCCATGCCCCCTGCAGTGGAGGGCAAGAGTTCTAACCAACGGAACACTAGGGAATTCTCATAATTTGCACATACTTGAATTTAAGGTTCATTCTTCTTTTTCTTCCGTAATTTTGATATTTTTTAAACACAGGGATCTCTTTTTCTAATAGTCTGGATTTAAGAATGGTGCTTGAATCTTACTGAAAAAATGTTTTCTTGGGTCAGCAAGACCAACTAAAACATGGGTTCTCCATTAAGGGCTCTGTCTCTGCCCTGTCAGATCTCTAACTGGACAAAGACATCCTTGTCCAAAGTGCAGAGCACCAGACTAGAAATGGCAGGTGATACAAAGCCCTCATTTCTCAAAAATACCCTCAGCAGACTAGAATTACAGCAGGAACCAATTAAATGGTTTTTAGCAAAATTCAGATAAATTCAGATAGGAAAAAGACTCAAATATAGATATGGAATGAGCTAGCCCTGTGCTGAGGGCAAGTCCTATAGTTAGCCCAAGGGGCTCGGTGTTTACTCTGTAGATGGGACAGTAAGACTGAAAACAGGTGGCTGTGCTGTGTTAGTAGGGTTGTGTTTTTTCTTTTCGGGTCGCCACATTCGCCACAGCTGCATATGGAAGAGCAGAGGACAGTGCTGTGTGTGTTTCTAGACGACAGATGTTTAACTAGAAAGGAAAAATCTGGTCAATAACAGGAGTCATCAACACTGGAGCAGAGGCACAGGAATGAGAATGCCTCCATCTCTCTATGTGTTTAGAGCTGCTTAAGTGCCAAGTCGCTTGCTTCAGTTGTGGCCAACTCTTTGCAACCCTGTGGACTGCAGCCCACCAGGGTCCTCTGTCTATGGGAGTCTTCAGGCAAGAGTACTGCAGTGGGGTGCTGTGCCCTGCTCTAGGGGATCTTCCCAACCCAGGTCTCCTGCACTGCAGGCAGATTCTTCACCACTGAGCCACCACAGAAACACTAAAGCTTGCTAACAAGCTATCACAAACATATACTAAGGGGAAAAAAAATCAATTATTTCATTAATTTACATAGTTCTTGTTTTTAACTAAATGGTTCCAGTTTAAGAAAGAGATGATGGACTGCTTATATTGATGTCACAGTACGGTGATCAAGAAGACTTTTTTTTGAAAAAAATTTTATTTGGCCGTGTTGAGTCTTAGTTGTGGCATGCAGGATCTTTTGTTGTGGCGCACGGACTCTCGATTTGTGGCACTCCACATTCAGTAGTTGTGGGATGCAGGTTTAGCTGCTCCGCAGCATGTGAGATATTAGTCCTCTGACCAAGGATCGAACCTGCATCCGCTGTATTGCAAGGTGGACTCTTAACCACTACACCACCAGGTAAGTCCCAAGACTATTTCTAAAATAATACAATCTCAGTCAGAAGAACCCAGGGGAAGATTAGGGAACCACCAGAAAGTCTATTACACACAGATAAGTGCTCCTTAAAGAGCCAGGGCTTTTGAGGCTGCCAGTTCAGCCCGACGCAGCCTCTGGCTCAGGGCCTTGCGTGGCCCTGCGCACTCACAGGCCTCTGCAGCCCACTGCTGCTGCTGCTCAAATTGCCTGTGCAGCCCTCCACAAATGCTCCATGAGGACCCCCATGCCAACGCTGCAATGAGGACTGAAAATGTCTTTCCATGCTTCATTACTTACTGAAAAATATTTAGATCCTTAAGGCCTAGGTAAAATTTTACTGGTGAACATGGGTTCACCCAGAGTCCATTGCACTTGTCTGACTTATCACAAGGCTTGGTTCAGAAGAACAATAAAGTTTCTTAAATGAATTGCTAAGAGGACACCCCTACATATTCCTTGCAACACTGTCTCCTCACCCTGAATTTAACGCGTAAGTTATTATCCAGGTATGGTGAGCCAAGAGGAGAGGACTACCACTGAAAGGATGGTAGAGCTCCCAAAGAGGGGCACACGGTGCCAGCCAGGGCCTTGCGAGGGAGCGCCAGGGTGGGTCAGGAGGCAGAAAGAGCAAGGGGAAAGCATGGGCGAGTTTTTATCCCGGTTTCCACAGGAAAGGCAAGTCCAGGCAGGGTGAGCAGGCTGAGGACTGGTTCCTTTGGATCATTTCAGCAGATCTCAGGTCTAAGTATAGTTGTTAGGTGCCCAGTACCTGCAGGGCAGAGAAATAACTGCCTCCTGGAGTTTAAGATCAAGCAGAGGGCGTGGTCGGAGCACGGGCTCTGCACTGCAATCCGCACGGGGCAGCAGTTTTCTATTTCCAGGAGCTGGAGAATTCTGGGAGTACTCTCTCCCAGATCAGCCAGAGCATCGAGAATATAAAAATCAGGAAAATACAGTTAATACAACTTGCTCTGTTTTTCTTTATGGCACTGACATGACATGACACCATATATCTGTTCACTGCTGCTCTCCTACTACGATGTCAAGACCACGAAAGCCAGAAGTTCATCTGGTTCAATGTTTATCCTCAGTACTTGGAACAGTGCCTGGCACACAGCAGGTATTTACTAGTAAGTGCTTGTTAAGTGAAGGAGTGAGTAAACAAATTTGCATTAAGACATGAGTTATGCAAAGTTCAGAAGGGGAGGTGGGGAACAAGGCTTTCTTATGTACTTGAAATATTTCTTCAAACTTGAAATTATTAACTAACTTCTTCACCACCACTACAGAGAAAGTCTCAGGTTAGTTCCCACCTCAATGAGAGAGATTTAATCACAAGAGGGTGGCGTAAGGAAACGCAGTGAGTCCATGCTCTGGAGCTGGACTAAGATCTACACCTTGGCTCTGCCACCTACAAACTGGAGAGCTTGATTGTATTAACTTTTCAGCCTGTCTCCTCAATGGAAAATCAAGACAGCAGTAACACTCACCCTACAGAGCATGAAGAGGAAAAGGTGCCCCTCAGGCTAGCTAGTGTGAAAAGCCTCTGTGCGCGAGGACGCAGGAAGCGCGCGCCCTGGCATCTGAGGGCGATGGAGCCCACCCGATGGAGGGCCCAAGGACACTGCTTACAGCAAGCGCGCTGCTACCTAGACTTGCTAGACATGTTCTCACTTAGAGCTCACTAACGTTCAACTCCACGCTGACTACACCCATCATAAAATGACTGCTCACACATCTATTAGGGGACTCTGGGCAGGTTACTTTACCTCCTGGCCTCTCTCTCCTGAGTAACAGAGCTTACCTCATGAAACTGTTCCACAATGTGATATGTGGAGATGGGGCATCCAGGAATTAAGGCGGTTTAGATGAGGTCATGAGGGTGCTTCCTTATGATGGGATTAGTGGCCTTTTAAGCAGCGCCATCAGAGAGCATGCACACGTGCGTACACACCTTCCCCCCACTTTGCTGTGACGACACAGTGAGATGGCAGCTCTCTGCAATCCAAAAAGAAAGCTCTCACCAGAGCCTGGCCATGCTGGCAACCCTGATTTTGGACTTCCCAGCCTCTAGAACTGTGTGAAATAAACACAATTTGTGAAATAAAGCCACCCAGTCTGCAGGATTTTTTTATAGCAGCTTGAGCAAACTACTACAGTATTTTATACTAAACATGCAAATTTAAGCCATTATCAGAAGTAGTCTACAGCAAATAGGTCCTATGAGACTCAAGTCAGAACCCACAATTCAATTCTTAAGCTTTACCTACTTCCTGTGAGGGTAAAATTAAAGAAACAAACAAAAATATCTCTGGGAAAAGAATTTTAAAAAGAGAGAGAGAATAGATACATACATATGTATAGCTGATTCACTCTGCTGTACACTGCAACTAAAACAACCCTGTAAATTAACTACACTCCAAAAAAAAAAAAGAAAAGCTCCTACTCTCCCTCAAAATCAATATTCAGCAGGATACACAATAATGACACTCAGTCCTTAGCGTATGCCAAGAACTACACTCAGCTCTTCTAAGGGCTTTTAAATGTTAACTTATTTAATTCTCACCACAGCCCTAGAGATAATGTTATTATTTCCATTTTAAAAACAGGGAAATGAAGGTCCAGGGAGGTGGCGGGTCACAGAGCTAGGCCAGGCTGAAGCCTAACCTGCGCCCATGCAGTCTGGCTTCACCGTCTCCCACCCATGACTCTGTGTCCCCTCTCTTTTTGTTAGTGCTACTCCAAGATTAGGAAAGAAGATAACTTTAGGTGGGTTACACTTAGTGCACTGGCATGTCTTAATAAAGTCATAACTTGCTTCTTAATGACACACAAAACAAGAGCATGTAACCAAATCAAAGCTAAAAATGATTTTGTAAAATCAGGAAGAAAACTAACATTTTTTAAGCTCCTGTTGTTTTCAACAGCATTATAAGTACACAATGTTACACATTTCTTTAAAGGCTGACCTAAAAGACATTTATAAACAGCAAAATGTCCCAGGGATAGTACTCAGAAATTAAGAAGTAAAAACAAAAATGGAGAAAGATATATCTTACGAGAATCTAACATTTATTCACTCAGTGGCTGGAAAAATTAAAAGGAAAAATGAGGAACTTGTCAGTGAAAATAATATCAGTTTACAAATACGCTATCACCTCAGGTTTGCTTATCTGTGTTGATCAGACATGATCTATGCGTGAGCTATGATACTGTGAACACTTTTAAACTATGTTAACATCGGTGTTCAAACACTGCCTGAATGAGCCAGCCCACATAGTCTGGGCAGTGGCAGTACAAAAAGATTACATACTGTTGACAGAATGCTCCTTAATGTGAATGCTGGCTCCTAAGGCTGCACACCAAGCTCCAGAGTTTAAGAACACAATATAAAGAGCTGTAGTGCTGACTCAGGTGTGATGACAACGGTGACGCTGAGGAAGAAAACCAGATGCAAGAGCCACTATTCCAGGGGCGTAAGATGCCGGGTATACGTGCCACTCTGCTGCCACTTTTCCACGGAAAAGGAACTCAGCAAAAAAGAATTTTGAAGGAAATATTTATAGAATGCTTTTAATTTATAAGAAAAGAATATGAACACATAATTTACAGTTTAAAACAATGCCCCAAACTGAAAACATTACACTTCTCAGATTATTTAACTTGGATGGATTTTCCTCTAGTATAAATCTTCTGTGGAACTATCTATAGTACAATCTTCTTGTACTATACCAAACAAATCTTAAAAGTCATACCTATTGTTTATGTGCCAAAATTAATGCTGAACATATCTGCATAATCTCACTATCAAGCTAACCAGACAACCTATCATGTACTGAATTGATAGTGATATGACAAACTGTAATTTGTAATAATAATAAAAAAGAATAGTGGCAATTAAAAAGTATGACCAAAAGTAATGAAAAAAAGCAATCAAGCATGAAACAAAAATTGCAATCAACTCAATACTATGATAAAATTCTTTCTAGAAAACTGGCAGAATTCCAGTTATTTACAAGTACACTTGAACAATGGAAGATTTGTAACATCATTAGAATCCTCAGCAAACCTCCTTACATACTAATTTTAGTTCTGAATACCAAATTTTTATAACCCCTTACCTATTAATTAGCACCAAGTCCCTAGGTACATGAAGAAATGAAAGTTTAAGGAAAGGGATATAATTTCATCTTCAGAACAAAGAACTAGAATTTCTGGATCCTTCCCAGGCCACCCTGAAAATCCTTAAGCCCCACTATGCCCTGCAGAACCACTCGTTTAAATAACATTTTCAGTGCCAAGATAAAATCTACCTCTCTTCCCACCTCAACCTCTACCCCACCCCTCAAGGATAAGATTTCAAAATCATGATGTAAATGGAAAATAACCATTGGAACTACATTAGAAATGTACATAAGGCATTATACTTAAAATCTTACACATTGCTTTGCAGTTTATCTTTTTATGTGCATTATTTCATTGATATAATCCACCATGAAAAGACTAAACCTCCATTTAATTAGTTATTTTTTATTTTCAGTTGAAGTTTAGTTGACATACATTATGTTTGCTTCAGGTGTACAACCTAGTGGCCTGACCATCAAATACATTATGAAATGATCACCATGGTACGTCCAATAACCACCTGTCCCCATACAGAATTATTGTAACATTACTGACTTCGTTCCTTATGCTACATGTTATACCCCCATGACTCGTTTAGTTCATAACTAGGAGTTTTCACCCCTTAAGTCTTCCTTACCTATTTCACTCAGTTCCCCTCTGGCAACCAACAGTTTTGCTCTCGG
The DNA here is from genome assembly GCA_006410515.1 of Procapra przewalskii. Lineage (NCBI taxonomy): Eukaryota > Metazoa > Chordata > Mammalia > Artiodactyla > Bovidae > Procapra > Procapra przewalskii. The sequence continues at coordinate 9,017,727 of SJYF01000094.1, read as the reverse complement.
TAAGTCTATTTCTGTTTTGTCAATTTGTTTTGTTTTTTTAGAGTCCACATATATGTGAGATCATATGGTACTTGTCTTTGTCTGACTTATTTCACTTAGTGAAATTATCTGTTTTTAAAGATGAGAAACCCAATGTCAGAAAGTTAAGTGACTTGCTCAAGGTCAAGTTAGACATTCAGTTAAGTGGCAGAGGACTTCCTGTTCTTATTTCTAGGTCTTCATACCTTCCAGCTACCACAGGCCAAGTCTAGAAATCTAATAAAGAATGCAAAAAAGCTTTGCAGTTGCAAAGACTTAGAAGGATCTTTTTATGAGGAGCGCTCATCATTCACTGACGCACCAGTGAAATGCCTATGGCCAGGCCCTGCCTGAGCCAGTGCGTCTCCCCACGGGCCACGCGGGGCCTGGAGAGAGGCCCGGGGACTCAAACAGGGAGCACATTCCAGTGCGTCTCCCCATGGGCCACGCGGGGCCTGGAGAGACGCCCAGGGGACTCGAACAGGCAGCACACTGAGAACTCCTGAGCTACACTAGAAAATACAAATCGCAGCAGATTACAAACATGTTTTCAACTATCAATTCAGTTTTACTTTTTTCCTTTTGTATGAATTAATCATCACTCCTTAATTAGATGCACAGTGATAGCTTAATAAAGCTAACGTGCTGACTTGAAAAAAGATCACAGTATTAGCTGTGAAAGATGTATAACTCTGCATAAGACCAATTACATGAAAATACGTTTTTTCTGTTTTTTTTAATAATTCTATTCTAGTCAATATTTAGAAAATTCAATTTGAAAGTACAGCCTTCAGTTTGTACTATTAAGAACATTTAAAAATCATTATCTTCAACTGGAAAGGAAGGAAAAAAATCAAACAATATTGCATTTAAACAATATTACATTAAAGTAGTAGTCATCTGAGGAAGAGGAAGCTTTACTGTGTACTAAACACAATAAAAATAACAGTACAGGTAATTAATGGACAAATTAGATGGCAATTAGCACTGAAAATCATTTTTAAAAAAATACTAGCTGTTGGACCAATCTTACCTTTTGTAGACTTGTTGGATTCAACTGAGTTTTGTCAATTATTTTTATTGCAACCTAGAAAAAAAATAAATTAATAAATATTTAAGGATTTTAAGAATTTGGTGTGAAAGTTGCTCATTCATCTCCAACTCTTTGCGACTCCATGGACTATACAGTCCATGGAATTCTCCAGGCCAGAATACTGGAGTGGGTAGTCTTTCCCTTCTCCAGGTGATCTTTCCAACCCAGGGATCAAATCCAGGTCTCCTGCATTGGAGGCAAATTCTTTACCAGCTGAGCTACAAGGGAAGCCCAGGAACACTGGAGCAGGTAGCCTATCCCTTCTCCAGCCGATCTTCCTGACCCAGGAATCCAACCAGGGTCTCCTGCATTGCAGGCAGATTGTTTACCAACTGAGCTATCAGGGAAGCCCAAGAATTTGGTAATCATAGATTAACTGGTAACAGTTTTGTAAATACCCAGACAGGAGACATTGTTAACAAACAAGTACTTAAACCTTAAAAACTTAAAACTCAACTAATTACAATTATTTAACATTGTATAGATATTTTATAATTGACAAGAGGGGTTTCATACAACTATGGGTACAATGTTCTACATTTAAATAGACAAGGGGGGAAAAACTCCCAGAAACCATGCAAGAAGGGGGAGAGATTATATAATGAAAATATTATTCATCATTTTTATCTAATTTGGGGTCCAAATCAAATTCCAGCTGAGTTATTTCAAACCCTAAAAGATGATACCATTAAAGTGCTGTACTCAATATGCCAGCACATTTAGAAAACTCAGCAGTGGCCATGGGACTGGAAAACGTCAGTTTTCATTCCAATCCAAAAGAAAGGCAATGCAAAGAATGTTCAAACTGCCGCACAACTGCACTGATCTCACACGCTACCAAAGTAATGCTCAAAATTGTCCAAGTGAGGCTTGAACAGTATGTGAACCAAGAACTTTCAGATGTTCACGCTGGATTTACAAAAGGCAGAGGAACCAGAGGTTAAATTGCCAACATCTGTTGGCTCATAGAAAAAAACAAGAGAATTCCAGAAAAACATCTACTTCTGCTTTACTGACTAAATCAAAGCCTTTGACTGTGTGGATCACAACAAGCTGTGGAAAATTCTTAAAGAGATGGAAAAACCAGACCATCTCACCTGCCTCCTGAGGAACCTGTATGCAAGTCAAGAGGCAAGAGAATGGAACATGGAACAATAAACTGGTTCAAAATTGGGAAAGAATTATGCCCAGCCTATATACTATCACCCTGCTTATTTAAGTTATATGCAGAGTACACCATGCAAAATGCTGGGATGGCTCAATCACAAGGGGGATCAAGACTGCCAGGAGAAGTATCAACAACCTCAGAAATTCAGATGATACCATTCTAATGTCAGAAAGTGAAGAGGAGCCTCTTGATGAAGATGAAAGAGGAGAGGGAAAAATCTGGCTTAAAACTCAATATTCAAAAAGCTAAGATTATGGCATCACTTCATTGCAAATAGATGGGAAAAGTGGAAATAGTGACAGATTTTCTTTTCCTGGGATCTAAAATCACTGTGGATGGTGACTGCAGTCATGAAACTAAAAGATGCTTGCTCCCTGGAAGAAAAGCAATGACAAACCTAGATAGTAATTAAAAGGTAGAGACATCACTTGACCAACAAGGTCCATATAGTCAAAACTGTGGTTTCTCCAGTAGTCATGTAGGGATGTGAGAATTGGAACATAAAGGATAAGTGCCAAAGAACTGGTGCTTTCAAACTGTGGTGCTGGAGAAGACTCTTGAGAGTTCCTTGAACAGCAAAGAGATCAAACCAGTCAATCCTACAGGAAATCAACCCTGAATATTCACTGGAACAACTGATGCTGAAGCTTCAATACTTTGCACACCTGATGCAAAGAGCTGACTCATTAGAAAAGAACCTCATATTGGGAAAGACTGAGGGCAGGACGAGAAGGGGGTGGCAAGGTTAGATGGCACCACCGACGCTACAGACATGAATTGAGCAAACTCCAGGTGACAGTGAAGGACGTGGAAGCCTAGCAAGCTGAAGTCCATGGGATCGCAAAGAGTTAAGACATGACTTAGTAACTGAACAACAACGGATATTCAAAACTAGGGGCTACAGACAGCGAGAAGTGGGGATGGGGTGATGAGGGGACGGAAGGGGATGGAAGTGAATAGAGAGGCTGTACCATGAACTAGGGAACATACGTTATTAACCCAGTTTTACACCTGAGGTCCAGAACAAATGATCTCACCCCAAACTGACAAGGCTGTGTTCCTACCATGTATCCCTCAAAGCACAGATTCAAAGATTCTTTGTCAACATTTCTTGCACTTTTTGGTCCCTTTCATATTCTTAAATATTATGCTGAACCAAATACAGGTTATATCTATCAATATTTGGGGTTCCTCACTGGCTCAGCAGTTAAGAATCCACCTGCAATGCAGGAGCCGCAAGAGATATATGTTTGATCCCTGGATCAGGAAGATTCCCTGGAGAAAGAATTGGCAATCCACTCCAGTATTCTTCCTTGGGAAATTCCATGGACAGAGGAGCCTGGTGGGCTACAGTCCATGGCGTAGCAAAGAGTTGGACACAACTTAGCGACCAAACAACATCAACAGCAAAAAGACATATACTGTATACTTGCACTTATATGAAGTTCCTAGAATATTCAAAAGCGCAGAGATAGAAAGCAGAATGTTGGATGCCAGGGACTGGGGAGAAGGGGAAATGGCGAATTTAATGGATATAGTTTCAGTTTCACAAGAGGAAGAGTTCAGGAGATGAATGGTGGTGATGGCTGCACAACATTATGGATATATTTAATACAACTGAAATACACATTTTAAAATAGTTAATACATTTTATACTATGTGCATGCTATCACAATAAAAAACTGAAAAAGTCCACTGCATGTTAATATAATTAACATTTTAATAAAATTCTCACATGTCCTCCTGTAGTCAATCGGTTATTAAATCACATGTCACACCACTTCTGGAAAATTCTACTTTACACTTGTGGAAAAGAATGAAAGAACCAAATAATGTCTTGATGGTATTACCAAAATAGTTTTGATTTTGTAGACTCCCATTAAAAAGATCTCAGAACACATACAGGGGACCACATTCCTACTTCAAAAACCCTGTATTACTCATATTAATGCTTTTTTAAAAAACTGCTTAACGTGGTTTAAAGCCTTCATCTGCCCATATATTTGATTACTTCCTAGGAATCTATTAGCCTCCTAATGAGCTAAAGAAAGGCATCCAGTGAATCTTGACTCTGGAGTGGAAGAAACCCACCACCCCTTCACCCCTGCCTGGGAGGAAAAAAAATCAGAACTGGTGGAGGAGGGGAGAGTTAATGAGTGTACATGTCTGAAAAAGCAAAGTCGAAATTCTAATTTTGTATTCAGAAAATTTAAGTCTTGATGGAAACTAAATAAAGCAAAAGGAAATACTGGCTTCTCACGTATGCAAACGATGCCCACCTTGTGCATACCTCATCTGGGGAGAGGACTCCTATTATAGCCCCAGCACAGAACCTGTACACAGGAAGCAGTCAATGACGCTTACTGCGGTGACCCGAGGCCCTGAACACTCGCCATCAGTAACCGCAGACACATCAGAGACGAAGACAGACGAGCGAGGAACGGGGTTTCCGTTTTAGCAAACATCAGTGTGGTTTTAAAATTACATTATGTTAAATTCAAGGGACTTCCTCAACAGTCTGGTGGTCCACTGCAGGGGGCATGGTCGGGGTAGTAACATCCCACATGCCATGTGGCGTGGCCGAAAAAAAACCCACAAACTTTACTTTCATAAGTAATTGTATGCGGTATACTTGGATCTGCCCATTCCCAAAGAAACCCCTTTGATAACACTGTTCTGGCCACAATCCTGCTTTCCTCCTTCTTCTCACACCCAGATCCTCATAAATGCTGTCTTTCCAGTTTAGTCTCTATTCTCCTCGGAGGCCCCTTGTTCACTCATTTCTTCTGCCTCTGCTCAGCATCCACCTTCCAGAGGTTCCATTCTGATTCTGTTAGTATACATTTTCATTTTCAAGTACTGCTGTTCAAATGGGAGAAGGAAATGGCAACCCACTCTGGTGTTCTTGCCTGGAGAACCCCAGGGACAGAGGAGCCTGGTGGGCTGCCGTCTATGGGGTCTCACAGAGTCAGACACGACTTAAGTGACTTAGCAGCAGCAGCTATTCAAATAGTATCTAAAGCAAAAACAGTTCAAAATATGTTGCATTCAGTTAAATCTCACTGTGGAAGAGAGGCTTTATCAAAACCAAGTGTCCTCATTTAACACAATGTGTATGTGTGGCAATGAAAGCTGAAGGGGAAGCTCCTAATCCCTTCTTCCTTCCAGTTCCCGCTGGGATGACTCAACCACCAAAATAGCCTAGGGCCAGAGCTGAAGCCAGAAGAGCTGCGACCTGAGCTCTGGAAGAGGCATCACCAGATGCCTGAGAAAGACGCAGACCTGACGGAGCACTCAGCCACGCCCAAGGCTGTAGGGGGCGTGTGTGCTTGGGTGTGCTCCCAAGTAAGCTCACGCCTGCACAACAAAAGCCACGGGGGTGCACTAGGCAAGGAAACAGAAGTGTCCCTGCCACTGTGTAGGGTTCCGGGAAATTCTGTTCGTTCCCCCTGATGCCTATAGCAAAGGGGAAAACTACAAAATAGGAATAAAAGAGAGCTCACATCTAAGAAAGACTTCCCTCAACATTCCTCAAATCAAGAGTCCAACAAACCTGTGGCAAACACCCACTGGAGAAAAATCCTTATCTTCCAGTTCCTGTCAATTAACTACTGGTCAAAAGAGCCTTATATCCTGCTCCTGACGGGTGTTAAAGCATTACAACCGTCAGAAGAGCAGGAGACAGACAGACTCCCAAGCCCTTCAAAAGGACACAGTGGCCCAGAAGGATGGCACATCAGTCAGCTCAGGCTGGCACAGCAAGAACACCACGGACAGGGTGGCTTAAGAACAGAAATGTATCTTCTCACAGTTTGGGAAGTTGGACGCCAGGACTCGGGGCACCAGCACAGGCAGCTCCTCGTGGCAAGCAGATGCTCCCCTTCTCACTGTGCCCTTACAAGGTGGGAAAAGCAAGCAAGCTCTCTGGTGTCTCTTATAAGCACACTAATCCTATCAGGTCAGGTGCCTACCCTTATGACCTAATTTAACCTAATTATTTCCACAAAGGCTCTATCTCCAAATAAGCTTTGACATCTGAATTCTGGGGGACACAATTCAGTCCATAGCAATGGAGAACAAGCCTATCAACTTCAAATTAAACCTAACAATCCACAGCAGGATGAGTGACTGTCACAAGCATAAGGCAGAGTAACAGAGGCACGCGCGTTAACGAATAGCTGTGTGGCTCCATGATTTTAAGAGAACAGACAGAATAACCTGTGGTGTTTTACAAGTCATTATAGTGGTTATCTCGCGGGGAGGAAAGCGAAAAGATAGGAGGAGGTAGAAAGGAGGACTTCTGGGGTTCAAGGCATGGTGTATTTTTGCTCTGGGTCATGGTTTTGCAAATACTTATATTTTTTGCTTGATGTGTGCACCATATTTCAATATGGAGCTTTTTTTTAAGTCAGTGATGACCTTAAATAAACTACAGTTCAAAAGTCAACAGTTAGGTGAGTGACGTCGCTCAGTCGTGTCCAACTCTTTGTGACCCCGTGGACTGTAGCCTACCAGGCTTCTCTGTC
>SJYF01000094.1:8990016-9001524 GCA_006410515.1 Procapra przewalskii | reverse complement strand
ACGGACTCAATGGACGTGAGTCTGAGTGAACTCCAGGAGGTGGTGATGGACAGGGAGTCCTGGTGTGCTGTGATTCATGGGGTCGCAAAGAGTCGGACACGACTGAGCGACTGAACTGAACTGAATGGTAAAAATGCTATCTAGGGAAAAAGTATCGTGATTTTTAACATGAGTGCCATGCCTGGGGAAAGGGAGTCTGTCAATAACTACTTTCCCCAAGAAATGACTGCCAACACAAAAGGATGAAGTGTATTTTAGGCAAGAAACAGCAGGCGCAAAGACCCAAAGCCAAGACACTGTGTGGAAAAAAAAGCAGATCAGGGACTTTCCTGGTGGTCCAGTGGTTAAGATGCCACTGTTCAATGTAGAGGTCACAAGTTTGATCCCTGGTTGGGAAACCAGGAGCCCACATGCCGCAGAGCGACTCAGCCTGTGTGCCACAACTAGAGAAAAGCCTGCACACCAGCAAATGGCCCATGTGTCTCAGTGAAGACCCAGCATAGCCAAAAACCAAACACACCAGAACAGTTCTGTGCTGCACAAAAACAATGTGAGGAGGGAGTTAATTAAGGAGCAGTTTTAATGGAATTGTTTTTGATAAACATGGAATGTGCTTGAGCAGAAAGCAAATATGGCAAAAATTAGGAAAGCATGTGCCTTTCTCCATAATAACCTATCAAACATAAGCTATGAGATAAATGTTTGGGGAGATGAAGAAGCTTCTTGAGGATAAATCTATAAAAACAGTCAACACTTGATTTTTGCAAGTACCATGAGCCTGTAATGAAGTTAAACATTTTTACTGTGGTGGTACACATTTACCACTGAAAAAGAACGCTAACTCTTTATAAAGGCAAAGATCATTCAAACACTCAATATGTAATCTTTACAACAGGTAAAGAAATGAGAAAGTAAAAGAACTCCCAGGATAATTAATATATAAGCTTCCTATTCTTAAAAAATGTTTAATTAGCTTACAGAAAGTCCAAATATTTACATTGTGTTCCTCTTTCTCTCACATGGAAATAAACAGAAAAGTATATTAATAGAAATCAAGCATAATTTGTTACTTACCTCTCTGCCTGTAAGGATGTGTCTTGCCAACTTCACTTTTGCAAAATTCCCCTTGCCGATAGTTTTTAACAGCCTGTAGTTTCCAATGTGAGGCTGTTCATCTGCACAGGAAGCTATAGAGTTTCTACACCGTGCTCCAGAGCGCCCAGAGCGAGAGGTTACTTCTTGCCGCCCATCTCCATGTGACGTGTGCTACAATTAAACAGACAACAAAGGATAAGAAATGAGGAACCCACAGTAGTTGACAAGGTTTAAGAGTCTCTAGTTGAAGAAACAAAACATCACTGCTTTAATTTTAATCCCAATACATATGGCACTTTATGGGGACTTTCCCATGTGATATAAACTCATGAGGAAAATAAAATGCTGAGACGAGAAATACCAGTCTTGAACTTCAACTGGGTGTTCAGAAAGATGAGCTTATTTTCTGTATGTGGCTATACCATAAAATAGGAGAAAGAAGACTGCCTTACAGTCATAAAGCACCTAACTTTCCCACATGCTATTAAATATACCAGCACATATTATACTTAACACACCTTATGATATAGGTTGAACAGGTAACATCACCATTCACCAGATGAGGATACCTTGAGGTTTATTCACCACCAAATCACTAGTGAGAAATCCAAAGAGAATATGGATTCCCAACTTCTTTCTAAACTATGCTGCAAACAGTGATGTTTAAGACAATGTGTGCCAGACTCTAAAGCCCTTGATAAATATTTGTTGAACATATGAATACAGTACTCAACATACTCCAAAAAAGGTAAAACAAATCATAAACGCCGCTGACCACATTAAATAGAAAGGTGCTCGAGCTACACATGCCCGGCGCAGACAGCTCCGCGTGCGTGAGCCCCCAGCTGCCCACGCGCCCTCTCTCCCGACCCGTGCCCAAAGGCTGCCACACCCCACTGCCTACCTCGCACCAGCACTAACTGCTTCCTCTCCTCTCAGGACACTGTCAAGCACCTTCCTCCCTTTCTCCTCTCTAAGTTTTTGTCCAGGGTTTAAAACATCCCTTGTTTCTCACGTTCTCTACCTGTAGGTCAAAACAAGCCTGATTCTAGGTGATAAACGTTAAGAAACTACACTTTGTAACACATTCTTATCAAGGAAAAATGAAAAAACTAGTGTTTTACAGTGAAAGCTTAAGAATTTGTGCCATCAACCTCTGAATTCCTCAAAAGATATCCTTTTCATAATGTCCACGTTAATTTCCATCTACATTTTTATATTCCTCTAAGTAAATCTCTGTCACTCCTATACCAAGTTTTGAGATAGGTTTTCTTCATTTTAAGTTAAACAGACTTACAAACTGGTTACAAATCTAAACAACTTTATTCCTGTAGCAAAAAGATTCTAATTTTCAAATGAGAATTTTGCGAAAATAGCCCATTACAAACAAGGAATAGCAAGGAGAGAGAAGGCCTTCAATGAACAACGCAAAGAAGTAGTGGAAAACAATAGAATGGGAAAGACTAGAGATCTCTTCAAGAAAATTAGAGATATCAAGGGAACATTTCATGCAAGGATGGGCACAACAAAGGACAGAATGGCAAGGACCTAACAGAAGCAGGAGACTTAGAAGAGGTGGTGAGAATACACAGAACTATGCAAAAAAGGTCTTAATAACCAGGATAACCATGATGGTGTGATCACTCACCCAGAGCCAGACATCCTGGAGTGTGAAGTTAAATGGCCCTTAGGGAGAATTACGACAAACAAAGCTAGTGGAGGTAATGGAATTCTAGCTGAGCTACTGAAAGAGTCTCAAAGATGATGCTGTTAAAGTGCTGCACTCAATATGTTGGCAAATTTGAAAAACTCAGCAGTGGCCACAGGGCTGGAAAAGGTCAGTTTCCATTCCAGTCCCAAAGAAGGGCAGTGCCAAAGAATGTACATTGTGTACAACTGCACTCATCTCACACGCTAGCAAGGTAATGCTCAAAACCCTTCAAGCTAGGCTTCAACAGTACGTAAACCGAGAACTTCCAGGTGTACAAGCTGGATTTAGAAAAGGCAGAGGAACCAGAGATCAAATGCCAGCATCTGCTGGATCACAGAAAAAGCAAGAGAATCCCAGAAAAACACCTATTATGCTTCAGCGACTAGGCTAAAGCTTCTGACTGTGTGGATCACAATAAACTGTGGAAAATTCTTAAAGAGCTGGGAATATTAGAGTACCTTACCTGCCTCCTGAGAAAGCAATCTGTATGCAGATCAGGAAGCAACAGCTATTTAAAACCTTACACGCAACAACTGCCTGGTTCAAAATTGGGACAGGAATACGACAAGGAGGACGTCAAGGCTGTATACTGTCACCTGCTTATTTAACTTATATGCAGAGTACATCATGCGAAATGCCAGGCTGGATGAATCACAAGTTGGAATCAAGATTGCAGGGAGAAACAACAGCCACCTCAGACATGCAGATGCTACCTCTCTAACGGCAGAAAGAGAAGAGGAACTAAAAAGCCTCTTTATGAGGGTGAAAGAGGAGTGAAAAAGCTGGTTTAAAACCCAACATTCAAAAAACAAAGATCACAGCATCCAGTCACTTCGTGGCAAATAGAAGGGGAAAAAGTGGAAGCAGTAACAGATTTTCTTTCCTGGGCTCCAAAACTCACTGCAGATGGTGACTGCAGCCATGAAATTAAAAGACGTCTGCTTCTTGGAAGGAAAGCTATGACAAATCTAGACACCATATTAAAAGGCAGAGACATCACTTGCTGACAAAGGTCCATCTAGTCAAACTATGGGGCTTTTTCAGAAGGAAATCAACCCTGAATATTCATTGGAAGGACTGGATGCTGAAGCTCCGATGCTTTGGCCACCTGATGCAAAGAGCCAACTCACTGGTAAAAAAGACCCTGATTCTGGGAAAGCCTGACAGCAGGAGAAGGGGGCAGGAGAGGATGAGATGGTTGGATGGCATCACCGATTCAATGGACATGAGTTTAAAGAAAACTCTGGGAGACAGTGAAGGTCAGGAAAGCCTGGCATGCTGCAGTCTGAATAGCAACAAAGTACTGTTTTAAAATAATTTTGGTAAACGTGTTCGATATATGCTTATTTCCAAACTATATATAAGTTTCATAAAAACAAGGACAGTAATTTACTATTCCTTGCATCTTAGAACAGTAGTTGACAGATATAACAGGTACTTAATAAACACTGCAAAGTGAGAAGTGTTAGTTGCTCAGTCGTGCCCAACTCTTCGTGACTCCATGGAAAGCAACCCACCAGGCTGCTCTGTCCATGGGATTTTCCAGGCAAGGATACTAAAGAGGTTTGCCATCTCCTTCTCCAGAGGATCTTCCTGATCCAGGGATCAAATCTGGGTCTCCTGCACTGCAGGCAGATTCTTTCTCAACCGAGCCACAGGGGAAGCCTTAATAAATATTGGAATGACTAAATAAATATCAAAACACTAATCACCGTAGCATTCAGATGGTTAAATTACAAGAAATTTTTATCTCCCAAACGTCTTTCTTCTATTCAAATATTTATTGAATGATAATGTATAATTGATTTTATATAATTATGAGCTGGGCACTGTTCTGAGTGTCAGGAAGCCAGCAGTACATAAAACAAAGTCCCTGTAACCATGAGGTGCATGGCAAGAGGTTTTACTATTTATGCAATGAAAACAGTTATTTAACTACTATTCAAAATTTTGGTTATAAAAGCTTTTTAAATGCAAACATACACTTTTAATTTATATGTTCATAAATTCAACCCTTCCTGTATTAATTAGTTTGCAGAAAATTAATTTTCTGGAGTGCGGCACAGTTAGGTAGACAAAATATTAACTTTTGCACAAATCAACTGTCCTCTACTACATGTAAAATAGAGATATTAAAAGAACCTTAAAATTCATAGGCATGAAGTTTATACCTTTGCTTACTCTCCAATCTATTTATAATAAAAAGGTAACTCCTGAGACTTCTCAGGCAGTCCAGTGGTTAAGACACTGTGCTTTCAAGGCAGGGGGCCCAGATCCATCCCTGGTCAGAGAACTAAGATCCCACACGCTGCGTGAAGCAAAGCCAAAACATTAAAAAAAAACAAAAAAAAAAACACGAACAATCGCTCCCCCAAACTAACTCCTTAGCACTGCACCCTCTAGTGCGCACCCTATAAGAGAACAGAGATTTCTGTCTGTTGCTCATTATCAGATATGCCCAGAAACTGAAACCGTGCCTACTATGGACTGCTGCTGCACGAATACTAAATGAAGTCAAGGTCCTCTCTGGTGTAAGCCGTTACTCCTCGGCCGCTACGCCACCACTATCCTCTAGTGTGATCGTCCCTCAGTCTGAGTGCCCTTTCTTCCATTCAAAGCTAAGGACATCCTACTCTTTCCCGTATGCTTGAGTCATTTGTCGCCGTCTTCCCTGACTCTCCCTGCATCCCAGCAGAACTGCTTTTTCTTTGGACTCCCAATGTACTTTGCTTGTATCTGTCCCTATCTTGCTTCTTTGTTATAGACACTTATCCACATTACACTGACTTCCTAGAGAAACTCGCTCAACTTGAGGTTCCACACAGTCATTTGCCCAAGTTTGGCCAATGAGATATGAGTGAAAGTGAATATGAATATGAGTGAAAGTGAAAGTAACTTTCATGCTGAAGTATTTATTGACAGTGCTTGGCTCAAGCCCTGTGTTCTTCTGTTCTCCTAAATTTAGAATCCTGTCCGAAGACTGAGGATCATAGGACCAAACGGCCTGGAAATGGAGATCAGGCTTCATGGAGTCAATGTTAAGCCACTAAGATTCTGGTCATGTATGTCGCCACAGCATAACCTAGCCTACATAATACACCTTCATGCAAATAAACAATAATACAAACCCAAAAAGAAACCTGTATTTTCCCACAAGAGTATAAACTCATATAACAGATTGAAATAGCTGATGTTTGCTAAATTCCAATAGAATTAAACTCAGAATATTTAGTTTGATAAACTCCTTAAATTTTAAAATCTAGGTTTTTAACTAAAAAATTCTCTCAGAACAGAAGCAAATTAAAACTGCATTTTGATTCTACTTGGCTTCCATCTTCCCCATGCATCCATCAGTAGCCCCAAAGAAGAAATAATTTCCTAGCATTTTAGCAAATAAATTCTTGTACTATTAGCCAATTTATCCATAAATCTTTTTCTCCCTAAGGTGACAACAAAAAGTGACATTAATAGTAGCCACTTTTTGTGGAAGCACTAAAAACCCAACAGGCACTCAAAGCTGTTTAATTTAATCTGTATTAAAGAGTAAAGGAGTCCAGATCTTTCTCTCTCTCAGGGAATTGAGCTGAACCACTTTATCCACCAAGAAAACTAGAACATAGGCAGTGCTACTAAAAATTATGCAGAATTAAGGCAAAGAGAGAAAAGTATTAACAAATTCTTAAAGTGTTCACTTTCAAACTAAAGTTTTCGTTTAATGCAAAATATTTAAGCTGCTAGGTCATGTTGTTAAGGAGTGGAGCAATACTGTAGGTATCTACTCAACATCCATGCCTCCCTTCTTATCTAACAGAAGCCAGACGTGACTCTGGGGAGGAAACATGGCCAGTGAAATTCTTGTTTTCCCAAACTTCCCTGTAGCTGGAGGTAGGCACACGGCTTGGTTCTGGTCAGTTCTCATTAGTGAAAGTCTACTGGGTGGTCCTGGAAAAATTTCGTTTCTCCTAAAGGCAGACAGGTACGCTAACCAATACGGCCTCTTCCTCCCTTCTGCTGCCTTGAATGCAACCACAAGAGCTACAGCTCTCTAAGTTACCTCGTAGCTGCAGGTCTCAAACATGAGAAGACAAATGCATTTTTAAAAAGCACCAACTCCAACAATACTGAATCGCTGAACCACAGCTAGAGGCTGTCTAGACTTGTTTTGTGAGACAAATAAACCCTTATTCGGTTAAGCCACAGTATAAGCTAGTTTTAGCCAAAGCACTACTAAACCACCCCAGGTGCCGTATCAATACTGAAGAAAGAAGCAAGAAAGGGTGAATGAGGAATGCACTCCATTTCGTTACACATTCTTTAAAAATGTGTCCACAAGTAGAAGAGCTCTAGAAACCACAAAGAGGCATCACCTCCAACCAATCAGAACGGCCATCATCAAAAACCCCAACCAACCAATCAGAACGGCCGTCGTCAAAAACCCCAACCAACCAATCAGAACGGCCATCGTCAAAACCCCAACCAACCAATCAGAACGGCCATCGTCAAAAACCCCAACCAACCAATCAGAACGGCCATCGTCAAAACCCCAGTGTTCACTGCAGCACGGAAGCCGCCCAAACGCCCATCAATGAAACAGACATGTAAAATGAAATAGTGTGTGTTCTGTCGCTCAATCTGTCTGATCTTTGCAACCCCATGGACATAGCCTGCCAGACTCCTCTATCCATGGAATTTTCTAAGCAGGAATACTGAAGTGGTTACTATTAAAAGTCTAAAAAGTTTATTATCTTAGTGACTTAAAAAAAAACTTGAAGGAGGTTTAAAACTTTTAATCCAGTTCTAGGAATATAAAGAAATACTATGTTGTTAAAAAGAAACAAAACAGGAAATTAACATGATACCATATTAACTAAAGTACAGATTTTATTCAAATTTCACAAAATTTTATGCCACTGTCCATCATTTGTTTTCATGCCTTATGCAAGACTCCCCGTTGTACTTAACAGCATCAAGCAGTTTCAGCTGCATGCAACAAATTCTGCTAAATTATCTTCTCATTTTTATTCTGTTACAAATATTTTCTAATTTTCCTTGTTATGGCTTCTTAGATACACCCATAATTTAAAAGTGGACACTTAATTAAAAAAAAAAAGGATAATCAACAAGGACTTACTGTGCAGCACAGGGAACTCTGCTCAACATGATGGCAGCTTAGATGGGAGGGGAGTTTGGAGGGGGAACGGATACATGTTTATTAATCGCTGAGTCCCTTGGCTGTCCACCTGAAACTATCACAACGTTGTTATCAGCTATACACCAATATAAAATACAAAGAAAAAAAATACTGGAGCAGGTTGCCATTTCCTACCCTATGGAACCCAGGCATCAAACCTGTGTCTCTTGCGTCTCCTGTGTTGGCAGGTTGGCTCTTTATCACCACGCCAACTGGGAAGCCCCCTAATGCAGTATTACTCAGCCATTAAAAAAAGAGAATGAAACAATGCCATACGCAGCAGCACGGCTGGACCTGGAGACTGTCATACCGATCAAGCAGGTCAATCAGAATGACAAGTATCAGGTGTTACCACCTGTATGTGGACTCTTAAAAAAATGGCAAAAATGAACCGATTTAGCAAAAAGAAACAGAGTCACACATGTAGAAAACAAACCTATGGTTACCAGAGGGAGAAAGCAGGTGGGGGACAAACGAGGAGACTAGGAGTGACATATACACACAACCCCAGTGTAACAGGGAACCAGCAAGAACCAGCAGAGCACAGGAAGCGATTCCAAACTCTGTAGGCATCTGCATGGCAATGATATCTAAAACAGAGAGGACGCGCGTATAACTGACTCCCTCTGCTGCACAGCAGAAACTAACACAACACTGTCAACGACTACACTCCAATAAAGAAAACCCAGAGAGAAACAGAGCCACAGAGCATAGATTACTGTCCTTAGGACGGCACAGATGAGAATATACCTTAGACACATGCACACTGAAAAAATTTTTAACTATATGATTTTTTTAAACTGTATGAGTCCAGGTTTGCCCTTGGATCTACCTGCTAAAGCACCAACCTGAAATTTGAGAGGCCTACTTTAAGAAATCAGGTTTAAATGTCTACAGCAACTTTATGCTGTATCTGAATTCTTCCTGAACAGAGCTTGGCCTCCTATAAAATATGTGCGCCCACACATCCTTTCTAATCCTCCAAATAACAAGCCACCTAGTTAACACATGGGCAGGATTTTCAAAGGTGGGGGGAAAAAAATTTAGAAAAGCAGGGGGCGGGGGCGAGGGGATCTACAAAGCCAAACTATGACAGTAAAAAGCTGTTTCTCAAGTATTTTGTACTTTAGAGATATTCACAAAGTCAAAATTTACTTTTGAAAACAACTGAGCAGTTACTTCATTCACTGAAGGAAGCAGATCTGTTAGGATTAATCACTTGTGCTTTAAAAAATTTAGCAAACTGGGAACAGAATGGAACTTTCTGACAAAAATCACAGACCAAAAACCCTTTAACAAATATTACACTGAACAGAGAGACTTTATTTTATTTTTATTTTTTGGCTGCCCTGCGTCTTCACTGCTGCGTATGGGCTTTCTCTAACTGCGGAGAGCTGGGGCTACCCTCCAGCTGGGCACATGAGCTTCTCATCGCAGTGGCTTCTCTCATTGCAGAGCAGACTCTACAGCATGACAGCTCAGCAGTTGTAGCGCATGGGCTCAGCTGCCCCATGGCACGTGGAATCTTCCCAGACCAGGGACCAAACCCGTGTCCCCTGCATGGGCAGGCAGATTCTTAACCACTGGACCACCAGGGAAGTCTTAAACAGAGAAACTTAGAATCATTTTCTTAAGATCAGAAACAAGACAAAGCTGCCTATTATCACTACCATTATTTAACAAAAAACTGGAGCTCATGACTAATACTTTTAGGAAAAATTTATAAGAATCTTAAAAAGAGAGAGAAAATGTCATTATTTGTAGATGACATAAACCACCTGCAAACCAAAAGAACTGGAAATACCACTGGAACTCAAAGAGAGCTTAGCAAGGTGCAAGATCAGCCTATAACACAAGCTCCCTACACTAGTAGTGACATATCACAAAATTTAACCAAAAAATAACCTCCATAATAGCAATAAAAACTAAAAAGTAGGTAGAAATTAACTTAAGACTATGCAAGAGCAAGAGCTCCCTGGACAAAGCCTTAAATTTTCAATAAAAGACATAAAAGATACTCTAAATACTGTAAAATAGGAATTCCACACTCTTGGACAGATAATATTATACAATCTACCCAAATATATCTGTAAGTTCAAGGCAATCTCAATTAACATCTCCAGCCAGTAGTTTATGAGTAATTTCATGGCTACCAGGTCAGCCTTAAAAAAGAGTTAAATAAAGCTCAGAAATAAAAAGTGATCAAAGTTAAAACCAGTAACAAGACATACCTGCATCACACTGTACCCTCAAGAGCACGCACTAAGAGCAACACAACATCTCTCCTGTGGCATTCTTGCCAAAAAGATATAACCTTAATCTAATTCTGAGGAAACATCAGACAAACTTAAATTGTGGGATCTTTGACTAGACCTTGAGACAGGGAAAGAACCCTGCAGAAAAGCAGGCGACAACTCAAGTAAGTTCTGCAGCCCTTGTTAAGGCTACTGGGCCAGTGCTGATTCTCTAGCTCTCATAGCTGTGCCATGGTTTGGGCTTCCCTGATGTCTCCAACAGTAAAGCAACTGCCTGGAATGCAGGAGACCTGGGTTCAATCCCTGGAGAAGGAAATGGCAACCCACTCCAGTACTCTCACCTGGAAAATTCCATGGATGGAGGAGCCTGGGAGACCACAGTCCATGGGGTCGCAAAGAGTCGGACACGACTGAGCGACTTCACTGGCTCACTGGTATCTAAGTGCTTGCTCGACATCAGGGGAGACTGAGTGAAGAGCACACATGTACTCTGTACTAATCTCACAATTTTAAGTCTAAACTTATTTTAACATGAAAAGTTTGATAAACATATACATATAAAGGTACAAAGACTGCAATATTCTATAAAGCCATAGTAATTTTTAAAGCAAAGAAAACCTGTAGGTTATTGGCACAACAGAAAAATAGGCAATGCAACAAAACACCAAGATAAAAGCCACTGAATGTATGGGAACATGAGATGCAATGAAAGCAATCCTACAAACCAGTGGGGAAAGGAGGGACTGCTGAGTGGGCAGCAGAAGGAAAACTGGCTCACTGGACCAGTCGCAGAGGAACGTAGAACTAGACCCCATCTACATCCCCACAGAAGGGAGGTGCCCTTTTAATCTAAAGGGACTAAAACACCCACATGTGAAGTGTAAAATGAAATTTAAGAAAATATCCTTGTGAGCCAGATATTTAAGCAAAACCTCAAATGCACAAACTTAAGGCAAACATTCATGTGAGTTACACCAAAATTAAGAGCTTCTGTCCAAAGGGACTTCTACAAAGACGACAGAAGATGAACGCAATGTCTAAAACCTACATTGGATTAATACCTAGAAAATCAAAGAGTATCTAAGAATCAACAAGAAAAAAATAATCGAGTAGAAAAGGGACAGAGAAAAAACAGCAATTTATAAAAGGCCCCCAAAGCAAAGAAATATACAGATGTACTACAAAGGTCCGTCTAGTCAAGGCTATGGTTTTTCCAGTGGTCATGTATGGATGGGAGAGTTGGACTGTGAAGAAGG
>SJYF01000094.1:8979972-8990005 GCA_006410515.1 Procapra przewalskii | reverse complement strand
AATTGATGCTTTTGAACTGTGGTGTTGGAGAAGACTCTTGAGAGTCCCTTGGACTGCAAGGAGATCAGTCCTGGGTGTTCTCTGGAGGGAATGATGCTGAAGCTGAAACTCCAGTACTTTGGCCACCTCATGCAAAGAGTTGACTCACTGGAAAAAATTCTGATGCTGGGAAGGATTGCGGGCAGGAGAAGGGGACGACAGAGGATGAGATGCCTGGATGACATCACCAACTCGATGGACGTGAGTCTGAGCAAGCTCCGGGAGATGGTGAAGGGCAGGGAGGCCTGGCGTGCTGCAATTCATGGGGTTGCAAAGAGTTGGACACGACTGAGCGACTGAACTGAACTGAAAAATCATAAATAAACACAAATTAACAATGAAGTATCACATCATACTTAGGGCTGGCAAAAAAAAAAAAATTAGAAAACTGGAGAATTCTAACGATGGAGAAATCGGCGTTACAAAAACCCCTGTGCACTACTAGTGGGAGTATGGCTGACAGACCCATCCAGAAGAGCAACCCGCAAAGGCCTGACATTTCCTGTGACCCAGGAAACCCACTCCTAGCTACACATCTGCAAGATTTTCTTACACGGCTCCACAAGTAGATGTGCATGAAGACGTTCACTGTCGCATTGTGTATGCATGCATGTATGCAACAGACATCTCCCCCTGGCAAGCAGGTAAAATGTGGCAGACTCATACCACAGAAGTGCTATTCTACAGTTAGAGGCAACAGGTTTGATGCACAGATGAGACTGGACTATTTACACAAAGCACAAAACACATACGTTTAAGAACACATGTAAGAACACTAACATCTTAGGAAGATAAGGGACATGATATATAGGGATTAACAGGAATAAAGAGAACAGCCTCATACTCACCAAGATGTGGCTTCTACAGCCGGGTTTATGAAAATGTTTCTAAGAATATGAATAATAGGGAAAGGGAACTATTATTGTTCATATGCATAAATTCAGCCAACTTGGTTTCATTTGTAATAAAACGCTTATTACTAGTATTAGGACCTAACAGGACCTAACAGAGGCAGAAGATAATTTTTTAAAAAGGTGGCACAAATACACAGAAGAACTACACAAAAAAGATCTTAAATAACCCAGATAACCATGATGGTGTGATCACTCACCCAGAGCCAGACATTCTGGAGTCTGAAGTCAAGCAGGCCTTAGGAAGCATCACTGTAAACAAAGCTAGTGGAGATGATGGAATTCCAGCTGAGCTATTTCAAATCCTAAAAGATGATGCTCAATATGCCAACAAATTTGGAAAACTCAGCAGTGGCCACAGGACTAGAAAAGGTCGGTTTTCATTCCAATCCCAAAGAAAGGCAATGCCAAAGAATGCTCAAACTACTGCACAATTGCACTCATCTCACACGCTAGCAAAGTAATGCTCAAAATTCTCTAAGTGAGGCTTTCAACAGTATATGAACCAAGAAATTCCAGATGTTCAAGGTGGATTTAGAAAAGGCAGAGGAACCAGAGATCAAACTGCCAACATCTGCTGGATCATGGAAAAAGCAAGAGAGTTCCAGAAAGACATATATTTCTGCTTTATTGATTATGCCAAAGTCTTTGACTGTGTGGATCACAATAAACTGTGGAAAATTCTGAAAGAGATGGGAATACCAGACCACCTGACCTGACTTCTGAGAAATTTGTATGCAGGTCAAGAAGCAACAGTTAGGGACTGCGGAGCCAGGAGGAAAAAAAAAAAAAAAAAAGAAGCAACAGTTAGAACCAGATATGGAACAACGGACTAGTTCCAAATTGGGAAAGGAGTTCAGCAAGGCTGTACACCGTCACCCTGCTTATTTAACTTCTATGCAGAGTACATCATGGTAATGTCGGACTGGATGAAGCACAAGCTGGAATCAAGATTACTGGGAGAAATATCAATAACCTCAAATATACAGATGACACCACCCTTACGGCAGAAAGCGAAGAGGAACTGAAGAGCCTCTTGATGAAAGTGAAAGAGGAGAGTAAAAAAGCTGGCTAAAAATTCAACATTCATAAAACAAAGATCATGGCATCCAGTCCCATCACGTCACAGCAAATAGATGGAGAAACAATCGAAACAGTGACAAACAGTGACTTTATTTTCTTGGGCTCCAAAATCACTGCAGATGGTGACTGCAGCCATGAAATTAAGACGCTTGCTCCTTGGAAGAAAAGCTATGACAAACCTAGACAGCATATTAAAAAGCAGAGACATTACTTTTCCAACAAAGGTCTGTCTAGTCAAAGCTATGGGTTTTTCAGTAGTCAAGTATGCATCTGAAAACCGGACCATAAAGAAAGCTGAGCACTGAACAATTGATGCTTTTGAACTGTGGTGTTGGAGAAGACTGCAA
Organism: Procapra przewalskii; assembly: GCA_006410515.1. Lineage (NCBI taxonomy): Eukaryota > Metazoa > Chordata > Mammalia > Artiodactyla > Bovidae > Procapra > Procapra przewalskii. The sequence goes on along the minus strand of SJYF01000094.1, from coordinate 8,987,625 downwards.
GGAGATCAAACCAGTCAATCCTCAAGGAAATCAGTCCTGAATATTCATTGGAAGGACTGAAGTTGAAACTCCCAATACTTTGGCCACATGTTGTGAAGAACTGACTCATTTGAAAAAACCCTGGTGCTGGGAAAGATTGAAGGCAAGAGGAGAAGGAGATGACAGAGGATGAGAAGTTGGATGGGATCACCAACTCGATGGACATGAGTCTGAGCAAGCTCCAGGAGCTGGTGATGGACAGGGAAGCCCGGCATGCTGCAGTTCATGGGGTCGCAAAGAGTTGAACACAACGACTGAGTGACTGAACTGAACTGATTACTGGTACAGCATATGAAGCATCGTAATAATGAAACATACCGAAAAATAATTTACTTGATTTACTCTCAGAAGAATAAAGCACAAACTGTAGCTAAAGAAGACTGACTCAGTAGCTTTTGACCAGTTAATTATATGCTAAGTACTCACTACATAACAGGCTCTACAGAGGAATAAAACAAATAGAACATATGCACACAGTTTAGCTGGGGAGCTAACGGAGAACAGTAACTGAAATGAGGGGCAATCCCTGCCCCATGAGAAAATCAAAGTGCGAATACTCCAAGCACCACCCAACAGGTTTGTGAGAAATGTGTGGCGTTTTCATCTTTCTATTAAAGCAAAAGGTTAACTGTATTCTTAAAAATATATTCCCAAATATTTCAACATACAATATAAAAAGAGTAAGATTCTACATTCCTTTTTTCATATTGTCTTTAAAATCTGGAATATACCATATATTCACAAGACATCTTAACTCAGACCAGTCACATGTCAAGGGCTCAGCAGCCACACACAGCTGGTAGCTACTCTGCTGGACAGTGCAGCTCTAAGCACTCAGACAACATGACCACGTTCGGGCAAGACAAAGGAAAAATAGGCGTCCAAGATGAAGGAAAAAAAGGGGGATGGAGTCTTTGAAAGACAAGTAGCAGAGTTTTAAAGGAAGATGAAGGCCATTTCAAGCCAGACATGAGCACGAGGAAAGCTTAATAAGCTTGGAGGGTGCTGGGAGAGACATCCCTTAACCTGAAGGGAAGGTCTAGCTGATTTCACCTCTCACAATTCTTTCACACACCTCTAACACTGAAAAAAAATTGGCTTAATTCCTTGACATTGTGACTGCTGGAAATTTCTTCTCTTTCTGTTCTTGACTAGGCTGGCACTTCTGTCTTGCATCCCCTTGCTTTAGTTAATTTCTACACTGAAGTACTTGACTAAGAGCTCTTTGATTCTAAGAATTTTCTCTGTATTCTTAGAACACAGGACCTGGCAACCAGCAGGTGTGAAACTGCTAAGTGAATAGTCAAGGAGCATAGGTGAACAGTTAGAAAAAACAAAACTAGAAAGGTGGGTCAGTAACTTTGAATAATAAACCAGACTTTAGATTACCCAGTTTTCTAGAATAACACTGCAAAAGCTACCTGAAGAGGGAATTTGACATTTACATGCAGAATCCTCATCATGTGGAGCAGACTGGGCCAAGCACTTTCTGGTGTCAGTTTCTTCAATCACAACAACCCTGAATAGATGATGTTACTCTCTTCTGTTAAATAAAAAGATGTAATGTATAGCATGCTGATTATATAATATTGAATACATAATACTAAATTATATACTTGAAAGTAGCTAAGAGAGCAGATTTAAAAATTCTCGTGAACAGAAAAAAACCCTTAATTATATGTGGTGATGAATATTAAAAGACTCACCGTGGTGATCATTTCACAACATATACAAATATCAAATCACTATGTTGTACACCTGAAACTAATATGATGCTACATGTCAATTATATCAATAAGTTTTTGATTATATTAAAAAATTTTAAATGAGGCACAGAGAAGTAATTAACTTGCCCATGGTCAGATTACTTGTATTAGTATTGGAAGACCAGGTTCAAACGCAAGCCTCTAACTCCAAATCCGAATTTCTCTCGTGTTTTGCTGCTCCTTTTGAGCTCCACACCTGGTCCACTCTACATCAGAAGTGTCTTTAGAATCTCTCCCTCAACCACAGTCTTAGGCTCCCATCTTTACCTCTGACTTCCAAGCCCAGACTCTTTCCATTAAGCCTCCCCTTAACAAACCTATCTGAGGTTTTAAAAAAGGAGAAAGAAGATGAATTCACTGGAACGACATACAGAAAGAAGAGGCTGAAGACACAGGCCACGAGAGATGAAAGAAATGACAACACAGAGATGAGATGAAAAGGCCAATAAACAAGCACTAATGATGGCTAGCATTTATCTATTATTTATTATGTGTCAGGCACTATTGTAAATGCTTTACCCATACTGTCCCATTTAATCACTAATTCAACCAATATTTATTTACTGATCACCTGTAATAAATGGCCAGCGTGTTCTAGGTATTTGAAATAGTATCAATAAACAAAACAAATATTCCTGCTCTCCTGGAGTGTTCTGTATGCCAGAGGAAACCGACAAAACACAGTAAACCTAAGAAACATATAAACTATATCCTATGTTAAAGGTAACAACACAATAGGGATTAAAAAAAAAAAACTAGATCAGGGTTAGGCAGGTTGGGAGGGGCATCAATGGCTAGATCAAGCCTCACTGAGGTGATGCTTGAAAAGAGGAGAAGGTGAGAGAATTACCCATGCGGGTACCTGGACGAAAAGTGTTCGGACAAAAAGAGCCAAGGCACTGAGGCTGGAGTGTCGCTGGTGTAGTCCAAGAACAGCAAGAAGGCCCCCGGGTCTATGGATGCAGTGAGTGAGTCGAGACAGGAGATGAGAACAGAGAGGTAAGGGAGGCCACGGCATGGAAGGTATTATCTTATAACAGCCCCATGAGGTGATTACTACCACCAATCCTATTTTATAAATGAGGTAAAACAATAAAAGCTCATTTTATAGATGAGGCATGAAGAAGTTAAATAACTTGTCCAAGGTCACACAAAAAGTGCTAGGTCAGATTATAAACTTGAAGAGTTACTATTACAGTGGCTGGAAAACATGACCCCAAAGTCTCTGACTCCCATTACAGGGAAAGGGCTCAGTCCCTTCCACTTGAATCTGGGTGCCCATGACTGCTTCAGCATTCTAAGACCTGATACCGTGTGCCTTCTGAGGACAGGCCGTAAAAGACAAGCAGCTCTGTCTTGTTTGCTGAAATATCAAGCCACCTCATGTCTGATCACACAGAGGTCTCCAGGCTGGAGAGGCCCACGTAGTGGCTCTGACCAAGAGCCCCGGCAGCCTTTTGACAATACCTGTCAGTGTGCCAGATTAAGAAGTGGTCTTAGGTGGCTCAGCTGGTAAAGAATCTGCGTGCAATGCAGGAGACCTGGGTTCGATCCCTGGGTTGGGAAGATTCTCCTGGAGAAGAGAACAGCTACCCACTCCAGCATTCTGGCCTGGACAATTCCATGGACTCTACGTAGTCCATGGGGTCACAAAGAGTCAGATACGACTGAGCTACTTTCACTTTCACTTAGGATATGCATCTTTCAACCCAGCTGTTCAAATCCCCAATCCTTTCATGACATCCCAAGTAAAGTCCCAGGTATAAGTCATTCCCATTTGAATTACACTACTCACACAAAATCTGTGAGTATAATGAAACAGTTGTTTTACACTACTAAGTTGTGGAGTGGCTAGTTCCACAGCAATAATAAGTAGGATAACTATATAATAAGCAGGAAATATATGTTAAGCACCTGACCTAAGTTAACAAACAGAAAAAGAAACTAGAATACATTACCATGGTATATCAAAGGTTCTTTATCATTGAAAATCTTTAATGTCTAGAAGGCAACCTTCTTTTAAGAAAAAAAGCATTTAAGTTCCTTTAGTCCATTCCACTAGTAAAGCTAACACATGCCTATGAATAACAAGGCAAGTCTGGGACAGGCAAGGGCTACGCAAGTGAAGGAAGACACAGAAAGAGGTGGAGACAGTATGTGAGGGGAGAGCCACCAAAAACACCTCACGTGCCTTCAACAATCAAAGCTGCCTGCCCAGCTTAAATTATGCTTCCGGACAAAGAACGGTAAGGCTGAGGGCAGAGGGCTATGTTAGGAAATCGTTCTACGTTTACTCCTCTCTGGGATTCTCATTTTAATCTGCTACTATGGTCAATGAAGTCATAAAGGTACTGACTATAAAAAGAATGGGGCTATATAAAATTCTAGAATAAGACCCTTGAGTTCAGCTTACTCAAATTTCATATGAAACTCTCCCAAAATAGATTTTCATATAAAACGGCCTAATGGTCACATGCAGTTGTGACAGCTGGATCATAAAGAAGGCAGAACGCCAAAGAATGGATGCCTTCAAACTGTGGTGCTGGAGAAGACTCCTTAAAGTCCCTTGGACAGCAAGGAGCTCAAACCAATCAATCTTAAGTGAGATCAACCCTAAATATTCACTGGAAGGACTAATGCTGAAGGTGACGCTCCAGTATTTTTGTCATCTGATGTAAATAGACAACTCACTGGAAAAGTCCCTGATGCTGGGGAAAATTGAGGGCAGAAGGAAAAGAGGGCGTCAAAGGATGAGAAGGCTGGATGGCTTCACCGATACAATGAACATGAACTTGGGCAAACTCTCGGAGATGGTGAGGGACAGGGAGGCCTGGTGTGCTCAGTCCATGGAGTCACAGAGAGTCAAAGACATGACGAGGCAAATGAACACTACAAGTCCCACAATATTTAACCTCCACCCCCAAGCAACTGCCTATTAGTGAGAAATACAAACAAAACATCTTAAGCTTTGTTCAAGCTTCAGCTGCGAACACCAAGATCCCAGGTAACCCAGATACAATAAGGTAGAAACAATGCCTTGTCTAGTCTACAGAGCACTGTGTAAGACTAACCAACCTTCACCAAGCAGCTCAGGTGACCTAAGGGCAGTACTAAAGAATCTAGTTTGAAGAAAAAGCTGGACTTGCCTCAAAAGTCATTTTCTTCCAGTGCCGCCAGCTGCCCTCTCAATTACTGTACAGGCAGGTGCACGTGGGTCAGCACAAACCCTTTGTGACTACTTGTAGACCAATTCCAAGCACATTCTTTAAATTCCTGTGTAAGACAACATTAAAGTTGGGAGAGTCCCAAGGAAGAGATCTGTTTTCTCATTATTTTGAAAGTTTAAAATGGATGGGAAACAAGTGAATTTATACTTTAATCTTCCCAGTGGTGATGAGAAGTGCCTATACTCCTTGACTCTTACTTCCAGCTTGGAAACAAATTCCAGGGATAAAATCGAGCCATGTTTTACAATCCAGAGCAATCCTCTTTGAAATTAAAGGTAACAGGTACTATTAATTCATATTAAACTGTGTATGCATCTCTTAAAAGTAATTACAATAAAAATAATCATGCACTACACAGTCAAAGGGGCATCCCAGATGGAGCAGCGGTAAAGAACCCACCTACCACTGCAGGAGACACAGGAGATGTGGGCTCTATCCCTGGGTCAGGAAGATCCCCTGGAGTAGGAAATGGCAACCCACTCCAGTGTTCTTGCCTGGAGAATTCCACAGAGGAGCCTGGAAGGCTACAGCCCATGGGGTTGCAAAGAAGTCAGACACAATCAAGCCTACACACACACACATCTAAACGGCAAATATCCTACTCATTGAAAATTTCTACCTTCACCTAATTTACATAAAAAAGAAATGAAAACGACTCTCAAATTGAATAAGATCTTTTCCCAAACACTTTGACCCAATAAAAAATATTAATTCTTCAGAAAGCAACCTTTTTTTTAAAGGCCCAAACAGCTTGATTCAATAGACAGTTGTGCTTGGAAGTTAGCAGATTAAATGAAATCATACCACATGTTTTAAATTAAATACTATATAAAGTACTTAGTACTGTTGCCTGATACATAGTTAGTAATCAACAACCAGTAACTATTTTTATTCTTAATAACCTCACTTTCAACAAAGAACCAATTTTAAAATTCAAGGAACCTGAAAATGTTACTGAAACCACCGAAATCTCTTCTTTAGTCACAATACAATCTAAAGGAACATAATTTAGTGAGCAAGCCTTCCCTGAATACTAACACAGCAATTCTTTAAAGTGTGGTCCCTAGATCTGAAGCATTAACATCCTCTGGTAGAACTTGTTAGAAATGCAAATTCTAGGACCCCAAAGCTAGAATCAAGGTCTGGGGGTGAAGCCCAGCCATTAGAGCTTCCATAAGCCCTCCAGGCAGTGTTTGCTCCAGTTTGAGAGTTAGCAGGCTAGTTTCACAGAGCTCGGGGTGCTGTGTTCTGCAGGGACTGGGAGCCCAAAGGCAGAGAAGTGATATAGTTCCCAGGTATATCCTCCATGGAACCTAGCACAGTGCCACACAGCAAGTAGGCACTCAGGTCTGAGCAGGGTAATAGTCAAACAGCCAGTGGCTGGCTAGACAATGACAACATAGGTTTATTATTTCACAGAGATAAGAAATTCTGATAACTGTTTGCATTAACAAATAATGCAGTAAGTAAGGACACAATGTGCACACACAGCAGGAGCTGTTTAACTGGCAAAGTACTCCAGGGCCTCTGGAAGTACCTACTTACAAAGTGTCATATGCTTTGAAATGTAAGTGGAAAATACATTTCAAATTTACCAGTACACAAACATAATTTGTTCATGACCTCTACGCAAGTTAACCGCAGAACATAAACTAAAATGCAAACTTTCTGCTGCCTTTAAAAAAAAGCACCTTGTTTCACATATTAGCCATCTATAATATGTGGACCCAATATAGATTCTAATTTAAACAAACTGTTTAAAAAAAAAAAAGACAACTGAGGAAACTTGAACACTACTAACTGGATATTTGATATTAAAAAATTATGACAAAGGATTAAGATTACATTTTTATTTTATTTTATTTTATTTTTTTCAGTGTTCAGTTTCCTTTAATGAGCCCCATTCTCCCCGAGGGGCAGGTGCAGGCGGCTGGGCGATGGCAAGAGGTGTTCACTTGAAGATCTTGCCCTGATTGAAGGCTTTGCCCACATGCTGGAAGGCCCCTTCCCAGCAAAAGTATTCTGGAACCAGCGTCTGGGTCTCCTCGCTGCTGGGATCCAGTTTGCGCCATGTGTATGACTCGGAGTCCACCTGCCAATCTGGACTCAGCGGAAAAGCAAGCTCCTGGCCTCGAAAGACCCAGACCCCAGAAATGGAGCTATTGTTGGTTCCAAAGAGAATGACACTGGCAAAGGCATTCTTCCTCAGTTTGTCCAATCGCTAGAACATTCCAGTGATGAGGCTGCAACTCATGAAGGTCTGGGTGAGCTCTTCAGGGAAGCGATACTCAGAGTACCACAGGGACCAACCATCCTTATCAAAGTGATCCCAAAAGTACGGCAGCGCCACGGAAAGTGTATCCTCATTTGAGTTCTTGCGCTTAAATTCATTCAACACAAAGGTACTCTTGGGCAGATAGGCAAAGGGATCCTTGGCCTTCGGCTCAGCAGCCAGCGCCTTCTTCTCTTTGCCCTCCTTCCGCTCTGCCTGGGGTTTTGGCTTCTCTTCTAGAGAACCTTTCTCCTTCCGTGGAGTGTCCTTTTTAGGCTGGCTCTCTGCAAACTTTTTAGCATCAAACTGGGCCATTTTCTCACAGAGTTTCACCTCTCCCAAGACAGCC
>SJYF01000094.1:8950816-8961703 GCA_006410515.1 Procapra przewalskii | reverse complement strand
CGAACCTCATTCCATAGTTCATTAGGCACTCTATCTATCAGATCTAGGCCCTTAAATCTATTTCTCACTTCCACTGTACAATCATAAGGGATTTGATTTAGGTCAGACCTGAATGGTCTAGTGGTTTCCCCCACTTTCTTCAATTTAAGTCTGAATTCGGCAGTAAGGAGTTCGTTTTAAAGCTTATACAGAAGCAGTTAATTGTTAGAGAACTGATACATAATAACTACTGAAGAAGAAATAGAAAATGAATTGCTCTATAACTATTAAAAAAATCAAAGCAAGCCCAAAATATTTACAGGCAAATTGTACCAAATGATCAAAAGAACACATAATTTCAGTTTCACACAAATTCTTTCAGACAAAAAGAAGAAAGAGTGAAAATCCATGAACGAAGCAAGAATCTCAAGAAGCTTTAAAAGGAACAGTGAACTAAACCCAAGGAAAGTAGAGGAAAGGAAACAACAGAGGAAAAAACAAACAAAAGAAAGAATGAGCAAAGCTGCAAGTGTCAGCTCTGGTGAGGCTGATCACAGTTAAAGAGGGTAGCATAGATAACAACATCAAGAGTGAAAAAAAGGCATTACTGGAGCTCCTTCAAACATTAACATGCCAATAAGAGGGTATTATGAACAATTTTATAGCAACACATTTACAAATGTAGACACTATGGAGAAATTTCTAGAAAAATACACCCTACCAAATTGGTATGAGAATAAGTAGAAAATCTAAGTAGCCTCATAACCAGCAAAGAAGTTATGCTTGCAAGTCAAAACCTTCCTTCTCACAAGGAAAATTTTAGGCTCAAATGACTTATCTAGCTGGTCCTACCAAATCTGTTTTTGGCCGCACTGTGCTGCTTGTGAGGTCTTAGTTCCCCAGCCAGGGATGGAACATGGGCCCTCGGCAGTGAGAGTGCAGAGTCCTAACCCCTGGATGGCCAGGAACCCCTCTCCTACCTTTGGAAAAGAAGTAACACGAATCTCACGCCAACTCTTCCAGAGAAAAGAGAGGATATGACACAACAGAAATTAATGCAACATTGTAAATCAACTGTACTTGAACAAAATAAATTTTATTTTTTAGAAAAAGGAGACATCCAATCTTTGTTTCTCTCCTTCTCTGCGTGTGTCTCTCTCAAAACTCCCTGTCTCAGGACGTCCCTGGCAGTCCAGTAGTTAAGACTCCGCACTTCCATCGCCGGGGGTGCAAATCCGATCCACGGGTGGGGAACTAAGATCCCTCATGCCACGGGGCACGGCCAAAGCAAACAAGCAAGCAGACGGCAGCAGCAGCAACAGTAAAAACTGCCTCTCTTTCTTATAAGATTACATGTGATGGCATTGTACTGTCCACTCAAATAACACAGGATAAACTTTCCCTCTCAAGGTCCTTAAGTTAATCACATCTTTTGCCACATAAAGTGGTGCTTCCAGGCTCCAGGGGTTTGACATGCCTTTCTTTTGAGATGCCATTTTCCAGCCTAGCACACCATCCTAGTGGGAGTGAAGTTGTATCTTCTTGTGGTGTTGATTTGAATTTTCTTGATGGCTAATGGTGTTGAGCATCTTTTCATGGGTTTATTAAACACCTGTACATTTTCTTTGGAGAAATGTCTACACAGATCCTTTGCCCATTTCTTAACTGGCATATTTGTCTTTATAATTTATAAACTGGGTTATTGAAGTTGACTTGAGGTCTTTATATAGCAGTGACATCAAGGAAGACGATGGAGCAGGAAGTGCCAGGGCTCTGTCTCACCACCTAGACAACAATTGCACTGGCAGACTCTGACTGATGTAACTATTTTGGAACTCTGGAGTCGGCTGGAAGGCTTTCAGTTTCCAGGGAAGGCTTAGATGATAAACTCTGGTTAATTCCAGGCCATTTATCTCTTAGCGTGAGCAGCAGCAGGTACCCATTTCCCAATCCCCTCAGCCCAATAACAGGAAGCCATGCGGTGTAATGCTGGAGTGTCTTCTGGGCGCCAGGGCAGGGAAGTGACAAGGATACTGCTCTCTGAGTGCCTGGCATCTGTGTGCTGATTGGTTGCTTCTTCTGACCACAAATATGCAGATAGAGAGGTGGGCGGTCTTCATTGCAGCTCACACCCACTGGCCGAGGTGGCTTCCAGAGACTCTAAACAGACACTCTGCTGTCCCCAGTCTCCTCTTATTGTTCCCTTTTTTCTTTTCAGATGATTAAGGATGGAGACATTTTATTCTGGAGTTTTATTTTGTTTTTCATCCATGCCCCGTGGCTTGTGAAATCCTAGTTCCCTGACCAGGGATTAAACCTGGGCCCTCAGCAGGGAAAGCAGAGTCTTTACCACTTAACCACCAGGGAATTCCTAAGGATGGGGACACTTGAAAGCAACCACCTATACAGGGGAATTTAGAAAGTCACTGCACATGCCCAAGAAAAGACATAGTCTCAGAGAGGACCTGAGAAGACCTTAAATTTGTATCTCAGGCTGATAGCCAGCACAGAGATACCCCGCAACAATTATTTTATTACTTTTTATATTTATTTATTATTTGGCTGTGCTGGGTCTTAGCTGTAGCATATGGGATCTAGTTCCCTGACCAGGGACCAAACCCAGGCCCCCTGCATTGGGAGCCCAGAGTCTTAACCACTGGACCATCAGGGAAGTCCCAACAATTATTTTTAAAAAAGAAAGGAAAGAAGGAAGGCAACACTGGAGAAGACAGTCTGATTTCAAGAGTTACATTACAAAATTCAAACATCTAGTTTTCAACAACAACAAATCATAAGACATAAAGATATAGGAAAGTCTGGCCCATTCAAAGGAAAATATAAATCGATAGAAACTTTGTCTAAGAAGCAGCACATGGTGGACTTGCTATGAAAGACTTTAAAACAACTGTCTTCAAGATGTTCAAAGGACTAAAGGAATATAAGGACAGAAACAAGGAAATAATAATCTAACAAAATGAAAATTTCAGTAGATAGAAAGCATAAAAAGGAACCAAAAGGAAATTCTGTATCTGAGAAGTACAATAACTGAAATGAAGAATACATTAGAGGATTTCAAAAGTGAATTTGAGCAGGGAGAAAAAAAGAATCAGCATATTTGAAGATAGAAAAATGAAAATAATATTGAGTTTGAGAAACAGAAAAAGACTGAAGAAAAGTAAACAGAACCTAAGGGAGCAAAATATGTACTGTGGGAGTCTCAGAAGGAGAGAGAGAGAGAGAAACAGGCAGAGAGGTTATTGAAGAATGGCTGAAAACTTCTTGACTTTGATGACAGATGTGATTGGAAACACTCAAGACGACGTTCACCAAGGCGTTACAGTCAAAACTTCAAAGCACAAAGAGAATCTTGAAAGCAGCAAGAGAAGCAAGTCATAGCATACAGGAATGCCCACTAAGATTTCTAATTAAAAACTTCAGAGGCCTGAAGGAAGCTGAAAGTGTTGGGGGGGGGGGAAACACTGTCAATCAAGAATCCCATATCTAAGAAAACTACCCTTCAGAAATGAAGGCGGGGGCGCCCCTGGCTGTCCAATGGTTCAGACTTCACACTTCCAGTGCAGAGGGTGCAGGGCCAGTCCTTGCTTGGGGAATTAAATCCCACAAGCTTTGGGGCCAAAAAACTGAGAGCAAATTAAGATATTCCTAGATAAAAGCAATGGCAACCCACTCTGGTACTCTTGCCTGGAAAATCCCATGGATGGAGGAGCCAGTAGGCTGCAGTCCATGGGGTCGCTAAGAGCTGGACACGACTGACCAATTTCACTTTCACTTTTCACTTTTCTGCATTGGAGAAGGAAATGGCAACCCACTCCAGTACTCTTCCCTGGAGAATCCCAGGGACAGCAGAACCTGGTGGGCTGCTGTCTCTGGGGTCGTACAGAGTCTGACATGACTGAAGTGACTTAGCAGCAGCAGCAGATAAAAGCTGAGAGTGTTCATCACCACTAGATTAGTCCTCCGAGTCCTTCAGGCTGAAATAAAGGACATTAGATAGTATTTCAAAGTGATAGGAAGAAATAAAGATCTCTGGTAAAGGTAAACACATAGACAATTATAAAAACACACAGTATTGCTGGAATTTTGGTTTGTAACTCCACTTTTTATCTTTATATGATTTTAAAAGCTAATGAATAAGAAACAATTATTAGCCTGTTTTTAGACACACAATGCTTATAGATGTAATTTCTAGCAGCAATTATGAAAGGTGTGGTAAAAAAATTTGATAGGACGCTATTGAATTTAAAAAGATATAAATTTGAGTTAGCGTTTTTAAACTTTGGGATGCAATCCTAAATATCCCTAATTGTTTTGGGTATTATTGACATCTTAACAGTATTAAGTCTTCCAGTCCATGAACACTGGCTGGGTTCTCATTTATGTCTTCTTTAATTACTTTCAGCAGTGTTTTGCAGTTTTTACTGTACAAGTCTTTCATCTCCTTGGTTAATTCCTAAGTATTTTATCCCTTTTGATAATACTGTAATTGGAATTGTGCTTTATTTCCTTTTCAGACTGTTCCTTGTTAGTGTATAGAAATGAAACAGATTTTAGTGTGTTGACTTTGTATTCTGCTACTTTGCCGAATTAATTTATAAGTTCTAATAGTTTGTCTAACTATTGTTTGTTTTGGTGGAATTCTTAGCGTTTTTACTTGCTTAATTGCTCTGGCGAGAACTTCCAATACTATGATGAATAGAGGTGTTGAAAGCAGAGCAGCTATCCTCGCCTGGTTTATGGTCCTAGAGGAAAAGTTTTCATTCATTCCCATCAACCTACCCCGTGGGCTTTTCATCTATATCTTTTATTATGTTAAGATCATTTCCTTCCTTTTTAAAAAAGAAGGCTTATTTATCTAAGGCTGTGTTGGGTCTTTGTTGCTGTGCCAGGGCTTTCTGCAGTTGTGGGGGCAAGGGGCTACTCTCCATTGCGACGTAAGGCTTCTCATTGCAGCGGTTTCTCTTGTTGTGGAACATGGGCTCTAGGTACTTGGGCTCCAGTGGTTGCGACTCATAGGCTTAGTTGTCCTAAGGCATGTGTGATCTTCCCAGACCAGGGATTGAACCTGTTCTTGCATTGTCAGGCGGATTCTTTACCACTGAGCCACCAGGAAAGCCCCCGAGGTAGTTAACTTCTATTCCTTCATTGTCGCTTGTTTTTATCATGAAAAAGTGTTGAATTTTACCAAATGCTTTTTATGCATTATGCTTATGCATTATGTACTGTGTAGATGTTTTCCTTCATTCTGTTAATATGGTATACACTCACCAGTTTTTGTGTTGAACCATCATTTCATTCCAGGAAGAAATCTCACTTAGGCCTGATGTATAATCCTTTTAGGGGCTTCCTGGGAAGCTCAGCTGGTGGAGAATCCGCTTGCAAAGCAGGAGACCCCAGTTCGATTCCTGGGTCGGGAAGTTTCCCTAGAGAAGGAATAGGCTACCTACTCCAGTATTCTTGAGTTTCCCTGGTGGCTCAGCTGGTAAAGAATCTGCCCGCAATGCGGGAGGCCTGTGTTTGATTCCGGGGTTGGGAAGATCCCCTGGAGGAGAGCACAGCAACCCACTCCAGTATTTTTGCCTGGAGAATCCCATGGACAGAGGAGCCTGGTGGGATACAGTCCATGGGGTTACAAAGAGTCAGACATGACTGAGTGACTAAGCACATGATCATTTTAGTATGGTTCTGAATTAGTATATTAGTATTTTATTGAGGACTTTAGCTTCAATGTTCATAAGGATGATTTTGAGAAGAATTAGATTAGTTCTTATTTAGATGTTTGGTTGTGTTAACCAGTAAAGCCATCAGGTCTGGAGCTTTTACTGTTTGGAGATTTTGTATTTCTGATTCAATCTCCTTATTAGTCATAGGTCTATGCAGATTTTTTATTTCTTGGCGATTTAGTCTTGGCAGGCTTTGTGTTTCTTTTGTTGTTGTTCAGTTGCTAAATCATGTCTGACTCCTTGTGACCCTATGGACTCCAGCATGCCAGGCTTCTCTGTCCTTCACTATCTCCCAGAGTGTCTTCAAACTCATGTACTGGGGCTTCCCGGCAGTGCTAGTGGTAAAGAACCCACCTGCCAATGCAGGAGATGTAAGAGACTTGGGTTTGATTCCTAGGTCGGGAAGATCCTCTGGAGGCAAGCGAGTCAATTCACTCCAGTATTCTTGCCTGGAGAATCCCATGGACAGAGGAGCCTGGAGGGCTTCAGCCCATAGGGTTGCACAGAGTTGGACATGACTGAAGTGACTTAGCACAGCAAGCCTGTCCAGTGAGTCAGTGATGCCCTCCAACCATCTCACTCTTTGTTGCCCTCTTCTCCTCCTGCATCAGGGCCTTTTCCAATGAGTCAGCTCTTTGCTCAGGTGGCCAAAGTTTTGGAGCTTTAGCTTCAGTATCAATCCTTCCAGTGAACACTGAGGGTTAATTTTCTTTAAGATTGACTGGTGTGATCTCCTTGCAGTCAAAGAGACTCTCAAGAGTCTTCTCCAATGCCACAGTTCAAAAACATCAGTTCTTTGGTGCTCTGCCTTCCTTATGGTTCATCTCTCACATCCATACATGACTATTGGAAAAACCGTGTCTTTGACTAGACAAACTTTTGTTGGCAAAGTTATGTCTCTGCTTTTTAGTATGCTGTCTAGGTTTGTCCTAGCTTTTCTTCCAAGGAGCAAGTGTCTTCTAACTTCACAGCTGCAGTCACTGTCTACAGTGATTTTGGAGCCCAGGAAAATAAAATGTGCCCGTTTCCATCTTTTCCCCATTTATTTGCCATGAAAATGATGGAACTGAATGCCATGATCTTCGGTTTTTGAAAGCTGAGTTTTACGCCAACTTTTTCACCTTCGTCAAGAGGCTCTTCAGTTCCTCAACTGCTACCATTAGAGTAGTATCGTCTGTATATCTGAAATTGTTATTTCTCCCAGGAATTTTGATTCCAGCTTGTGCTTTATCCAGCCTGGCATTTTGCAGGATGTACTCTGCATATAAGTTAAATAAGCAGGATGACAATATACAGCCTCGACATACTCCTTTCCCAATTTGGAACCAGTTCATTGTTCCATGTCTGGTTCTAACTGTTGCTTCTTGACCTGCTTACAGGTTTCTCAGGAGGCAGGTAAAGTGATCTGATATTCCCATCTCTTTAAGAATTTTCCACAGAACTATGTTTCTAGGAACGTACATTTCATCTAGGTTATCTAGTTTGTACAGTTACGCATACTGCTGTTATGAACCATTTCTATGGATGATAATAGTATCCCCATTTCCATTTCTGATTTTAGTAATTTGAAAATTCTCTATTTTTTTCTTATTCATTCCAGCTAAAAGTCTATCAATCAGTTTCGTTGATCTTTTAAAAATAGGCAACTCTGGTGCTGGAGGGGATAGTTAGGGAATTTGGGAAGGTCATGTATAGTCTGCTATATTTAAAATGGATAACCAACAAAGACCTATAATATAACACCTGGAACTCTGCTCAGTGTGCCAGCCTGGATGGGACGCGGTTTTTGCGAGAATGGATGCATGTATATGTATACTTGAGTCCCTTCACTCTTCAAACTACCACAACTTTGTTAATTGACTATACCCCCAGAACGTTTTTGGTGTTAAAAATAAAAATTAAAAAAAAAAAAAAAACAGAAAAACAGGCAACTTGGGGCTAATTTTTTTTCTATCTTCCTATTCTCTATTTTATCTCTGCTCTGGTTTTTATTACTTCCTCCCTCCCATTAACTTTATATTTCATTTGTACCTTTTCCAATACCTTAAATTCTGAAGTTAGGTTGTTGACTTGAGATCTTTTTTTAATGTAAGCACATATAGCTGTAAACCTCCTTCTTGGCGCTGCTTTGCTGTGTCTCTGAGGTTCTGGTATGATGTGTGTGGTTTATTTTTATTTAGGCCACACTGCACGGGATGCAGGACCTCGGTCCCCTGACCAGGGATCGAACCCATGCCTGCTACAATGGAAGCATGGAGCCCTCACCACTGGGCCACCAGGGAATTCCTCTATTTTAAAAATTGTCTCTAGGCATTTCTTAATTTCCCTGGGTTTCTTTGATCCATCAATTGCGTAAGAACATTTTAATTTTCACAGCCTTTTTCCTCCTAGTTTTACTTCTGCTATTGGTCTCTAACTTCATTATGGTCAGAAAAGATACTTTGTTGATAGACTTAATCCTATGAACAGAGGAGCCTGGTGGGCTACAGTCTGTAAATTCGAGTCGGACATGACTGAAGCAACTTAGCACATATGCAAGACAGTGTCCTAACACATGGTTTACCCTGAGAATATTCCATGTGCACTTGAGAAAAAGGTGCATGCCGTTGTTGGGTATGGCGTTACGTACTCATTCGTCACATCGCTTTGGGTGGTTAAGGCTTCTGCTTCGCTGCCTGTCCTGTCCATCACTGACAGCGGGGCAGCGTCTCCAGCTGCTGCTGTAGGTCCTCTCTCTCTCCTCCGATTCTGTCAGTTTTTCCTTCATACATTTTGCTGGTCTGTTATTAGGTGTGTAATTGTTCATCTCGTATTGAAACTCTTTTCACACAGTCTGTCTCAAACTTTATTTAAATTCCATTTTGTCTGACATTAGTATAGCCACCCTTATTTCTATTATCATCGTGGAACATCTTTTTCTGTCAATCTTTTTGTGTTTGATTCTCAAGTGTGTCTTTTGTAGATGGCTTGTTGTTGGGTCATGTTTTTATTCATTCATTCTGCCAGTCTCCATCTTTTGATCGGGCAGCTTAATTCATTTAAAGTATTACCGGTAAGTAGGGACTATGGGGTCGCACGGAGTCAGACACGACTGGAGTGACCGAGCAGCAGCAGCGGGGACCTCATTCTGTCATTGTGCCACTTGTTTTCTTCCTGTATGTCTCACAGCTTTTTGTTCTTCACTTCCTGCCTGCCATTACTAGTGTCTTATGCATTTGAAAAAATAATTTTTGCAATTAAATGCTTAAATTTCTTTGCAGTTTTTTTTGCCACACTTTACGGCATGTGAGATCTTAGATCACTAACCAGGTATTAAACCTGTGAGCCCTACACTGGAATCACAGTTTTAACCACTGGATGCCAGGGAGGTCCTCATTGCCATTTAGCTACAGCTGTTTTCTTTTGTGGTGATCATGGGCACTACACGTAACACCCTTAAGTTGTAACACTAACTTGAATTCACACAGTTTTCACTAACAGAATCTCTTCTCCTTTACAGCTTTACCCTACCCTCTATCCCTAACCGGTCTGTTCATGTCACAAAGTAACATCTTTATACAGTGTGAAGTCGCTCAGTCATGTCCGACTCTTTGCAACCCTGTGGACTGTTGCCCACCAGGATCCTCTGTCGATGGGATTCTCCAGGCGAGAATACTGGAGTGGGTTGCCATTTCCTTCTCTGGGGGATCTTCCCGACCCATGGATCGAACCCAGGTCTCTCACACTGCAGGCAGATGCTTTAACCGCTGAGCCACCAGGGAAGCCAAGGTATAGTGCCCTCAAACATAACACAAACCAGTTATACTACTAGCTTTTAGATTAATAATTGTTTCTAAACTATCGTTTTCTTAAACCACATAGAAAATTGTTACATTAACAATGCTAGCTTTTGTAATATTTAATGTATTTACCTTTGTTGGGAATGAAGCTTTATTGTTTAGTGTCCTTCAGTTTTACCCTGCAGGAATCCCTCAAGCATTTCTTGCAAGGCCCTCAGTTTTTGTTTATCCAGGAATGTCTCAATTCCTCCCTCCTTTTTGAACAGTTTTGACAGTATTGTATTCTTGGTTGACAGGCTTTTTCTTTCTTTCAGCATTTTAAAAGTAGATCAACTCACTGCCTTCTGGTCTCCGAGATTCCTGATGCAAAACCTGTGTTATTGGGGCCCTGTAGGACTTGCTTCTCTCTTAATGCCTTCAAGATCTCTGTACCTTTCAGAAATCTGATGGTCTCTGGCAGCTCTGTTTCTCTTACTTGGAACTTAAGTCTCTTGGATGTTTGTGGAGCCTCATTCATTTACTTAGGGACATTCTCACCCATTATGTCTTCAAATATTCTCGCCCTGTTAGCTCTCTCTCTTCCCCTTCTGAGACTCCCACAATGCATATGTAACTCTTCATGGTGTTTCACAGGTCACTTAGGTTCTATTTAAAAATTTTTCAGTCAGTTAATTTCCATTGGCCTATCTTTAGTTTCCTGACTCTTGTGTGTACCCAAATGCTGCCTTAAATCCCTCTAGCGAATTTCTCATTTTAGCTACTGTACTTTTCAATACACTATAACTTTTTTTTACTTGACAGTTTTTTAAGACATCATCTTCCTGATTTTCTCCCCATCTTTAGCTCTTTGATGTCCCTTGTGTTGTTACCTACAGCCTGGTCACCCATCTTTTCTTTCACATCAAATATTACTCAAGTCTCTGTCTGGCTCAATCATTCAGGTCTCCCAAGTGGCCCAGAGAATGTCACTAAACTCACGGATTCCTCCACTCTGCATCCTCTCAGGAAACTGTCACTGACAGTCACTCACAGATGCTACCCACAACTGTGCAAGGCCACCTCGCTCAAGTAACCTCCAGCAGCTTCCCAAAGGCAAATTGTGCCTCCAGTAGACTGCAAGATCGCCTCAGCAGGACCCATGTCCTGTTTCCTCTTGCCTCCCACACAGGAAAACTGAAGTGCTGGTCACTCAACGGAAGGGCAGAGTCCATCTGCTGTTAAAACTGGTGGGATGAGGTGGCTGGTGAGCAAATGTCCTTTACAGAGAAATTAGGTTCCAGTGAAAAGGAACCTGTTCTAGCTATCTCCAAGGACTAGGATTTCTCTGGTTCCAATCACAAATTCCCATTGTGAGATAGCCTTTGGCAGCAGTGTTTAAAATCCACACC
>SJYF01000094.1:8896168-8928917 GCA_006410515.1 Procapra przewalskii | reverse complement strand
CTTATATCACATTAAAGGGAAATTATGCTATGAGGAAAAGGTATGTTTTTAAAGGTTATGGAGTATATTCTTAGGTTTGCTAATCAGGAAATACTGGTATGACAGTCAATTACTTGCTTCCTGATTTTCACTAAAGTTTTTTAAGGTTTAAAAATTATAATCTATGTAAGTAAAGATAGTAAAATAATAAAGTAAGCATTTCAGTTATAAAAAAGTAGGCCATCTAATGTTGACAGAAAATATAAAAAATGAAATATCTTTGTTTAGGAGAAAAAAAGGAGTACAATTTTGTCCTAGAATGAGTTGTTTCTGGATGGGAAAAAAGGACAAATAAATAATGAATACAAGCAGTGATGTAAGGTTATAGAAAAGAAAACTTGAGAATTTTGTATATGGTCAGAATTGATTAAAATTAGATTGCATTTAATTAGGTAAATAAAATTTGTTATTAAACGTAAGCTGAAGCAAGACTGGATTTGGTTTTCTCTCTGTTGAGAGAACAGAATCCTCTCCAGTGCCACTCTTGATAACAGACTGTGTGAGTTCCCTTGCCTGTACATGGTCTGTACTTGCTTTGGAAATCTTCTGTCACCTTGGTTAAGTAAACAAGTATTGTTTCACAGTAACCTGTGATCCTATTTGACCAAGTGTTTTGAAGCTCTCTGATGTTTTTGACAAAATTCTAGAATATAAAATTCTAATTAAAGTTCTTTTGACCTCCAGCTAACTTTGAGGTGCTTCATAGGGCCCCTGAGTCATCTCAGAAAAATATTAAACTAAGCTTATTTGGTAGATTAATTATGTAGGAAGCACTGTCAAGACGTAACATTAAGCTTTCTTTATGTTATGTCTATGTAAGTATATGTATTATAAGTCTTTTAGAAATTCCATGAAATTCCTGGAAATCATACATGTTCTGACATAAAATGTTATCTGTCATCAAAATTGAGGCTCCCATTAGAGAGCTGAACCCAAGTATTTGGGAAATGCCCTCGCTGACTTTCATGCCAAGGCAATGACCACTGGCCGTAGCGATGACGGCACGTGTAGATAAAGTCCGTCCTGCTTCTACAGATCACTAACCCCTCATTGTCAGACTGCTGCCATCCTGAGGTCCTTAGAACAGTCTGCTCCTAAATCAGAGAAATTAGATGGTAGACGATAGCTGTGAGTTGAGCAGTTGGGACTTCGGGAAACGCAAGACGGCTGCTTGGCTCCTCCTGGCTCCCTGGGAAACATGTTTCATTTGGAGGGTTAAAGCCTTCCTTTGCTGCAAGGCTAATGCCCTCACAGAGATGAATAAGCTGATAGAAATTGTGTTTGCCACTTAGGGTTATGCTTTCCACAATCTCCAGTGATCAAGACACCCACTTTATTGGGCAAATCATACTAATCTTAACAAAAACCTCACAAACTTCTTAAAATTATCGCTGTGACTGTGCTCCTCAGTGATCAGGCAAAGTCAAAACAGTAATCGAGAAAGTGGACTCAAGTGGAACAAAAATTAATTACCTTGGATTAAATGAACTGATAAATATGAAATATAAATAAAATTTTTGTGATTTTTTTGTCTGAAATATTACTAAATTTTAATCGTCTAGATAAGGGAATCTTTCACTTTAAGCTAATTATGATTTACAGCACTTTGGTAAATTGCACATTTGTAAACAGATATGAGGGTTTCCCAGGTAGCTTAGTGGTAAAGAATCTGCCTGAAAATGCAGGAGACACAGGTTCGGTCCCTGGGTCGGGAAGATTCACTGGAGAAGGAAATGGCAACCCACTCCAGTATTCTTGCCTGGGAAATCCCATGGACAGAGGAGACAGGTGGTCTACAGCCCATGGGGTCGCAAAAGAATCAGACATGATTTAGTGACTAAACAAACACACACAGGTTGGAAGCATTATCTTTTCTCTCTGCCTGTTGTTCTGCTGCTAAGTCGTGCACTAGACTTGGTCTATAGAAAGGGCTGCTGGCTGAACAACCATGACTGCATTGTGTTTGCTGTGTGCTAAGTCGCTCAGTCGTGTCTGACTGTGCAACTCTATGGACTGTAGCCCGCCAGACTCCTCTGTCCATGGGATTCTTCAGGCAAGAATACTGGAGTGGGTTGCTGTGTCCTCAACCAGGAGATCTTCCTGACCCAGGGATCGAACCCAAGTCTTGCGTCTCCTGCACTGGTGGGTGGGTTCTCTACCACTAGCGCCCTCTAGAGAGCCTGACTGCCTTCTATTGATGGATTATCTTCTTGCTTCTAGGAATGACTTACAAGAAACTCCCATTGACAATGCTGGTCTGATTTGGTTTACTGATGGGTCCTACTTAAAAGATGAACGAGGATATTACCAAGCTGTAGATATAGTAACGTCCAACGTGGACATAATTGAAAACTCTTGTGTACCAGAAATGAGGTCAGTAAAATGAGCTGAATTAACTGCTTTAATTCAAGCTTGTCAACTAGCTAAAGACCAGATAGCAACTATTTATACTGATAGTTCTTGTACATTTGGAGTGGCCCGTGACTTTGGGATATTATGGCAACAATGAGGGTTTTTTACCTCTTTGGGACAACATACCAAAAAAAAAAAAAAAAGGTAAACAAAGGCTTCCCTGGTGGCTCAGTGGTAAAGAATCCGCCCGCCAGTGCAGGGGACATTGTTCGATCCCTGATCTGGGAAGATTCCACTTGCCGCGGGGCAGCTAAGCCCGGGCACCACAACTGTGAGCCTGTGAGCCGCACCTGCTGAGCCCACGTGCCACAGCCACTGAAGCCTGCATGCCCTAGAGCTGTGCTCTGCAGCAAGAAAAGCCACCCCAATGAGAAGCCCTTGCACTGCTACTAGAGAGCAGCCCCACTCTCCACAACTAGAGAAAAGCCTGCGCTGCAAGGAAGCCCCAACAGAGCCATCAATCAATCAATAAATAATGGGAAACAGCTTGCAGAGTTATTAAATGCTATACAATTACCAAAAGAGTTACCACCTATTAAAGCCCCAGGCCATTTGAAATCGAAGGCTATGGAAGCTAAAGGAAATCAGCTTGCTGGTACTGCCACCAAGAGCAAGCAGCTGTGAATAATCATTCTGTCCAGCGCTGAGAATGCCCGGTGCTCTCTGTCAGCCCTGCTCGCTCGGTGAAGGAGTTCCTTCGCAAGCTCAAGAAGCTGCCACTGAAGAACAGAAACAGATGTGGTAATAAAAAGGGAAAATTTTAACCCTGTCACACAAATACGGTTTGGACCTGAGAGGAAACCTGTTGTGCCTGCTGGAGCCCAGTTGCCATGGCTCCAATATATATTCTTTTGTTCACTGGGTGCCTGAGAAAATGATTCTGTGGGGAAAACAATATGTTTAGAAACTTTTTCCCCACAACTGGTTCATCGTGTATATGCTTGTTGTAATGTATGTCCTACATATAATCCAGGAAAGTCACTCTGTGGGTCACAGGACCACTTTCCCCTTCCTAAGGGACCCTTTGATGTATGGCAGTTGGATTTTGTCCAGCTGCCGCTATCTCAAGGAAACAAATATATGTTCGTAATGATCTTCATGTTTTCACACTGGCTTGAAGCTTTTCCATGCAGGAGAGCAATGGCTTTAACAGTAGGTAAATTGCTATTCAGTTCAGTTCAGTTTAGTTGCTCAGTTGTGTCTGACTCTGTGACCCCATGGACTGCAGCACGCCAGGCCTCCCTGTCCATCACGAACTCTTGTAGTTTACCCAAACTCACATCCATTGAGTCGGCGATGCCATCCAACCATCTCATCCTCTGTCGTCCCTTTCTCCTCCCAACTTCAGTCTTTCCCACCATCAGGGTCTTTTCAAATGAGTCAGCTCTTATCAGGTGGCCAAAGTATTGGAGTTTCAGCTTCAACATTAGTCCTTCCAATAAACACTCAGGAGTGATCTTTAGGATGGACTGGTTGGATCTCCTTGCAGTCCAAGGGACTCTCAAGAGTCTTCTCCACCACCACAGTTCAAAAGCATCAATTCTTCAGCACTCAGTTTTCTTTATGGTCCAGTTCTCACATCCATACATGACTAGTGGAAAAACCATAGCCTTGACTAGACAGACCTTTGTTGGCAAAGTAATGTCTCTGCTTTTTAATATGCTGTCATAGGAAAGAGAATAATTCCTATCTGGGGAAGTCCTTCTGAATTATACAGTGATTGGGAAACTCATTTTATTGCACAAATAATTAAATCTATATGTGACATTTGACCAATGCTGAGGCATTTTCACTGTGCATATCTTCAGCATTGGTAGAAAGGACGAGTGGCGCTATCAAAACGCAACTGGCAAAGCTTCTAGAAACATTTCATCCCTCATGGCCAAGAGCTCCACTGCTAGTGCCTCTTCACCTTAGATCTGCGCCTTGTGGTGAGCCTGGGCCGTCTCCTTTTGAAAGAATTAACAGGATGGCCTGTGATTAAGTGAGGCAGTATATGGACCAACTTCACTCCAAGGTGATATATTACATTATTGTCAGGGCCTTATTAAAACACATAAGGAAAATGAAAAATTAGTAGCTAACCCCTTTCACTGTGAGCTCTTGGAAGATGAAATTCTTAAAGATCATGGATTATAATCTGGAGATTTTGTTTATTGGAAAAGACATAAAAGATCTGTTGTGGCAACATCAGAAAAGATCTAATCAGTTACTATTTACTAATTCCTGTGCTGCCAAACTATTAATAGAAGGAATAGACTCATGGATTCACATCTCTAATTTTATTTTTTATTTTTTTCCTTTAGAATTATTTTATTAAATCATAAATGTACAACAGCTTCTTAACTCTACACACAAACTTAATTTTTTTTAAAGGAAAAACATTATAGCTTATTACACCATGATCCTGGCTAATAGCTTTTCAAAACTTTGAGAAAAATCTTAAAAAGGTTTCACATGTCACCTGAAATTTACAAATTTAATATTATCAAAGAAGGAATGCTTCTATACTCTTACAAAGACAACTATAAAAAAACAACAATTAAAAAGCTAAGAAACTGTCTCAAAGGCATTTTTTTTTTGCAGTCCTTCCTCCACAGTAAGGTAATGTTATTAAATAATCCAATCCATTCACAAAATGGCTGTCTGCATCTGCTCTGGTGTCTTCTGCCATATCACTGCATATTCATGCATGACTGAGATAAGATTTTCCTTAACATTGTTATTTCGATAACCTGAAGCTGTTCTGTTACCTCTGGGCTCTCATGCTCTCCTACTCATACAGTGAAGCCCATGGCAAATAGGAAGAAGCTCAGTACCTGCTTCTCCCTCAGAAACCCCCACTTCCTCCACTGCCTCCTGGACCATAGTTTCCTCCACCATGTGGTCCCCCCATGTTCCTGCTACCACCAAAATTTCCACTCTTCATTGGACCATGGTTAGAAGGCTGTTGGTTATAATTTGCAAAATCATTGTAATTTCCACTCCCGTAATTTCCTCCTCCATAACCAGGGCTGCCTTCAAAATTGCCACTTCCAGGTGCCCCTCCATACCCATTATGCTGTGCTATGCTAAGTCACTTCAGTCATGTTTGACTCTGTGCAACCCCGTAGACGGCAGCCCACCAGGCTCCCCCATCCCTGGGACTCTCCAGGCAAGAACACTGGAGTGGGTTGCCATTTCCTTCTCCAATGCGTGAAAGTGAAAAGTGAAAGTGAAGTTGCTCAGCGGTGTCCCCAAATCCACGGCCACTTCCATGTCCATCAGATCCCCTCTGAAGTCACTTCCTGGTCCTGGCCCCAAATTTCCACCACCGCCACGAGATTCGTCAACAGCACAGTTGCCTCCTCTTCCTCTTCTAGGACTTTGGACTTGCTGCATTTCTAGACAAAGCCCTTCTTAACTTCTGCATTATGACCATTGATAGTGTGGTTTTTGCAACACAGTCTTATCCAGAGGATCATGGTCACCAAACGTAACAAGTCCAAAGCCTCTTTTCTTTCCAGACGGCCTGTCAGTAATTATCTCAATGGTATCAATTTTTCCATATTCCTCAAAGTAATCTCTTAAGATGATTCTCAGTATCTTCCTTAATTCCACCAACAAACAGCTTCTGCACAGTTAGATGAGCCCCTGGCTTTCCAGATTCCCGTTTTGGCTCAACCACTCTCCCGTCAACTGAATGAGGTCTTGCGGCCATGGCAGCATCAACTTCACACATGGAAGAAAAAGTCACAAAACCGAATCCTCTTGATCTTTTGCTTGCAGGATCCCTCATTACTACACAACCTAAGTTTTCCCCGTTGCTCCTAGTACTTCCTCACACTTTCTTCTGCAGTTTCAAAGCTCAAGCCACCAACAAAGAGTTTGCGGAACTGTGCCTTTTCTCTCTCCATCGCGGACTCAGTCGCTTCGGCCCGGTTTCCCGCAGCGGTGCGCGATGAGAGAGCTCTCCGCGGACGGACTCGAACCGGACTCGTCCTGGCGCAGTAGCGAGAGCCGAGAACCGCCGCTGCTCGAGAAGCAGCGCCGCTGGAGCACCTCCGCTCCAGACCCGGCGCTGCTGCTGCCGCCCGCATCTCTCATTTTAAAAACCCTCTGAAAGAGAGCCCTCCTAAACTGTTGGTGGGAATGTAAGCTGGTGCAACTGCTATAAAAATGATATGACTTTTCCTTAAAAACCTAAAAAGAGAGTTGCCATATGATCCACCAGTTCCATTCCTGGGTGTGTATCTGGGCCAAACTCTATTTCAAAAAGATACGTGCACCCCTGTTTACAATAGCCAAGACATGGAAGCAACCTAAGTGTCCATCACGATGGATGGATAAGGAAATACTATCTATCCATGTATATATACTGTTATTTCAGCCGTGTCTGACTGTTTGCGACCCTATGGACCATAGCCCTCCAGGCTCCTCTGTCCATGGGATTCTCCAGGCAAGAATACTGCAGTGGGTTGCCTTGCCCTCCTCCTGGAGTTCTTCCCCACCCAGGGAGTGAACCCGTGTCTTATGTCTGTCTACCTGTTGGGAGGCAGGTTCTTAACCACTAGCATATACACACACACACACACACGCTTCTGTGCTGTAAATAAGTTCATTTGTATCATGGTTTAGATTCCACATATAAGTAATACTCAATGATAGTTGTCTTTCTCTTCTGATTTACTTCACTTAATATATAATAATCTCTAGGTCCATCCATATGGCTGCAAATAGCATTACTTCCTTCTATTTTATGGCCAAATAATATTATATATGCTATATTATTAATATATATATTATATACAATATTATGTGTGTGTTAGTCCCTCACTTGTATCTGACTCTTTGCGACCCCATGGACTGAAGCCCTCCAGGCTCCTCTGTCCATGGGATTCTCCAGGCAAGAGTACTGCAGTGGGTAGCCAGTCCCTTCT
Source organism: Procapra przewalskii (assembly GCA_006410515.1). NCBI lineage: Eukaryota > Metazoa > Chordata > Mammalia > Artiodactyla > Bovidae > Procapra > Procapra przewalskii. The sequence goes on along the minus strand of SJYF01000094.1, from coordinate 8,921,547 downwards.
TCAGGGGATCTTCCGACTCAGGGATTGACCGTGGGTCTCCAGCATCACAGGCAGATTCTTTACTGTCTGAGCCATTACGGAAGCCTAACATTATATATAATAATATAATATATTATATTAAAATTATATAATTTATAATTTAAATTTATAGTTTATATAATATATATAATTTATATAATTAATGCTGCTGCTAAGTTACTTTAGTCGTGTCCGACTCTGTGTGACTCCATAGACGGCAGCCCACCAGGCTCCTCCAATAATTATATTAAAATTATATCAAAATATATAATATATTATAATGCTGCTGAGTCACTTCAGTCATGTCCGACTCTGTGGGACCCCAGAGACGGCAGCCCACCAGGCTCCCCCGTCCCTGGGATTCTCCAGGCGAGAACACTGGAGTGGGTCTCCATTTCCTTCTCCAGTGCTTGAAAGGGAAAAGAGAAGGGGAAGTCGCTGAGTCGTGTCCGACTCTTCACGACCCCATGGCCTGCAGCCCACCAGGTTCCTCCGCCCATGGGATTTCCCAGGCAAGAACACTGAAATGGGGTGCCATGGCCTTCTCCAATATATTATAATATATAATATGTAATGTATATTACATATGGATATATATAATATTATTCAGTCATAAAAATAATTAAATGATGCCATTTGCAGCAATATGGATGGACCTAGAGCTAATTAATTAAATGAAGCAAGTCAGAAAGAGAAAGACACATATCATATAGTATCACTTACATGTGGAATTAAAATATGACACAAAATGAACTTATTTACAGAACAGAAACAGACTCACAGACACAGAGAAAACACTCATGGTTGCTCAGGAGGATGGGGAGTTGAGGAGGGATGAACTGGGAGTTGGGGATTAGCAGATGCAAGGGATTATATGTAGAATGGATAAGCAATAAGGTCCTGCTGTAGAGCACAGGAACTATGGGCAATATCCTGTAACAAACCATGATGGAAAGAGCATGCAAAAGGGAAATAGATGCGTGTGTAACTGAATCACTCTGGTACACTTCAGAAACCAAGACAGCACTGTGCATCAACTATACTTCAGTTTTTAAAAAGGAATCTTGAACCTACACACACACACACACACACACACACACACACACAGAAGTCCTCTCCACCTGAGTGGACTTCGTCCCATATTTCTTTTTTTTTTTTTTTCGTCCCATATTTCTGACACCTGACTTCAACTAACTCAGCTCAAATGACACCCTCCTCAGGATGAGAAGATGACAACGGCAAACAGCTGACCAAAGAATCTGGATCAGGCCTGTAAGAGTGATCCTACTAGCTCAATCCAACTGTTTCTCAAACATTTGTTTTCCTGTCACAGTTGAAAGTTATTGTTTTCCTTCTAGCTATATTTTTGCTCCAGTAGTCAGGGTGGGAAGAAAATGTTCTAGTAAAGTTGTCATCAAGTAGAGTTATTGGGATAAGCCCCTCATAATGCCCATCACCGTTCAGATGTTCCTAACATGACCACTCACCCAGACCAACTGCCCTCTTGACCTAACCTTTCAGGTTCAGATTCTCCAACCTACTAACATGCCCACCCCTGTCTGATACCATCCTCTGTTCTTAGAGACTGGACATACTTACCCCAGAACACCCTCGCCCTGTTCCTTACTAAACTGAAAAATGTCTTAAAGAGAAAAACGCAAGGAAATTGTGCTAGCAACTTCCTTAGATCAAGAGTCTAGTTGACTTTTGGAAAACCTGTAAGAGAAGTGATCTGTAGTTTGATAAAACTGTGTTGACAGCACCCTCAGCTCACGAGGGTGTCAGTGGGAGAGCCCTGGCGGGGACCTCCTGTGCGTGCTCCCCGGGTTCTGTCTTCACAGGTGGTATCGGAACTGACCCAGCCTCCCGAGGATGGGCACATGAATGCCTCAACAGCTGACAAACAGAAGGTTCTTGTTTACTAGGACGTTACGTTGCCCCATTGTCTACACAGCAGGGATAGATGAACTTCCTTTCTGTCCTCGTTACAGGGTCAAGAGGTCCATGTTAGCAAGACACCAAGATGTGTGCAAGCCCTTTCAGTCGTTCCGACGCTCTGTGACCCTGTGGACTGTGGCCCGCCAGGCTCCTCTGTCCATGGGCTTCTCCAGGCAAGAATACTGGACTGGGCTGCCCTGCCCTCCTCCAGGGGGTCTTCCCAGCCCAGGGACTGAACCTGCATCAAAGGCAGGTGGATTCTTTACCGCTAATGCCACCTGGGAAGACCAAGAAACCAAGATACCTGGGGGCAAAATGTTTTCGTTCTGAATACAAGAATATATGTAAACAGAGGGATAATTAGAAATCTATCAGCTACCATTGGTCAAATAGCTGAAGAGACTGCAAAAAACTCTGCAGCACAACAGACATCCTAAATTCCTTAGCCAAAGTAGTATTAGATAATGGGGTTGCCCTAGGTGGTCTACTGGCTAAACAAGGAGCGCATACTTCTACTTATATCAGTGCCTCTGGAGAAGCTGAGACTTGCCTAGAAATAACTTCGCCAAAGGCAAGGTAGTTACAAGAAGTAAGGAAAACTGACCCTTAAGTGACCTGTTTAGTTAGCATCCTTTAGGAATAAGCTGTTTTTTCCCCACTTTGCTTTACAAATGATTATTATATTTACGATATATGCGATCATTATTTTCCTAACTATCAAGCTCCTCATAATACGTATCACGGCTTGCATTGTCTACTGCTAAGATCATAAGTATTATGCTTGTGTGACAATTTGATAATGGTTGATAATACATACAGCTTATAAAATGTTTCCCCCATAAATAAATAACCATTACGTTCAATTAGTTACCCCCAAATGAGGCTAACTAGGCAACTCTTTTCCTATAAAAAACTAACAATACAAAAAAAAGCAAAGGGAAGAGATTGATCGATGATCAAGGGACATGATAGACCCAAGGCAGGCAGAAATCACCCTGGCATTGAAGGACCAATATATTTTAGATAATTCAGATTGTTTCTTTATTTTTGGCTGTGGTGGGTCCGCACTGCTGTGCGGGAGTTTTCTCCGGACGGGATGCACGGGCCTGTCGTTGCGGTGGCTGCTTTCGTTGCAGAGCGCAGGCTCTAGGACTCCAGGGCTCAGCAGCTGCAGCTCCCAGGCTCTAGAGCACAAGCCCAGCAGCTGTGGCTCACAGGCTTAGTTGCTCCGTGGCATGTGGGACCTTCCCGGATCAGGGATCGAACCCGAGTCCTGCATTTGCAGGTGGATTCTCTACCACTGAGCCACCAAGGAAGCCCCGGGGGACACATATTTTGATCATCAGTGCTTTCCATAGAAAGATTTACAATCAAAAAAGGGGGAATGATTACAGAAAATTTCACATATTGATGTACAGGCGAGTCATTGAGGCTTATACTTGAGTTAGCTTGAGTCTTACGCTGACTAGAATAGCCTGCTTGCGGTCTATCAAGCATCCATTGTACGTCTGCTTTAATTATTGAAGAAAAGGATGCATTGACCACAATGAAAGAATGTCCATGTTAAAAATAAGAATTAAATGCCTCCCTTTCTGGAGCACCAATGCTTGTATTCTTTTCAATGATAAGACCCCCCGCCTCCCAGGTTCCAAGGCCATACTGACTCGCTGGGTATGTACTGATTTGATTTTTGAAATCTTGAGGAAATATATTCTTGACTTGTGTGATGTTCTTTGTTCTGGCCAGACATAAAACTGTGCTGGAAACCATGCTTGCCTGGAGCAGCTGCTCAGAGTAATCTGGGAAACTGGCTTCCAGGCTGTAGTCCTCAGTTTGGCTCAAATAAAACCCTTTTCTGTACCTGTGATGCGGAGAAGGCAATGGCACCCCACTCCAGTACTCTTGCCTGGAAAATCCCATGGACAGAGGAGCCTGGTGGGCTGCAGTCCATGGGGTCACACAGAGTCGGACACGACTGAAGCGACTTAGCAGCAGCAGCAGCAGTACCTGTGATGAATTGTTTATTGATTATTTTCCTCGACAGTAGGAAGGGGGAAGGAAGGAAGGACAGACTTATCTGTAGGTCCCTATCTTAGTGCTGTTCCCCAAAGATCTGCAAGACTACAAACGATGCCTATTTTACACCAGTGGTTTTCATCAGGCAGACGCTGAGTCTCCTGCCTGAGGCTGAGCCAGACGTGAGAGATGGAGCTGGGCCTCTGGAGGTGCTCGTACACTCCCCGTGTTGTGAACGAATATCTAAGAACTTTGGAGATTTCACCTAAAACCCCAGATTTCTGGTTCTTTGGAAAGTTGGAAGTTTTGGCACACTGGGACCTATTCCCACGTGGCAGCTTTGCCAGGAACCAACTGTCTGTCATTCGGAGCCTAAGATGGGGCATGAGTGACCGGGGATGAGAGCCCGTGTCACGCCTACCCATCCAGGTGTGCGTGGACATCCGTGTCTGCATCTGTCCCGCCACTCCCATTGCCTGCCTCACTGTTTTCTTCACTCATCCATTCACGTGTTCATTCATTCAACTGGTATCTATCAAATGCCCCCCGTGTGCCAGCTCTCAGGAATTTAAACACTTACGGCGTGGCATTAGTTTCTTAGTGCTGCTGCGTCACAAACTGCCTGGCTTGAATGACAGAGGTTTAGTCTCTCAGAGCTCTGGAGGCCAGAGGCGTTGGCAAGGCCGCCTCCTCTCTCCAGCTCCTGGGGGGCCAGCAGGCCTCGACTGGCAGCTGCCTCGCTCCAGTCTCTGCCTCCGTCGCGTGACCTTCCCTCCGAGTGTCTGTCTTCACGAGGCGTTTTCCTCTCTGTGTGCCTGTCTCTGGGTCTCTTTTTAGAAGGACCACAGGCATGGTGGATTAAGGGCACCACCCTCCTTCTCAGTCCAGTGTGACTTCATCAGTTCAGTTCGGTCGCTCAGTCGTGTCCGACTCTTTGCGACCCCATGGATCGCAGCATGCCAGGCCTCCCTGTTCATCACCATCTCTCGGAGTTCACTCAGACTCATGTCCATGGAGTCCGTGATGATATATTTATTTAGTTTTGGCTGTGCTGGGTCTTTTATGCTGCACAAACTTTTCTCTAGCTGTGGTGAGCAGGGGCCACTGTTCATTGCGCTGAGCAGGCTTCTCATTGTGGAGGCGTCTCCTGTTGCGGAACACACAGACTCTAGAACATGGTTTCTGGGCTCTAGAGCACAGGTGCAATAGCTGTGGCCAAGGGTTTAGTTGCTCTGCAGCGTGTGAAATCTTCCAAACCGATGTCTCTCGTATCAGCAGGCGGATCCTTTCCCTCTGGGCCATCGGGGAAGCCCTGACCTCACCTTGATTACATCTGCAGCAAGTGGCAGCTGCAAACAAGGCCTCACTCAGCTTCATCAGGGTCAGGACTTCAGCGTCTCTTTCGGGAGGATGCAGTTCAGCTCACAACAGATATTAACAACGACAACAACTCGGGCTTCCCTGGTGGCCCAGTGATTAACGTTTTGCCTTGCAATGCAGGGGACTCTGGTTTGAGCTCTGGTTTGGGAAGATCCTACAGGCTATGGGGCAACTCAAACTGTGCGCCACAGTTATGGAAGCTAGGCTCTGGAGCCTGCGAGCTGCAAGTACTGAGCCCACAGGCTCTAGAGGCTATGCTTGAGACAAGAGAAGCCACCGCAATAAGCCCCTGCACCAGCGCTGGGGAGGAGCCCCTGCTCACCGCAAGGAGGGAAAGTCCGAGCGCAACGAAAACAACCCAGCACAGCCAAAATAAGTGAATGATAATCAGGGAAAACCCACCTCAACCAGCCCACGACCCTTGCGCATCATCCGCCTTGGGAGACAAGACTCCCGAAATGCCAGCAGAGCATCCCAGTGACAGCCTGGGTGGGGTACGCACACTGACGCGGTTTTGTGCCCTCCAAGGTGGATTGCTGTGACTTTACTTTGCAGATGAGGAAACTGAGGCAGGGAAAGGTTACACTGTGAAGGTCACCAAGGAGGCAGAGCTCAGTGTGAAGACAGAGCAGTGAGTTCCAGCGAGTGGGTGAAACTCAGCAAACTGCTTTCCCTTGCCCACCTGACTTTCCCCCTTGTGATGTGGACACCAGACAGCGTGAAGCTAGCCTGTATCTTGGCCCCCATCATGAAACCTGTGCTTATCTCATTTACAGTCCCTGCTGCTCCAGGGACTTCCCAGGGCGATTGCAGAGGCTGTGTGTGTCATGTATGAAAGGTCCGATTGTTTTCTTGACTGGAAGGGTGATGTCTCTACATTTACATTTGAACAAAATACAGTCCATATTTTGGGTCAATTTCCTGTGTCTCTGTTGCATTCTCTCATAGATGGAAGAATCATCCAGAAAACCATAACAAGATGCTCTAAATAACCTTTATTTTGTGGTACTGATCTAAGTAAATATAGTTAGTACCAGATGGGACTTTTGCAGAGCAGAGTTCCGAACGAGAGAATGGATTCATTTTGAGTTCCCTTAAATTAGATGAGAGACTTTTTTCCTTGGGTGATCGACTCCCACATTCAATATTCCCAGTATGACATTTTGTACTGTTATACTTGGTAAGTTAAGCACAGCTATTCTGAGCTTCATGTGCAAGGAGTCTGAGCTCAGAGTTCCTTTTTTAGTTTAGTTCATAAAGGCTGCTTGTATGTTTGGGTATTTCATGCAGAAAGAAGTCTTCTGGGCTAGGCCACTCACATTCCATACTCTCTTGCTAGGTATATACAAAGTTCATGGCTATTTTTAACACACACCTTGGCTACCCTAAAACCAGTGTCAGAATTTAAAGCTATGACTCACTTTTTCAGTTAGCATAATGTCTAAGTGAAAGTTGAGTGAAATAAGCCAGTCACAAAAGGACAAATACTGTTTAAGTCCACTTATATGAGGTTCCTAAAGTAGGCAGATTCAGAGAGACAGAAAGTAGAAGGAAATTGCCAGGGCGTGCAGGTGGGGAGGGAGTAGTAAGTGTAACCTTAAAAAATATTCATCACCTAAAAGCTGAAGCTCCAGTACTGTGGCCACCTTATGCGAAGAGTTGACTCATTGGCAAAGACTCTGATGCAGGGAGAGATTGGGGGCAGGAGGAGAAGGGGACGACAGAGGGTGAGATGGCTAGGTGGAAGCGAGTCTGAGTGAACTCTGGGAGTTGGTGATGAACAGGGAGGCCTGGCGTGCTGCGATTCATGGGGTCGCAAAGAGTCGGACACGACTGAGCGGCTGAACTGAACTGAACTGAACTGAGAAGTTGAGAGTTACGTTTTATTTGGTGAGAATTTTTAGGACTTCAAGCCTGGGAGATAGCATCTCAAGTAACCCTGAGAGAACTGCTCCAAGGAGGCAAGGGGAGGAACCAGGTTATACAGAAGATTTACAATGAAGGGCAGGTAATCGGAGCACCAAAATATCATTGTTAATTAAAGAAAACCAGATATCCCAAGTTAAGGAACTTAGTACTTTTCCATGAATGGGAAAATGGAAGAGTCTGGGCTCACTGAAGTCATTCCGTAGGCATCTCAGCCATCCTGGGTCGGCTGCTGCTGCTAAGTTGCTTCAGTTGTGTCCAACTCTGTGCAACCCCAAAGACAACAGCCCACCAGGCTCTGCCGTCCCTGGGATTCTCCAGGCAAGAACACTGGAGTGGGTTGCCATTTTCTTGGCCAATGCGTGAAAGTGAAAAGTGAAAGTGAAGTCGCTCAGTCATGTCCGACTCTGTGCGGCCCCATGGACTGCAGCCTACCAGGCTCCTCCGTCCATGGGAGTTTCCAGGCAAGAGTACTGGAGTGGGGTGCCATTGCCTTCTCCAATCCTGGGTCAGTATTCTGTGTTTTTCACACCCCAAGCTTCCCGGGGTTCACCATAGGGAGTGGCTACAATCTGATGGCCGTTAGATCACAGGTATTCTTCTCCTTCCCGAGTGCTCTTAGGCTCACATTGGAAGGCTGGAATTGCTGATGACTGTTACATCTTTGTTTACTGATGTGGCAAAAACTTTCCATTCTCAAAAGTTAGTGTTTAGCAGGGACAGAGTTTTAGTCGGGCAGATGAAAAAGTCCTGGCGATGGATAGAGGTGATGGCTACACGATAACATATATTGTATAATGTCACTGAACGATACACTTAAAAATGGGTAAAATGGTGCATTTTATGTTATGTCTATTTTACCACAATAAGCGGGAAATGCCTACAAAACCCAAGTCACTATAAATCCATATAACATATATTTATGTTGTTCAGTCATAAGTCATGTTGGCTTATGAGACCCATGGACTCTTTGAGACCCCATGGACTGCAGCACGCCAGGCTCCCCTGTCCCCCTATCTCCCAGGATTTGCCCAAATTCATGTCCATTGGCTCAGGGTGCTATCTGGCCACTTCATCCTTCGCTACTGCTCTTTCTTTTTTTTTTTTTGCCTTCAGTCTTCCCCAACATTGGGCTGTTTTCTAATGAGTCAGCTCTTCGCATCAGGTGGCCAAAGTATTGGAGCTTCAGCATCAGTCCTTCCAATTTGAGTATCCAGGGTTGATTTCCTTTAGGATTGACTGGTTTGATCTCCTTGCTGCCCAAGGGACTCTCAAGAGTCTTCTCCAGAAACACAATTCGAAAACTTCAATTCGCTGGCTCTCAGACTTCGTTATGGTCTAACTCTCACATCTGTACATGACTACTGGAAAACCATGGCTTTGACTATACTGACCTTTGTTGGCAAAGTGCTGTCTCTGCTTTTAAAGACGCTGTCTAGGTTTGTCATAGCTTGTCTTCCAGGGAAAAAGCGTCTTTTAATTTCACTGTCCACAGTGATTTTGGAGTCCAGGAAAAGAAAATCTGTCATTGCGTCCACTTTTTCCCCTTCTATTTGCCACAGTGCAAATATGGGACCAGGTGCCATAATCTTAGTTTTTTGAATGTTGAATTTCAAGCCAGTATTTTCCACTGTCCTCTTTCACCCTTATCAACATATATCTAACATATCTATATTCAGATAAAATATATAAAACCTCACATTCCCACAATTAAATATGATATATGTCATAAATATTGTTAACAATTACAAGTATAGTTTTATAAATTTCTTCACTGTTTTATGCTTTTCTATATTTTTTAAGTTAAAATTTCCTTGGCAAATATAAATAATTTCAGCTCTCTGACTTACTGTGCGACTTAGTGCAAGTCTTTTTAGCATTCGGAGCTATTACTAACCTGTAAAATAGGGACACTACCTCTACAGGGCTGCCAAAGAGGGAGGGAGAGTTGAAGACGTGAAATAGACTCTGCAGCACAAGCGGGAACCAAAGTAAACTGAGATCGCCCCTTAGTAGGGCTTACAGTGTAAAGGGATCAGTGTAATTCTGGAAATTTCTTGGTCCCCTAGAGCAAGAGTGGCAGCACGGCGTGACTCAGCTGTGTGCGCTCAGTTGTGGCCGGCTCTTTGCGGCTCCGTGGACCGCAGCCCGCCAGGCTCTTTTGTCTGTGGGATTTTCCAGGTAAGAATGCTGGAGTGAGTTGTCATTCCCTTCTTCCTGACCCAGGGATCGAACCCTGGCCTTCTGCGTTGCAGGCAGAGTCTTTACCACCTGAGCCACAGGGAGCAATCTCATATTTTTTCAACATAGAAAAATGTATTTAATTTCATCTTACTGTCCAGATCAAGTCAGCCCAGAGTACAAAATTTTTCTGTTTTAATAGTGGCTGCCAGTTCCCAACAAAATCCAATGCTCAACGGTAGGCAGAAATTTTGGTATACTTATTATGTGCCAGTAGCTTTTTAAATCGCGATTATCTGGGGCTTTCCTGGTGGTTCAGTGGTTAAAATCTGCCTTGCAATGCAGGGGGCGCTGATTCGGTCCCTGGTCAGGGAAGATCCCACACGGTGCAGGGCAACTAAGCCTGTGTGCCACAACTGCTGAGCCTGCGTGCCCCTGCTCTGCAACAAGAGAAGCCACCTCAGTGAGAGGTCCACGCACGGCAGCTGGAGGGCAACCCTGCCCTCCGCTACCAGAGAAAGCCTGTGCGCTGCAGTGAAGACCCAGTTCAGCCAAAAATAAATAAATGTTTTTTAAAAGCTTAAAGAATTGCAATTATCTGTATCTGGTTGTTTGCATTAAAATGCCAAAAGGAGTTCATTGGTGGACATCTGAGTCTCTGCTTCTGCTGGCTTTCTGAGAGATTTTAACATGTCTTACAAAAGACAGGTTTTTCTCTGGCTCTTCGGTTATTGATATCTGTTGTGAGAATTTGGATTATTCTAAGAAAACTCTGAACCAGCACAAGCTGGCCTGCCTAGAAGGCATATGGCCCCTGCAGGTGTGTTGCGCTCAGAGAGGAGGGGAGGAGGGGAATGAAATGCCTGAGGTCATCACGTGCTCTGGGAAGACCAGCACACTCCTCCACCCCCCCGACCAATGACTCTTTTTGTTTATTTATTTATGGCAGTGTTGGGTCTTAGTTGCCGCACACGGGATCTTCGCTGGGGCACCTGGACTTCATTGACCCTTGGTATGTGGGATCTTAGTTCCCTGACCAAGGATTAAACCCAAGTTTGAAACTCCTGCATTGGAAGGTAATTCTCAGGCACTGGACCACCAGGCAAGGTCATGATCTGTCTCACTAAAGCAAGGTCACAGTGCTGTGCTGTGAAACTGAGTTTCTCTAGAAGGAGAGTTCCGAGGTCAAGCATGTCACCTGACCATGTCTGGACAGCCCAGTGTGCGGTCGCTGGACATGGCCCTCTGGACAGGGAATAGATTCATTTATTGCTCTGCCTCTGTCCGTGTGGCTCTTCAGCCAGAGTGCTAAAGTCGTGTCCTCATGGGAGGGGTGAGCGCCGAGGAGATACAAAGGAGACCCTCATTTAGGAATGGAATTTAAAACCATCCCGGTCCCCTGCAGCCCAGCCAGCATTTATGGAAGCATCCCCACCGATACGAATGATCTTCATAAAGCAGTGGCCGACGTCTATTCAGCTCCTGTGGGTTCTGAGCAAGGTTCTTTTCAAGGGTTAGAAGTCAGACTCCATGGTGCTAATGGAGCTTTAGCTGCGAGGGGAACTCTGGGGAACTTGTCCCAGTTTGCTCAGGACTTTCTCTGTCTTCCCACTCCTCTCTGTCCCAGCAAACCCCAGCAGTGAGCCACCCTGGGAGGGCACTCGTTTTATCTAAATTACCTGGTATAGCATCAAGTGGAATAATTTAAAAAAAAAAAAAAGTGGGCCAAAAGCATGATCAAGATCACGTTCTCTGGACCGTTCACTCTGCAGGTGATGGCCAGGGGTAAAAGCAGTGTAGTGAGGCCAGAAGAGTGTTTGTTTAAATGTGTGTTTTTAATTTTTTTAGAGCAGTTTTGGGCTCACGGTAAACTGAGAAGAAAGTACAGAGAGCTCCCCTCTACCAGTCGCCTGCCACAGGCTCCCCACAACCCACCCCCCACGCACACCCCCACCAGGTGGGACTTTTGTTCCAGCTGATGAACCTCCAACAACACATAATTAGCACCCAAAGTCCATAGATTGCTTTGGGGTTCACTCTTGGTGGACATTTTATGTAGAAGAGCATCTCAAAGAAAATGGAAGGACATAGAATGGATCACTAGTTCTTATCAAGCACATCTGTGCCGGGTGGTCACGCAAGACTCTTTCTAACTGGGTCGTGGTGACAGGTGGTTGAGATGCGCTGCTTAGAGTTGAGGGGCCAGGGGCACGTCAGGCTGGGGAGAACCTGCAAGGCTCCCTGGGGTAGGGAGGAATCCCCGAGAAGGCCCCGGGGAAGGGACTGAAGAGACAGCTGGCTATGTGGAGGAAGGCAGGACGGGGGTGGAGGACCCGGAATCTTGGGGCCTTGGAAGTGTGTGTGGGGGGGTGGTCAGGGTTTGATGCCTGCTCTGTGGATCCCTGATGTGTGACCCCAGCAATACTGCACCCCTGGGGAGCCCTGCTTGTCAGCCATGAGACGAGGGTGGTCACGGTGCCTCCCGGGCAAGTTGCTTTGGTGTCGGGTGACGTGGTGCCCGGAAGTGTGGGGAGAAGTTGTGATTTACCTGCTGTTACAGGCAGGCTTTGTTTCCGCAGGTTTGGGGGCAGCCACTCCTAGAGAACTCGTGGAGGTCAGAGACGGCGTCTGACCAGGTGGCCGGCAGGTGTGGGGTGCGGGCGGGGTGGGGAGCATTTGTTCTGGCTCTTCCTTTATGTTCTGCTTCAAGGGGCAGAGATCACCCTGAGATCACCGTGCTGGTTGTACTGACTTTTTCGTGGAGTGGAGGTTTGACCGTGGGGCCAGGGAGGGATGTGGATTTGGGGGGCTTCAAGGAGAAGGCAATGACACCCCACTCCAGTACTCTTGCCTGGAAAATCCCACTGATGGAGGAGCCTGGTGGGCTGCAATCCATGGGGTCGCTAAGAGTCGGACATGACCGAGCAACTTCACTTTCACTTTTCACTTTCATGCATTGGAGACGGAAATGGCAACCCACTCCAGTGTTCTTGCCTGGAGAATCCCAGGGACAGGGGAGCCTTGTGGGCTGCCATCTATGGGGTCGCACAGAGTCGGACACGATGAAGCGACTCAGCAGCAGCAGCAAGGAGACTCCTGCAGGACCCCAGGCCTCCCACTGTGGCATGCCTGGCTCTTTCCTCGTGCAGCTGGAGTTCCCCGGGGTGGGCCCAGCACAGGTCAGGATGCCTTCAGCAGTCAGGTGCCACCTTTGGCCACTTTCTCTTTTAAACCAAGTGAGCAGGGATGTTGCTTCTTGGCTGGTTCAGGCTGCTGTCTTCAAGGCTGGTCGCCTTGGATGGAGTCTATGTTGAATTCAGGGTTCTTGCTGCCCCCGGAATGGAATGGGGGCCACGTCTTCTTCCAAATGATGCTGTGTGCCTTCTCTCTGCCCTGGCACCCCCTCTAGCTCTCGCCAGGCCCCTCCTGGAGAATGCACGTGTTCCCTCCTCCACCTTGGCAAGCCCCAGTTTTTGTGCCTGTTTATGGACTGTTATCCCCTTCATGGATCACAGTCTTGTCATTGTGAAGGAGTTTGGGTAACTCATTGAAGCTATCAGCCATCCCAGGCAGGGCCACCCAAGGTGGACGGGTCATAGTCAAGAGTTCTGATAAAACGTGGTCTGCTGGAGAAGGGAATGGCAGCCCACTCCAGGGTCCAGGACTGTTATGGAGCCCCACATCCACCCAATAGCTTCCTACTGCTTTTTTGGGAAATACCATTGCCAAGGGCTTCCCAGGCTGAACAACTGAATCTGCTGCTTTGAGAGATCTAGACTTTGAAACAAAAAGATCTATTTATCATGCTTCATTCTCCCAAGGGCCATCAGGGGGCCAAGGGTCCCTGTGACCCTCCTGGGGACACTCCATTGCTTTCCAGCCAGTTTCCTGGTGACCGGATGCTACAGTTGGCGTCTGGGCCGCTGTGGCACCCAGAAGGTGTCCTGCTGCATCAGCTACTGGGTGCTGAGTATCAGGGTTGGTGATGAGACCCCATGGCCTCAGGGGTTGGGGTATAGTGATATTTACTACTCACACAGCTGTGGAAAAGTCATCCCCAGCTGTTTTCCCCTCAGGAAAGCACCCAGCTGAGGGGCAATGGGCCTGAGACAGCATCTGACACTAACCTTCCGGGAGCTCCTCCAGCGGCCCTGACTTTCCATTCATCCAGCAGCACACCTTGAGTACCTCCCCCTTGCCTCCAGGAACACCGACTTTCCATGTCTGATGCAATGTGACAACTGCTAAATCCAGAATACCTCGCGTTCAGCGAAGCATCGTGGCCTGGGGTGGGCAGGAAAGAAGATTCAGCCTCGAAGGGAGAAGGAGGGGGTGTTGGCATCTGTCCTGGGGTGGTGAAGAGCAGGAGCCAACCGTGGAGGTAGAGGTGTGGAAGCAGAGACTGCCTTGGAAAGCACGCGAGTAGCCCCAGCGGTGGCAGGAAGGGCTTAGAGTGAGCTGGGGAGGTGGGTGGGGCCAGAGGCTTGCGGGGCGTGCTGTGTGGTAGCCACCGCTTTGGATCGGCTAAGTAATCATGTTTATCGGCCACCTCCTGGATACAGGCCCTGTGTGAGGCCCCAGGATATGGCGGTGACCCGGATGGCTGTGGTCCTCGCTCTTGGGTGTGGACAGACGTAAACCAGAGACAGCGGGAACCCAACGAGCTGAGTGCAAAGGGGCACCCAGGGCACTGGCTTGGGAAGCGACAGGAGCAGGAAGTGGCCAGATGAACAGAGTGGGGGCGTTCCAGGCAGGGAACGGCAGGTGTAAGGGCTCAGAATGAAACAGGGACACGGGCTCGTGGAGGACGAAGAGGCAGTGAAGTGAAGTGTGAAGTGTGACTGCAGGTGTGTGCTTGGAAGCGGCAGAGGGAGAGCTCTCGGAGGCTCCTAGCAGAGCGGCGGCCGCAGGGGAGCCAGTGCTGGGCAGCGTCTGCCCTTCCGGGGCCTGTGGAGGGGCAAGTGGAAACGGGCCTTGGTCCAGGTGTGGCGAGGGTGCGGGGTGACCAGTCCTCTGGTGTCAGGCTCTGGGAAATCCCAGCCAACTGGCCGCTGTCCCCACTCTCGGGACCTGTGGCCTGTGGGGGACTCTGAAGCCCCCACGGGCCACCCTGGACCTTGTATAGGGCAGGGGGAGGACAGCTGGGCCCAGGGCAGATTATTTTTTTATTATTTATTTATTTGGCTGCCCTGGACCCTTCAGTTGCGGCACACTCTAGTGGGATTGCTACGGGACCGCTTAGTGTGAACTCAGGGAAATCCAGTTCCCTCACCAGTTCCCTGGGCCCCTGCACTGGGGGTGTGGAGTCTTAGCCACTGGGCCACAGGGAGGCCAACGACATGTTCTCATAAAGGGCACCTGTGCGCGTTCTTTCCTTACAGGCCACAGAACTCTCTGTGCTTTACCCGCTGGGCTCCGGATCTTTACCCCCATGCTGGCCTTTTCTGTCAGTATCTGAAGGATCAATTTCTGAAGGATGAGTTGAAATCTCTTCCTAAGACAGTGGCTCTGTGCCTTTTCTCTTTTAAGTTCTCCAACCTACTCTTTAGAAGCCTTGAGGTTGTGTTATCAGTTACACGTTTAATTCTCATTGAAGTACGGTTGGTTTACAACGTTGTTAGTTTCTGCTATACAGCAAAGTTACACACACACACACACACACACACACACACATATATTCTTTTTTAAAATATTCTTTTCCATTATGGTTTATCATAGAATATTGAATATAGTTCCCTGTGCTCTACGGTAAGACCTTGTTGTCTGGTACACACTTGTTTAAAGTCACATTACTGTCTTGGTGACTTGGTCGTTTTCCTATCATTTACTGAACATCTGTATTCCTGGTAAAGCTGAATAATATTATGTATGTGTGTTAGTCACTCAGTCAAGTCCAATTCTTTGCGACCCCATAGCCTGCCAGGCTCCTCTGTCCATAGGGAGTCTCCAGGCAAGAGTACTGGAGCGGGTTGCCATACCCTCCTCCAGGGGATCTTCCCAACCCAGGGGTCAAACCCAGGTCTCTTGCATTGCACGCAGACGCTTTATCGTCTGAGCCATCAGGGAAGCCCAGAGCCACCGGGAAAGCCCAGTATTAAGGTTTAACAATACAATAAACTGCGCAATACATAAACATGTTTAAAATGTATAATATGATAAGTTTTGAGATATGTCTGTGCCTGTGAACACATCCAAGATGACTGAGTGGAAGGATGTGCGCTCATCCTCTCCTGAGAGAACACCAGAATCGCAACTAGTGGCTGCACAGCCATCGACAGGAGAATGTTGGGACCCACCAAAAAACACACCCCATGTCTCAGGACAAAGGAGACGCTGCCACGAGATGGTAGGAGGGGCGCAATCACATTAACGTCAAACCCCATACCCGCCAGAGACTCTTGGAAGGCACAAACAAAACCTTGTGTGCAACAGGACCCGGGGGAAGGAGCACTGAGCCCCACAGGAGACGGAGCCAAACCTGCCTGCGAGAGTCTGAGGGTCTCATGCGGAGGCACGGTCAGCAGGGGCTTGCTGCAGAGTCCGGAGCGCTGACGTCTTAGCATAAGTTCTCGTGGAGCAGGTTGCTGTGAGCCTTACCATAGAGGCTGTAATGCTACCATAGAGACTGCGGACTCCAGGACTGGGCCGCCTCAGGCCAATCTGCAGGGAGGGAGCATAGCCCCGCCCATCAGCAGAAAATTGGAAAGATTTACTGAGCATGGCCCCCGTCCACCGGAGCAAGACCTGGTTCTCTCCATAGTTAGTCCCTCCCATCAGGAAACTTGCACAAGCCTCTATCCTCCTCCGGAAGAGGGCAGACAGAAGAAGGAACTGCTACCCCATGGCTTTCCGAATGGAAGCCACAGAAAACTAACCAAAATGATCACATGGACCATAGCCTTGTGTAACTCAGTGAAACTATGACCCACGTATGCAGGGCCGTCCAAGACAGACAGGATCATGGTGGAGAGTTCTGACAAAACGTGGTCCACTGGAGAAGGGAATAGCAAACCACTTCAGTATTCTTGCCCTAAGAACCCCATGAACAGAATGAAAAGTCAAGAAGATATGAAACTGGAAGATGAACCCTCCAACTTGGTAGGTTTCCAATATGTTGCTGGGGAAGAGCAAAGAAATAGCTCCAGAAGGAATGAAGGGGCTGAGTCAAAGTGGAAACGACGCCCAGTTGTGGATGTGTCTGGTGGTGAAAGCAAAGTCTGATGCTGTAAAGAACAATATTGCATAGGAACCTGGAGTGTTAGGTAAATTGGAAGTGGTCAAACAGGAGATGGCAAGAGTAAACACTGACATTTGAGGACTTAGTGAACTAAAATGCATAGGAATGGGCAAATTTAATTCAGATGGCTATTATATTTACTACTGTGGGCAAGAATCCCTTAGAATGAATGGAATAGCCCTCACAGTCAACAAAACAGTCTGAAATGCAGTACTTGGGTGCAGTCTCAAAAATGACAGAATGATCTCTATTCATTTCCAAGGCACACCACTTAACATCATAGTAATCCAGATCTACGCCCTGACCACTAATGCCAAAGTAGCCAAGGTTGAACAATTATATGAAGACCTATAAGACCTTCTAGAACCAACACCAAAGAAAGATGTCCTTTTCATTATAGGAGATTGGAATATAGTGTAGGAAGTCAAGAGACACCTGAAGTAACAGGCAAGTCAGGCCTTGGAGTACAAAATGAAACGGGGCAAAGTCTAACAGAGTTTTGCCGAAAGTATGCACTGATAAGAACAAACACCCTTTTCCAATAACACAAGAGATGACTCTACACATGGACATCACCAGACGATCAATATCAAAATCAGATTGACTATATTCTTTGTAGCCGAAGATGGAGAAACTCTATACAGTCAGCAAAAACAAGACCTGGATCTGACTGTGGCTAAGATCATGAGCTCCTTATTGCAAAATTCAGACTTAAGTTGAAGAAAGTAGGGAAAACCACTAGGCCATTCAGCTGTGACCTAGATCTTTTCCCTTATGATTATGCAGTGGAAGTGACAAATAAATTCAAGGGATTAGATCTGATGGACAGAGCACCTGAAGAACTCTGGATAGAGGCTTGTAACATTGTACAGAGGCGGTAACCAAAACCATTCTCAAGAAAAAGAAATGCAGGAAGGCAAAAGAGTTGTTTGAGGAGGCCTTACAAATAGCTAAGAAAAGAAGTGAAAAACAAAGGAGAAAGGAAAAGATATACCCAACTGAATGCAGAGTTCCAAAGAATAGCAAGGAGAGAGAAGATAGCCTTCTTAAGTGATCAGTGCAAAGAAATAAAGGAAACAATAGAATGGGAAAGGCTAGAGCTCTCTCAAGAAAATTAGATACCAAGTGAATATTTAATACAAAGATGGGCTCAATAAAGGACAGAAATGGTATGGACCCAACAGAAGCAGAAGACATTAAGAAGAGATGGTAAGAATACACAGAAGAACTGTGCAAAACAGGTCTTAATGACTCAGATAACCATGAGGGTGTGGTCACCCACCTAGAGCCAGACATCCTGAAATGTGAAGTCAATTGAGTCTTAAGAAGCATTGCAATGAACAAAGCTAGTGGAGGTGATGGAATTCCATTTGAGCTATTTCAAATCCTAAAAGATGATGCTGTGAAAGTGCTGCACTAAATACACCAGCAAATTTGGAAAACACAGCAGTGGCCACAGGACTGGAAAAGGTCAGTTTTCACTCTAATCCCAAAGAAGAGCAGTGCTGAAGAATGTTTAAACTATTGGACAATTGCACTTATTTCTCATGCTAACAAGGTAACGCTCAAAATCCTTCAAGTTGGTCTTCAACAGTATGTGAACCGAGAACTTCCAGATGTACAAGCTGGATTTAGAAAAGGCAGAAGAAACAGAGATCAAATTGCCAGCATCTATTAGATCATGGATAAAGCAAGAAAGCTCCAGAAAAGCATCTATTTCTGCTTCATTGACTATGCTAAAGCCTTTGACTGTGCGGATCACAACAAACTGGAAAAATTCTTAAAGAGATGAGAATACCAGACCACCTTACCTGTCTCCTGAGAAACCTGTAGGCAGGCCAAGAAGCAACAGCTAGAAACGGACGGGAAATAATGTGAAATAATGAACTGGCAGGAGTGCATCAAGGCCGTATACTGGCACCCTGCTTATTTATCTCATATGTAGAGTACATCATGAGACATGCTGGGATGGGTGAATCACAAGCTGAAATCAAGACTGCCGGGAGAAATATCCACAACCTCAGATACAGAGGTTCCCTGGTGGCTCAGATGGTAAAGAGCCTGCCTGTAATGCAGGAGACCTGAGTTCTATCCCTGGGTTGGGAAGATTCCTTGGAAAAGGAGATGGCAACCCATGCCAGTATTCTTTCCTGGAGAATTCCATGGACAGAGGAAGCCTGGAAGGCTCCAGTCCGTGGGGGTTGCAAAGAGTCAGACACGGCTGAGTGACTAACACACACTTCAGACATGCCAATGATACCACTCTAATGGCAGAAAGCAAAGAGGAACTAAAGAGCCTTTTGATGAAGGTGAAAGAGGAAAGTGAAAAAGGTGGCATAAAACTCAACTTTCAGAGAACTAAGATCATGGCATCTGGTCCCATCACTTCATGGAAAATCAGTTCAGTTCAGTCGCTCAGTCTTCTCTGACTCTTTGTGACCCCATGGACTGCAGCACCCCAGGCTTCCCTGTCAATCAACTCCTGGAGGGAGCTTGCTCAAACTCATGTCCATCGAGTCAGTGATGCCATCCAAACATCTTATCCTCTGTCATCCCCTTCTCCTGCCTTCAATCTTTCCCAGCATCAGGGTCTTTTCCAGTGAGTCAGTTCTTCACATCAGGTGTCTAAGTACTAGAGCTTCAGTTTTAGCATCAGTCCTTCCAATGAATATTCAGGACTGATTTCCTTCAGGATTGACTGGTTGGATCTCCTTGTTGTCCAAGGGACTCCCAAGAGTCTTCTCCAACACCACAGTTCAGAAGCATCAGTTCTTCGGTGCTCAGCTTTCTTTATGGTCCAACTCTCACATCCATACTTGACTACTGGAAAAATCATAGCTTTGACTAGATGGACCTTTGTTGCCAAAATAATGTCTCTGATTTTTAACATGCTGTCGAGGTTGGTCATAGCTTTTCTTCCAAGGAGCAAGTGTCTTAATTTCAGCTGCAGTCACCATCCTCAGGGATTTTGGAGCCCAAGAAAATAAAGACTGTCACTGTTTCCATTGTTCCCTTATCTACTGGGACCTGATGCCGTGATCTTAGTTTTTTGAACACTGAGTTTTAATGCAGATTTTTCACTCCTTTTTCACTTTCATCAAGAGGCTCTTTAGTTCCTCTTTGTTTTCTGCCATCAGGATCGTGTCATCTGCATCAGTTCAATTCAGTTTAGTTGCTCAGTCATGTCCGATTCTTTGTGACCCCATGAACCACAGCACGCCAGGCCTCCCTGTCCATCACCAACTCTCAGAGTCAACCCAAACCCATGTCCATTGAGTCGGTAATGCCATCCAACCATCTCATCTTCTGTCATCCCCTTCTCCTCCTGCCTTCAATCTTTCCCAGCATCAGGGTCTTTACAAATGAATCAGCTCTTCACATCAGGTGGCCAAAGTATTGGAATTTCAGCTTCAACATCAGTCCTTTCAACGAACACCCAGGACTGATCTCCTTTAAGATGGAGCATATCTGAGGTTATTGGTATTTCTCCCCCAATCTTGATTCCACCTTGTGCTTCATCCAGGCCAGTATTTCTCATGATATACTCTGCATATAAGTTAAATAAGCAGGGTGACAATATATAGCCTTAATGCACTCCTTTCCCAATTTTGGAACCAATCTGTTGTTCCATGTCCGATTCTAACTGTTGCTTCTTGACCTGCATACAGATTTCTCAGGAGGCAGGTAAGGATGTCTGGTATTCCTATCTCTTGAAGAATTTTCCAGTTTGTTGTTATCCACACAGTCAAAGACTTTAGTGTAATTAATTAAGCAGAAACAGATGTTTTTCTGAAATTCTCTTGCTTTTTCTATGATCCAACAGATGTTGGCAATTTGATCTCTGGTTCCTCTGACTTTTCTAAATCCAGCTTAAATATCTGGAAGTTCACAGTTCATGTACTGTTGAAGCCTGGCTTGGAAAATTTTGGGCATTACTTTGCTGGTGTGTGAGAGAATTCAATTGTGCAGTAGTTTGAACATTCTTTGGCATTGCTCTTCTTTGAGATTGGAATGAAAACTGACCTTTTCTAGTCCCGTGGCCACTGCTGAGTTTTCCAGCAGTGGCATATTGAGTGCAGCACTTCCACAGTATCATCTTTCAAAATTTGAAATAGCTCAGCTGGAATTCCGTCACCTCCACTAGCTCATGGCAAATAGATGGGGAAACGATGGAAACAGTGACAGACTTTATTTTGGGGGGCTCCAAAATCGCTGAGGATGGTGACTGCAGTCATGAAATTAAAAGGTGCTTGCTCCTTGTGAGAAAAGCTATGACAAACCTAGGTAACGTAAAAAAGGCAGGGGCATCACCTTGCCGACAAAGGTCCTTTTTTGGTTTGTAATTTCTAGTCACGGCAGCCAATAGGTGTGTCATTCAATACATCAATATATTAAAATCAGGGTAGAGTGGACGCAGGGTCTACTGAAGGCCAGATTCAAGGCCACATTGACTCCAGTTTGTGCCACCCGGTTTTTGTTTGTCTCTCTCTAGAGCTTCCTTTCTTATCTCTAGAATCTGTGGCTTAAAGATTTATTAACTCATGGTAAAGGTGGGGGATGGTAGGTTTTGAGCAAGAGCCTAGAATAGCTCTGGCAACATTTTTTTCTTTTAAACAGAACACCATTTAATTAATTAATCAATTTAAAAAATATTTTCCTTATTTACTTGGGCGCACTGGGCCTTAGCTGCCGCGAGTGGGGTCTTCCATCTCCACTGTGGCATGGTGGGCGGTTTCCTCTTTGCTTTTTTTCCAGCTGTGGCATGTGAGATCTAGTTCCTTGACCAGCGATTGAACCTGGGCCCCCTGCGTTGGGAGTGTGGAGTCAGCCACTGGACCACCAGGGAAGTCCCTTGTCCATCTTTTTAATTTCAGTCTTTCTAATAAGTGTATAGCAGCACCTCAGCGTGGCCTTAATTTGCCTCTCCGTAATGACTAATGACGTTGTGCGTCTTTTTATATGCTTTTTGCCATTTGTGTGTCTTCTTTGATGAAGTGTCAGTTCAAATTTGTTGGCCTTTTAAAAAATTGTGGTATTTGTTTTCTAACTTTCAAGAGTTCTTTATATATTGTGAATAGAATTCATTTTTGGCTTGTTTGGCTTTTGTCCCTCTCCGGACTCAGCTTATTCTTTCACAGTGAAGACTTGAGTCTCTTTTCTGCTCTGAACAGTTTCATTATTTCTTTCTCTCCTCTTCATTTCCCTCTTCTGGAAAGGCGATGACTGTGTAAAGACGCTTAGGTTTTCTCTGCTCTGCTCCATCGTCCCCTGGTTGAACGCAGGCGCCCTTCCTGGTTCCTGGGGCTTCGCTGGTGAGCAAATGGCTACCCGGCCCGCCTCGTTCTCGTGGAATGGTGGGGTGGAGTGAGTGACGCTGTGAACTGTGGAACAGCCACGCAGTGGGACGTGGGCCGGGAGCCGGAGCCGAGGAGAAAAGGGGCTG
The DNA here is from genome assembly GCA_006410515.1 of Procapra przewalskii. Classification (NCBI taxonomy): domain Eukaryota; kingdom Metazoa; phylum Chordata; class Mammalia; order Artiodactyla; family Bovidae; genus Procapra; species Procapra przewalskii. Next base: position 8,899,408 of record SJYF01000094.1, on the reverse strand, counting down.
CAGCTGATGTCTGGGTAGACGGGAGCAGGGTCAGGCCACAGGCGGGGTCAGTCTGGTGGCTGCGTTAAAGGACAGACTCTGGGGGCGGGGGGGCTAGGAGGAAGGGCTTGGCCACTGTCTGGTGAAGGATGGGGTCAGCTAAGGAGGCATGAGGCCTGGCAGCTGGCCTCTTTGTTTTGCTTCCCTGATAGCTCAGTTGGTAAAGAATCCGCCTCCAATGCAGGAGACCCCGGTTCAATTCCTGGGTCAGGAAGATCCCCTGGAGAAGGGCTAGGCTACCCACTGCAGTATTCTTGAGCTTCCCTGGTGGCTCAGCTGGTAAAGAATCCACCTGCAATGTGGGTAGACCTGGGTTCAATCCCTGGGTTGGGAAGATCCCCTGGAGAAGGGAGAGGCTACCCACTCCAATATTCTGGCCTGGAGAATTCCATGGACTGTATGTAGTCCATGGGGTCTCAAAGAGACTGAGCGACTTTCACTTTCTGAGAAGCAAGGGGATGAAAAGTTTTAACATGAGAATGTCTGTGGGAGGGCTGCAGCCTAGGAGAGGTCCTGCCAGGCTGTCAGAGGAGCTGGCTCCGAGGAGCAGGCCTGCTTTCTCCACCCCGCTGCTCTAGATTCCTGGCTGGGAGGGGCTGCGGGGAGCATGAATTTCAGACTCAGCAGCGGGGCCCCTGGGTGATCACCATTCCTGGATCTGCAGGGTCCACACTCCCTTGCCCATGACTGGCCTGGACTGGGCCCCTCCTCTCCACCTCTGCGACCCCAGGTGGCCCAGGGGAGCGGCGGCCCAGGGGAGCAGTGGCCGTAACGTAACCGACGCATTCATTTGTCACCAGTTCCTGCTGGCTGCCTGGTGTCTGTGTCCTTTGGAGGGTCAAGTCCCTGTTTGGTGGGTATTGGGGTATTGGAGTTAAAATGGAACGTGATTCTATTGCTACACGGAGGTCCCAACAGAGAGAGAATGGAAAATCAGGTCAGGAGATCTAGGAAAGAATGTGGGTTAATTAAAATTTAAAACACAGATGTCTCTGCAGTGGTTCCGTGAGTCAGCGTGGAGCCTGGGGAAGGAGGCCCAAGATGCGGGAACCGTGATGAGGTCCCGCCTGCGGGTCACGGCCGCTGGCTGGTGCCCACACCGCTGTCCCCGCTGGAGAGGGCAGTCCGAGTTTGCTTTTAAGAAACATTTAAATTCATCCCTGTTCGTCCTGGCCTGCCTGGGAAACATCCTAATTCAAGCTGAGAATCTGGGTCAGCTGTTTGTAAGAGCAGTATTTGCTGGATGGAGCTAGCAGCTGGGCCAGCGGGGGACTTCTTGGGGAGAGGAGGGGCTGGACGGAGAGAGGGATTCACGGTGAGCTCGCTCTCTGACCTCTGCTCTGCGCTGTGCTCGTTTCTCCTCTACAGGCCTTGATCTGAGCGCTGAGGCTGCTGAGTGCCGCCTGGGAAGGTGATGCACCTGGCTCCCTGAAAGGCTTCCCTGGGGACGGGGATGTGGCGGGAGCCACTGGCACCTGCGCACAGCGACGCAGCATGTGTGCCTGGTCGACACACATGCACACACACACACACACGCAGACAGACACACACACACGGTTTGCTGGGGCCGTTGGGGTTTCTCTGCAATGGTTTTGGGTGAGGCACGCCCCCATGCCTTCCTCTTCTGGGCTCCTGCCTTGATGGTGCCGTCTGGGTTTGAACTTTTCTCTGGGTGGAGCTGAAGTCACATCTCCCAGACTCTGAGGGGTCCCAGGACTCTGTTTTCTTTGTCTTTTTTAAGATTCAACATCCATCTTATGGACTGAGTTGTGACCATCCCAAACTGGCCGGTTGAAGTCTGAACCCCCGGTCTCCCAGAACGGGGCTGTATTTGGAGACAAGTCTTGACAGATGCTGTCAGGTCAAGAAGAGGTCACTAGGGGGTCCTGATGGGCTACGACTGGTGTCCTTATGGGAAGAGGGGACGAGGACTCAACCGCACAGAGGAAGGACCGTGGAGGTGGCAGAGAGAAGACGAGTGTCCCCAAGGCGAGGAGAGAGGCCTCGGGAGAAACAAGCCTTGCTGACACTTTGGTCTTGAATTTTCCAGCCTGTGAGACTGTGAGAAAATTCTCTTGTTTAAGACCCCCAGTCTGGGGTACTTTATGTCGGACCTAGAAAACAGTGTCTGGTGTATTTAGGTAATTTAATAAACATTTGTGGAATAAGTGTAGGTGGGAGCAAACTTTTAAAAGCCTTTGATTTAGTTAGTTTTGGCTGTGCTGGGTCTTCGCTGCTGAGGGGGCTCTTCTCGAGCTGCGGCGAGCCGGAGCTGCTCTGCACGTGTGTGTGGATGTCTCTGCGGATCACCTCTTGTTGGGGAGCACAGGCTCTAGGCACGCAGGCTCAGTGGTTGAGGCACGTGGGCTCTGGAGCTCGGGCTCAGTAGCTATGGCACAGAGGCTTAATTGCTCCGTGGTGTATGGAATCTTCCTGGACCAGGGCTCGAACCTGTGTCCCAAACACTGGCAGGTGGATTCCCGCCCACCGGGCCACCAGGGAAGTCTGAAACAGCTGGCATACAGCAGATGCAGCGTGGTGTTAGCTTCAGGTATACTGAATGGCGTGGCATTGTGAGCGCCGTGATCATCATGGTTAGTCTAGTAACCATCTGTCCCGACACAGAGTTTTTACAGTGTCGTTGACCGTATTCTTATCCTGTGTGTTACGTCCTGTGACTTATTTACTTCCTAACTGGAGGGTTCTGCCTCTCGATCCTCTTCTCCAAATTGCCTCCCTCCACCCTCCAGCAGTCAGTTGCTTGTTTCCTGTGTCTATGAGTCTGTTTTCATAAGATGGGAGCCATCTTTAGTAAAATCACTAAGTGAAGGGAAAGTTACTCAGTCATGTCCAACTCTTTGGGACCCCATGGACTGAGTCCATGGAATTCTCCAGGTTGGAATACTGGAGTGAGTAGCTGCTCCTCCTCCAGGGGTTCTTCCCAACCCAGGATTTGAACCTGGGTCTCCTGCATTGCAGGCGGGTTCTTTACCAACTGAGCCATCAACAAATCCTGGTGTTACTCTGCAGCAGAGGCAGGTGAGGCCCTGGGGAAGAACGGACAAACCGTTCAGCCCACCCACGGCTGAACCGGATGTTCTGGCTGGAGCTCAAGTTCCAGGCCTCATGTCCCAGGCTACATCCCCCAAAGAGTACCTTCTTTCTGAGTGAGGAAAGGAGGGGCCAGGGTCCTTGCCCTCC
>SJYF01000094.1:8853394-8864698 GCA_006410515.1 Procapra przewalskii | reverse complement strand
TGGTCGGGCAGGAAGAGAAGGGGCCGGGGTTGGGGGGCCCGGGGGTCTCGGGGCCCCGGGAGCCCGCCCCGCCCCCAATGCGGGCCCAGCTCCGCCCGCGGCCTCGCCCTCCGCGCGCTCCCCGGCCCCAGCTCTCCTCCAAACGCCAAGTCCCTCCTCCCTCCTCCCGAGCCTCAGACCGCGGGCCGTGGACCGCCAGGCGGTTAGGGGGGTGGGGGAAGGCTGTCGAGAAGGGTGATCCGGTAGTGGGGAGAAATGAGAGCTATAGGGAGTGGCGGGAGAGGGTCCCAGGGAGACCCCTCTCCCCCTACCCCTGCGGACTCCACGAGGGCTTGCTGCAGGAGCTGGAGGCGGGCTGGCGACCCTGGCGAGTACCCCCTCCAGCCTGGATGTCCCAGAACAGCCCGAATGAGCAAAAGGCGGCCGTGGGCGTCCTGGCCTCTGGCTCTGAAACTGCACCGCGAGAGGCGCTGGATTATTGTTAGTTAACGGATGGGTTGAATCCAGGAAGCCTTTGGAATCATTTCCGTCTCTTCCACTGAGAACCTGGATTTCAACCCAAGAATGTCTGTCCTCCCACGCCCCACGCTAGCACACGTCTTCTCCAGCAGTGTTCTCTCTGAGGAGCACCAGAACTTTCCAAGGACTGGCGCGGACCCGCAGCTCTAAAGGAACCAACTCACTGCTAGTTGCTGGGCTCCCGTATGAGCTCTTTCCTGAAACCTACCTCCCCGAGAAACCTCTGGGGACACCGGGGTCCCCTGCCCTCCTGTCCTCTTGCCAGGCACGCTCTCCTTTCAGAGAAGGGCTCCCCTGGCAGTCTGGCCCAGGTCCAGTGCTCCTTGGTGACAACGTTTCCAGGGAGACAAAGAAAAGGCAATTCACAGTTTGCGTTAGAATGGATAAAGCTTCCTTTAAGCAAATCACTGCAAACCCAAGTAGCACTTCGGTCTGTTTTCTCTCACGCATGTTTATTTAAGAGCAAACTCAGTTAGAAACTGGATGTCTTGGCTCTAGTTGACATGTTCTGAATACATATATAGTGTTCAGTGGCTGCGATGACGATTTCCTAACCTGACTTTGTCGAGAGAGGCCAGACTGCCGGGCAGCGACCTTGGAGGAAAGGACAGAGGACCCGGAAGAGACCGCGCTCCTTACTCCAGCCAGGGCCCCTGCCAGGGCCAGGCAGCTGCGTGTCCAGGTCTTGTCTGAGGAGGAGAACTCAGGCAAGATGGCTGTAGTGGGGGCTCTTGTGGGCGTCTCCGGGACTGATGCTGGCGCTTCGAGTCCTCAGGGCAGGTCGTCAGGAAGGGAAGGTCAGGAGTGGCCTGCAGCCTTCTGAGTGGGAGCTGGTGCCCCATGAACACAGGCTGAGATAGCGAGGTCAGTTCTCGATGCCTTGCACCTTGGTGACTGTATTCTGCGAAAGCCAGTGTTTTTATTTAGTGTTGCTCTGGAATGGGCTCAGCCTGCAGTGGCTTGAAGCGGGGCTCCGGCTCCCGGCCAGAGACCGAGGTCAGGTCTAGGCGGTGAGGGCACCGAATCCTAGCCCCTAGACCAGTGGTCAGCGACAAGGGCTTGACTCTTTGACTTGGCAGAAAAAAAAGCTTGCAGAAAGATGGGAATTAGTGAAGCAAGTATTTCTTAGGAGGAAAAAGAGCAGAGTGTGTGTGGATAGACTCACGGACAGAGTCAAGAGAGCCCCTGAGTCAAGCCCCTGTGGCAGACTGGATCACTTTTGTGGGGCCTTTCTTCCCGTCTTCCTCAGGCCAGCCATTATTTAAAATTATTTATTGTCTTTGGCTGCACTGGGTCTTTGTTGCTGTGCACGGGCTTTCTCTAGCTGCAGCGAGCGGGGCCTGCTCTCTAGCTTCGCATTGCCGTGGCTTCTCCTGTATCGGGGCCGGGCTCTAGAGCACAGCCTCAGGAGTTGTGGCCCACAGGCTTCGTTAGGGCTTCCCAGCTGGCTCTAACGGTAAAGAACTTGCCTACTAATGCAGGAGAGGTAAGAGACGTGGGCTCGATCCCTGGGTTAGGAAGAGCCCCTGGAGAAGGGCAGTGCAAGCCACTCCCGTGTTCTTGCCTGGAGAATCCCATGGATGGAGGAGACTGGTGGGCTGCAGAGTCGAACACGGCTGAAGGGTTGCAGAGATGGGCATCACAGAAGCGATTTAGACACACACTCAGGCTTAGTTGCTCTGTGACATGTGAGATCTTCCTGGATCAGAGATCGAACCCAAGTCTCCTGCGTTGGCAGGTGGATTCTTTAAAACTGAGCCCCCAAGGGAGCCCTGGCCAATCTCTGAATTTGCCTGGTTCAGAGTCCACATTTGTATGACTCAGGATCCTCCCACGCGAGCAGGCACAGCTCTCAGCCAAGATGGATTTCATGGAAGACGCCTGTGGGTAGTCGGTATCACTTGGCATCGCGCCGCTTTGACCTCCATGGAGCTTTGCTGCACATGTCTAGCTGGGGAGGTCTCCTGACCAAGACAGAGACACGCGTGGTCTGTGCAGGGCCCAGCCTCCTCTCTGTCCTGCTCTTCTCGTCTTGGAGTTTTCGTCCACAGGGAGTGACTCTCCTATCGCTTTATCCTGGTGGTGGGAGGGATCAACCTCCTGCCTCAGTATCACAATTTTTCTCGTTATCTCTGATCTGTTTTTGTTTTTAAAACATATTTGTCATATGTCTTTAGCCTGGTAATCCTACTGCCTGAACGTTAGACTGTGTGTGCTGGCTCTTGCCTGTGGTGACTTGATCCCTCGTCTGTTCTGGAACTTTGGACCATGAGCTTCCTCTGAGAAGATCAGGAGAGATCCCCACTGAAGGAGTGTCCCTTCAGACAGGCAGGCTTATATTGCTTCTGGGCTCTTGAAGGAACTGCCAGCCTGGGCTCCTTCACGTTCGTTTTTCAGCTGGCTGTTTCCAGGACCTCAAAGGGATGCTCAGTTTAAATCCCACCCATACCCCGCCTTCCGCCCCCAGGCCTCAGCTCTCATTACAAATTTTAGGGAAGATCTATTTTTTGTCCTAGGAAGGGCCCAGGATAGGAAATTTTCTTTCTCATCTTTTGCTGATAGTTTGAAAATATTTGAAATCATTTAGTCACTGAGGATCTGGACCTTCTAGGACGCGGACTTTGTGTGGGAGTCTTGGTTCTAAGTGGCAGTTTTCGAAAAGCTCACAGTCTTCTCTCTGTTCTCCATGACACCAAAGCTCTTGGTTACCAAGATTGAAAATACGGCTTCCCCCACCCCCAGTTTCAGCAGCTTCTTTGTTTGGGTCATTTTCTCTTCCCCACCACTGCAGCTGTGCAAGGAAGGATTTTGTAATAGCTCATTCAGAATCCCTAGTCTCAGCAGACTTTTTTCCAGTCACCTAAGCTACTTAATCACTGAAAAGGGAGTAGCCACTTCTGCTCTGCAGTGGCTGCGCCCGCGCTTGTCTTCTCTAGCCAACCATCCCTGACTTTATGCAGCTCGAGAAGCTCAAGCCGACCTCCAGCAGAGGTGGCCCAGCCTGGCCGCGATGGCCCCAGAGGGCACCAGAGGGCGCCTTCGCCTCCTGCTCCCAGGAGGGGCGTGCAGCTGCTCTCCGCAGAGGCCATTGGCAGCTGCTTCGTTCCGTGGATGTTGTCCTTCTCTGTGCCTAGAGGTGCTGAGGCCGCGGCTCCTCCGGTTGGGTCCAGACTTGGGGGTCAGAGTGATTCTCTCTGGCCTAGGACCAAAGGCTCAGAGATGTTAAAAGGCTCCCAGAAGCAACAACACCTAGATGATAAAATCAGGCCTGGAGTTTGGGGAGCGGGCACCTGGAATACGACACGAGCTTTGCTATCTGTGATTTCCTGCCATGAATTTCAAGGGGCCGCTTCCACTGGGGTGACCGGTAGGTTTGCGGGGCTGCCCACCTTGGGCGGGAGAGTCCAAACGTGGCACTCAAATTTAGGGTGGTTGTTGTTTAATTGCTAGGTCGTGTCCAACTCGGGGCAACCCCGTAGCCTGCCAGGCTCCTCTGTCCATGGGATTTCCTAAGCAAGGATACTGGAGTGAGTTGCCCTTTCTTCTTCAGGGAATCTTCCCAACCCAAGGATCGAACCCACATCTCCTGCATTGCAGGCGGATTCTTCACTGCTGAGCTACCTGGGACGCCCCAGTTTAGGGTTAGGAAGGTGATTCAGTTTAGTCTGCTAAAGCCAGCCATCTGTTCTGACCCAGACATCATCTGCAATAAGGTACAATTTTATATACATGTTCTTGAGTCTCCTTTGTCCTATCTCTTGAGTGTTTGGGTCTTGGGCAAGAGTAATGAGGTGTCACTTACTGGATTCTTTCACACCTCTGCCTTATCCTTTATGATTCTATACAGTCTTTTGCATTCAAACAGCCTCAACAAGTGATTAGCAAATTTATTTCATTAGTATACTGAAAAAAAATACCAGGATAAATTGGGGTTTCATTGAGAAAGGCAAGCATTTATTCAACTACTCAACAAATATGGTCAGTTTAGCTATGATGTATCAGAAGTGTTCAGGGTGTCATGCAAAATTGCATAATAAAAAATACAGGACTTATGGGGAAAATGAAGTTAGGGCAGGATACTCAAAATACTTCATCAGTGGTACGGTTTTAAAAAGATGGGAGCATGGGACTTCCCTGGTGGCCCAGTGGTTATGACACTGTCTGCCAGTGCAGGGGACACAGGCTCAATCCCTGGTCGGGGGAGCTTCCCCCTGCCATGGGGCAACTAAGCCCACACCCAGCCCCTGCTGAGCCCGTGCTCCACAACAAGAGACGCCACTGCAACTAGAGAAAGCCCGCATTCAGCAATGGAGACTCAGCACAAGCAAAAATTAATAAAGATGGGAACCTAGTAAAAAAAAAAGGTTAGCACAGTTGTACAAGTTAAATTGTTTTTTAAAAGACATAAATACTACAAAGGGGGCTTCCCTATGGCTCAGATGATAAAGAATCCTCTTGCATGCAGGAGACCTGGGTTCAATCCCCTGAAGAAGGAAATGGCAACCACTCCAGTATTCTGGCCTGGAGAATCCCGTGGACAGAGGAGCTGGGTGGGCTACTGTTCATGGAGTTGAAAAGAACAGGACACTAGTGAGCAACCAACACTTTCACTTTTTCTTTTCACTGCAAAAGATATGATTCTTTATCTGAAGCTTGAAGTTTGCTTGTGGAAGTAGGCGTCAGAAGGGTTGCAGCTTCTGAGGTATTGGTGAGGTGGTTGGAAAGTCGTAACCCCAATGTGGACGAGGGTTGGAAGGAAGCTGGGAGACATCTGAAGTGTGTGAGTGTGTTTTCCTACACACCTCAGTTCAGCTGTGGAGTTTTCTGTGTTCACGTAGGGTTTCTTGTAAACAAAATCACACAAGATGCAAAATTCACATTATGCTTGAACTGTTTCCTAATTGCTAAATGGTGTTGGAACAAATTCACCTTTTCAAAGCAAGTTATCAGAGCAGGGCTGTAGTTGTGGAGCACCTACTGTGTGGGGGCACTGCCCGACGCACAGTAGGTTCAGTAATATAGTGTTTCTGCCCTCACGGGAGATACATTGTAATGAGGGAAACAATAAACAAATAATCAATTTCATATCATATAATTTGCATACCACCTTCTCCCAAGTTCATACATTGACACCTAACCCCCACAGTGTTGGTGTTTGGAGGTGGGGCCTTTGGGGGTGATTAGGTCCTGAGAGAGGAGCCTCATGGACGGAATTAGTGTTTTCATAAAATGGACCCCTCCCACCCCTGCCCAAGCTCCCTTGCCCTTCCACCACAGGAGGACTTGGCAAGAAGACAAGTTACGAATGAGCCAGGAAGCGTCTCTTTGCCGAGTCTGCTGGTGCCTCGGCCTTAGATTTCCCAGTCTCCAGAAACATGAGTGATGAATCCCCAGTCTCCGGGGTTCTGTCATAGCAGCCCAAAGGAGCTCAGCAGGGCAGTGAGCTGTGGGCTCATGGCAGGTGGAGTTGTATCCCCCCAGATTCCTGGGCTGAAGCCCCCGCCCTCTTACAGGCTGGGGTGTTAGTTCCCTGGGCTGCTGTTGACTGGGTGACTCACACAGAAACTTACAGTCTCACAGTCTGGAGCCCAGAACCCTCAGATCAGGGTGTTGGCAGGGTTCATTCCGTCCGCAGGCTGTGAGGAAGAATTCGTTCCATGCCTTTCCCTCACTTGTTAGTGATTTTCAAGCAGTCTTTGGCGTCCTCGGCTGCAGAAACACCAGCCCGCCTCTGCCCTCCTCTCTGGCTGCTCTTGCTGTCTCCGTGTGCCCACGTGTCCCCTTTCATGAGGCACCAGTCACCCTAGAGCTGGGGCTCAGCCTGCTCCAGCAGCACCTCATCTTAACTGATTATATCTGAAAAATCCTATTTCCAAAAATAGTCACATTCTGAAGTATTGAAGGCTAAAACTTCAAAAGCTTCAACGCATGGATTTGGGGGGATACAATTCCACCTGTAACTTACTAAAATGATAAGGGAAGATCCCTTTCAGTAAGTGATATTTGAGCAAGAGACTTAAATAAAATGGATGGAGTGAGGGACCTCCCTGATGGTCTAGTGGTTCAGACTGCTGCTGCTGCTAAGTTGCTTCACTCGTGTCCGACTCTGTGCGATCCCACAGATGGCAGCCCACCAGGCTCCCCCGTCCCTGGGATTCTCCAGGCAAGAACATTGGAATGGGTTGCCATTTCCTTCTCCCATGCATCAAAGTGAAAAGTGAAAGTGAAGTCGCTCAGTCGTATCCGACTCTCAGTGACCCCATGGACTGCAGCGCACCAGGCTCCTCCGTCCATGTGATTTGCCAGGCAAGAGTGCTGGAGTGGGGTGCCATCACCTTCTCCAAGTGCTTCAGACTACATGCTGCCGATGCAGGGGGCCCAGGTTCAATCCCTGGTCAGGGACGAAGAATTGATGCTTTTGAGCTGTGGAGCTAGAGAAGACTCTTGAGAGTCCCTTGGACTGCAAGGAGATCAAACCAGTCCATCCATAAGGAAATCAGTCCTGAATATTCACGGAAAAACTAATGCTGAATCCAAAGCTCCACTATTTTGGCCACTTAATGTGAAGAGCCAACTCACTGATGCTGGGAAAGACTGAGGGCAGGAGAAGAGGGTTGCCGAGGATGAGATGGTTGGATGGCATCACTGAACTCAGTGGACATGAGTTTGATCAAACTCTGGGAGACAGTGAAGGACAGTGAGGCCTGGCCTGCTGCAGTCTATGGGGCTGCAAAGAGTTGGACATGGCTGAGTGACAGACCAACAGCAGCAAGGAGCTAGGTCCTGCAGCCACAGATAAGAGCCTGCACGCCACAGCTGAGACCTGCTGCATCCGAATAGATTTTTTTAAAAATGAGGGAGTGAGCCATGCAGACATCTGAGGAACAGAATTCTAGGGGGAGAGAAGAGCGAATACAAAAATTCTGTGATGGGAAAAAGAGATTGTCCTGCCAGAGGAACAGGCCATTGTGTCTAGAAGGTGGTAAGAGAGGAGGTGAGAAACAGAATGATTCATCAACAGGAAATCCATCAACTTACAACCATTAAATTCTCAAAAGTAAAGAAGAAAAACCTTATGAATTTGTCAGAGTCCAAAAAACCAAAACGAAAACAAACAAACAAAAAACTGCTGTTGTTCCCAGTAAAAATGCTAAGGTATAAATAGACAATAACTTTCTCTTATGATAAAAAGTATCAGAGTACACAAGCATACATCCATCATATTACTCATGCAATGTAAAGACATTTCTGTTGTTCAGAAATGTGGAGGGATGCCAGCAATTACCTCTTTGGTTCAATATTGTTATTTTGGTTCAATATTGTTATATTTGCTAAAGCAATAAGATAAAAAAGGCAATAAGTAATATTCTCCTCGTTGTTTGCAGATAATATGTTCCTACACACACACCCCCACAATGAGGTATTTTCAGCAATTAGAACTGAATCACACACATACAGAGATCAGACTTACAGCTGTGAAGGGGGAAGGGAGGAGGGAGAGGGATGAACTGGGAATTTGGGGTTGGTAGATGCAAATTATTACATTTAGGATGGATAAACAAAACCGTAAAACAACAAGGTCCTATTATATCACAGGAAACTATATCCAGTCTCCTGGGGTAGATCACAATGGGAAATAATTTCTAAAAGAATACATATGTGTATGACTGAGTCACTTCGCTATATAGCAGATATTGCCACAACGTCGCAGAGCAACTGTGAAGTGAAGTCGCTCAGTCGTGTCCGACCCTCAGCGACCCCATGGATTGCAGCCTTCCAGGCTCCTCCATCCATGGGATTTTCCAGGCAAGAGTATTGGAGTGGGTTGCCATTTCCTTCTCCAGGGGATCTTCCCAACCCAGGAAACGAACCCGCGTCTCCCGCACTGCAGGCAGACGCTTTACCGTCAGAGCCACCAGGGAAGCCCCCAAATCCTCCAGTTTAAAAGTAAGTGGCGTTGAATCGGTCATCTTTTACGCTCTAGACTCATGTACTCGGGTCCACTTTCTTGTCCTAGTCATGGCTATAGCAACCATCTGGTTGTGCGGGTGGAGCCTGGCTGCCACGTGCCTCAGCTGCACTGCACACCCCTGGGTCTCTACTGCTGCTGCTTGGGATGCTTCTGGAGTGCACCCCAGAAGAGGGAGCTTGCAGGGCAACCCTGGAGCTGTAAGGAATGAGTGCCAGTGGATACATGCCTCCCGGGCTTCGGTGCATCAGTGGACAATTCTGACATCCTACACGTTTTCTCAAGTACTCCACAGCAATAATTCAAGAATACACATGCTGTGGGATTCCCCGCACCTTCCCTGTCTCTCTCTTCCAGGGCCTCCATTCTGGATCCCAGTGATCACTCCCCAAAATAAACTATTTGCCCACTAGACCAAGTCCCATGTCATAGATTCTGCTTTGTGAGGGAATCTGAATTAAGAGAGTTAGGACCAGAAGAGGCTGTAGAAAGCAAAACTTAGGGGTAGAATTCTAAGATGCATCACACACCCTTCAGACCCATGGCCGGGCCCTGACTGCTGGTGCTGAGTGAGCTGGTGATGAGCTCTGCCTGTGGCACAGCTGTCATGACTTGCTAGGGGTGGATTAGGGTGTGATTCAGGCGGCAGGGGAAGCGCGGGCCTCCTGCGGGACTTTAACTGCACTGAGGCAATGGTAATAAGATGGACTACGGGGCTGGCTGACTTTGGTTAAGGGTTTTAAAAGCCTCAAATAATAATGACAGGCTCAAACCAGCCAACTGTCAATTTAAGGCACTCTGTGAGTGTCCGTCAGTCTCATGGCAGCCTGAAGAAACCCTTACCTCCTGCAGGCACAGGGCACTGTGCGGTGAAAGCCGGTCCAGGATCATTCACATCTCTGAATAACGTTGGTTCTATTTCTCCCTTCAACCATGTTTAAACTCCTGTTTAACCTATCAATGGGTGTTCTGTGTTAAGTAAAAATCATAAATTATTATATTTTCCATTTCTAGAAGGTTTGCTGTTGTTTGGTCATTAACTTACGGCCCAACTCTTTGGGACCCCATGGGCTGCAGCACAGCAGGCTTCCCTGTCCTTCACCATCTCCTGGAGTTTGCTCAGATTCAAGTCCATTGAATTGTGATGCTATCCAGCCATCTCATCCTCTGCCGCCTTTTTCTCCTTTTGCTTTCAATCTTTCCCAGCATCAGGGCCTTTTCCAAGGAGTCCGCTCTTCGCATCAGGTGGCCAAAGTATTGGAGAGCAATACTTTGTAGCAAAACTTGTAGGTTTTTTTTTGGGGGGGGGAGGTAAAGGGTAGAAATTTTTTTCAAATTGCTTGACGATAGCTTATAGTCTCTTATTCCTTGCTCATATTATTAAGCCTTTCTTTTAAATCTTTAAACACATATAATTATTTTGTATGTCTAATAACACTAATATCCTCAGGTTTCTGGATGTGATTTTATTGTCTGGTTTTTCCAACGGCTGTCACTCAGAGTGAAGTTTTCCTCATGTGTTTTGTGACTTGTTTTGACCGTGAGTTGCCTAAGTTCCCTCAGAAGTTATCCAAGGGGAGTTGTTGAAACCTGTGTGGAACTTGCATTTCTCCGGAGAATATTTACAGCTTATCTTTAAAAAAAAATTTTAGTTTTGTTATCCTGCAATCAGAGAATAAGTCTTGTAATGTCTGCTTAGAAATCAAGTTGTTTGTTGTAATAAGTATATAATTAATATTATACACTAAGGATGTTCTGTGCTGTTTATAGAAAAGCACATTCTGTCACTAACCACAGACAGTGAAGTGCATGATGTCTTATTGTCACTTAAACTTCGTGCTGCCAGGGAGGCAGGAAACTCCAGCTGCGTCGGTCTCGGTGTGCTGCCCCTCAGGCTGCACTGGGATGAGGGAGATTCATGGGCACCCCGAGCCTAGGGCCAGGGGCTGTCTCATCCCCACTTCCAGCCCAGGCCTGCAGGGCTCCGGAAGCCCTCCCGCGCCTAAGTGCCTGCAGCGGACAGTGGGCGGGGCCTCCTCAGGTGTGCAATCCCAGGGCTTAGTGCCCGGTCCCCTCTATCCCCGCACAGCCTTCCTCCTCTGACATCAAGAAACAGCAAGACGGTTGTGTAGCCGGAGTAGAAGCTTGAAAATGACTGGGGCAGGGGAGTCAGCCCTGGGGAGCCCCTTTAGATGACCCCAACGCGCGGATGCCCAGGGCTTTCCCTGGCTCTTGCTGCTGGGTGAATGGGTACCTGCTTCCTTGTCTGGGTTGGGATGGAGTCAGGAGGGCGCAACAGAAAGCCAGGAGGGTGTGAGTGGGGGAGTGAAACGTGATCAGCGTTTTATGAAGTTCTGGACTTTATAAAAGTTGGATTCTCGACTCCGCTCAGTGACTAGAGGGGGCTGGCGGGGCCCGAGGGAAGGCAAGGAGGCGCATGAGGGGCCCAGGCCACCGAATGGGTGCCAGGAGGGAGGGACGTGGGACCCACGGCCTGAAGCTCCTTCACACACTACCTCTTCCCTGGGGTCCCCAGGCCTGGAGAGGGGCCACGGCGGCACGACTCCCCAGGCCTGACCTTGCGTGAGGCCAGTCTGGCTTCGGGCCACCAGACTGGATCTGAAATGTGAAGAAATGCGGCTACTTCCCGGTTGACGTGGAAGGGATCCGGTTACCATCTGCTCCGGGATGGAAGGGGTTCTCCTCGGGGGGAGGGCAGGGAGCCGGGGCTGAGGGAGGGGTCCCTGCCGGCCCGCCCGCGGGGTCCTGGGGAAGAGGGATGGGGCCGGGCAGCTCGGACTGAGCCGAGATAGAGG
>SJYF01000094.1:8820501-8839810 GCA_006410515.1 Procapra przewalskii | reverse complement strand
CCAAGGGACTCTCAAGAGTCTTCTCCAACACCACAGTTCAAAAGCATCGATTCTTCAGAGCTCAGCCTTCTTCACAGTCCAACTCTCACATCCATACATGACCACAGGAAAAACCATAGCCTTGACTAGATGGACCTTAGGCAGCAAAGTAATGTCTCTGCTTTTGAATATGCTATCTAGGTTGGTCATAACTTTTCTTCCAAGGAGTAAGCGTCTTTTAATTTCATGGCTGCAGTCACCATCTGCAGTGATTTTGGAGCCCCCCAAAATGAAATCTGACACTGTTTCCACTGTTTCCCCATCTATTTCCCATGAAGTGATGGGACCAGATGCCATGATCTTCGTTTTCTGAAACCTAGATAGTACATTAAAAAGCAGAGACATCACTTTGCCGACAAAGGTTCATCTAGTCAAAGCTATGGTTTTTCCAGTAGTCACTTATGGATGTGAGAGTTGGACCATAAAGAAAGCTGAGTGCCCAAGAATTGCTGCTTCTGAACTGTGGTGCTGGAGAAGACTCTTGAGAGCCCCTTCCACAGCAAGGAGATCAAACCAGTCAATCAATCCTAAAGGAGATCAACCCTGAATATTCTTTGGAAGGACTGATGCTGAAGCTGAAGCTCCAATACTTTGGCCACCTTTTCCAGCTGACTCTTTGGAAAAGACCCTGATGCTAGGAAAGAAGAGGATAAGGGGGCAACAGAAGATGAGAAGGTTGGATGGCGTCACTGACTCAGTGGACATGAGTCTGAGCAATCTCTGGGAGACAGTGAAGGACAGGGAAGCTGGTATGCTGCAGTCCATGGGGTGGCAAAGAGCTGGACATGACTTACTGACTGAACAACAACAAAGAGAAATGGTTTTTAAAATAATTACCTTCATGAAACAAAAACAAGATGTTATAAAAAAGGAATACTAGGGACAAAAATACTTAGAAATGAAAGATATGATGATGGCAGAAATAAAGCTGCAATGTAAGGCCTAGAAGATAAAGTCGAAGCTCTCTCCCAGGAAAATAAGGATAAAAGGTCAATAACTAGAAAAAAGTAGGAGAAAGGAAGTTAACAGAAAACTCCAGAAGATCCAATATGTGAATAACAGGTGATTAAAAAGGCTAGAATAAAGAAATCAGAGCTCATAAAGAAATAATACAGGAAAGTTTTGGAGAGCTGAAGGACCCAAGTGCACCCCCGCCAGGAACACTAGGGATGAACAAATCTCACCAAGGTGTGGGGATCACAACGGTCTCGGGCTTCCCCTTGTAACGAGCCAGCTGACCTCCGAATCAGGCCTTCAAAGTTCTGCAGGAAAATGACTTTTAACCTAGAATTCAATACCCAGATAAACTGCCATTCAAATACAAAGGAAGAAAAGGCACCTTCAGACAGTTTAGTTCTCAAAAAAATTTCTCTCTGATGGACTCTTTCCAGGGAAGCCACCAGAACATAAGACATTCGGTTCAGTTCAGTTCAGTCACTCAGTCATGTCCGACTCTGCGACCCCATGAACTGCAGCACGCCAGGCCTTCCTGTCCATCACCAACTCCCGGAGTTCACTCAAACCCACGTCCATCGAGTCGATGATGCCATCCTGCCATCTTATCCTCTGTCGTCCCCTTTTCCTCCTAACATAACACATGGGGTCCCAGAATTCCCATTCAACAGAGGAGAGGCACAGAAAGAATTCCCATAAGGAATGAAGAGAAACCCCAGGATGGCAGCGAAGCAGCAGGCCTAGAGAAGACACAGCCTCAAGTGGAACAGGAAAATGAAAGGCTCTCCAAGGGCTGAATCATTGCAGATGGTGATTGCTCCTTAGAAGAAAAGCTATGACAAACCTAGACAGCATTTTAAAAAGCAGAGACCTTACTTTGCTGACTAAGGTCCATCTAGTTAAAGCTATGGTTTTTCCAGTAGTCATGCATGCATGTAAGAGCTGGACCATAAAGAAGACTGAGCACTGAAGAATTGACGCTTTTGATCTGTGGTGTTGGAGAAGACTCTTGAGGGTCTGTTGGACTGCAAGGAGATCCTGAAGGAAATCAGTCCTGAATATTCACTGGAAGGACTGATGCTGAAGCTGAAGCCCAATACTATGGCCACCTGATGTGAAGAGCTGACTCATTGGAAAAGACCCTGATGTTGGGAAAGATTGAAGGCGGGAGGAGAAGGGGACCACAGAGGATGAGATGATTGGATGGCATCATGGAGTCGATGGACATGAGTCTGAGCCAGCTCTGGGAGACGGTGGAAGGACGGGGGGCCTGGCATGCTGCAGCCCATGGGGTCACAGAGAGCTGGACATGACTTAGCGACTGAACAAGGGCAACAAAGCCGTGGGGGAAAGACGTGCACTCCCATGCTCTCTCCCAGACCCTGGCCCACTTTGGGAGTGGCCTCAAAGGTCTGGGGCCTCGAGATTGCCAGGATCGCTGGCAACAGGGAGCTACCGCCCATGGCTTGGCTCTCTCAGGTTACCTGGTCCTCCCCGGAGCTGGAGAAACATTTTCTATAGCATAGTTTTAAACTTATTTCACTCGACTCGAGAATGTAATAGTTCTTTAGTCATTTTATGAATTCCACATCTAAGTGGTTTCCAATATTTTGCCTTTTTTAGCAGTTTAAAATAACCATTGTGTTTTTACCTGGAGTCCATGAGCACTCCAGGGACTAATTCCTCAAAGATGTGATATGTGTGATATATGTATATATCATATCTTCTTTGGAATCTAAAAAAAAATGATACAAATGAACTTATTTACGAGACATAAGTAGACGCACACACAGAAAACAGACTGACGGTCACCAAAGGGGCAAGGTGGCTGGGAGGGATGAATTAGGAGCTTAGGATTAGCAGATACACACTACTGTACATATAAAATAGATCAACAACCAGGTCCTACCATATAGCTCAGGGATCTATATTCAACATTTTGCAATAACCTATAATGGAAATGAATCTAAATATATATTAAATCTATACATCTGAATATCTATATATGTGAGTCACTGCTGTACCCCTGAAACTAACACAGCTTTGTAGATGAACTATACTTCAATTAAAAACAGCTTTGTTAATTTAAAAAAAAAAAAAGTACGCACCGGGTAGACCAAGGCTGACTGAAGGCTTGTTTTCCGGTGATTTGATCAATAACAGTCCTGAGCTGACTTTTAGGATCTGGACCAGATGTCCCCACGAAGCAAGGTGGGGGTGATGGGAGCTTTTAAAAGAGGAGACGCCCCAGCTGTTGGTGGTGGCGGGCGTTTTTCTTCCTGTTGTCAGCCCCAGGCACTTAGCAGTTCCTTCTGCTGGGGTCTCGTGTGCTGGAGGCTATCCCAGAGGAAACAGGGTGTTCAGCTGAATGACCTGTGCTTCAGTCCTTAACAGCATCCAACGATGGAAAAGTTTGTAAGGAAAGCCATACCCTACAGATGTTAGGTTAGATTTTATTAGTAAGCAGAAGCATGATATATATATAAGATATATCGAAATCCTAAATGGCCAGCTGGAAACAGTTTTATGAACTCAGCTCCTCCTGTAATCAGGACCCCAGAAGCCCACATCAGGACTGCTCACACCTCTGCTGGATCCTCAGCTTCAGTTTCTAAGACAAGGCCTGTGGCTTCAACTTGAATCGCAAGCTGACTAGAAGGCTGGCCCTGGGTCTGAGTTACAGAGGAGACTTTCTAAGCATTCAGGGCTTGGGCCAGGACAAATGTCTTCCGTGCCACCCGTAGATGGAGTTCTCCGCCTCAGCCCACCCTCTCACCGAGAGTCCAGTCCTTCCTGGTCTTGGAGTCTCAGTGCTAACCTCGCCTGCTCTCCCGGCCTGCTCTCCCATCTCTCGTGGCCGTTGCAATGGAAAAGTCCTGGTGCCCCGGACAAGCGAACAGCCCCAGGGCCCGTGGCATCAGTGCTACCCAGCACGCTGGTTGTCAGAGTCTTTTTCATTTTTGGCCAATGGACTTTTCTCTTTACTGGGATCCCGATTAAGGACTTTTGTTACAGTGCATCCGAAAGTTCAAAATGTTTCCCTCAGGAAACTTCTTAGGGGCCCCGCCCCCCTGGATCCTGGGATGGCATGTGGCACGGGTCTGTAGTGGCGCTTGTATGCTGTGTCTGGATGGAGGCCCTTTGCCAGAGGAGCCTGGGGTGGGGGGAGTCCCCCTGTGCATGGTCACTGAGGCCCCCAGCCCCAAACCTGCCCTTTCTCTCTGCAAATCCCTGCGGCCCACAGTCCACGCTCCACTGCTTGTGAGTCTGCAGAATTTCATGAATGCACTTAAAGCCTTGTCCTCTGGTTGCACTAGCACAGCCCCAGCTGGATGAGATCTGGAGACCCTACCCCACAATCCCCCAGCAAACCAGGAGCCCAGGTTTCAGGCCTCGGGAACTCATGAGTCAACAAGGTCTTTGGATAAAGCTGTAGCTAGAGGAGCTCACGGCAGCGCAGGAGGCAGGCCCAGGGAGCAGCCTGTGAGGAGGCCTGTTTCGTGACCTGGCATCAGGGACTTATCCTCCTAGGCCACGTGAGTCGTCAGAATCCCCGTGGGCAGGGCCAGGGTGCAAACCGGCCCCAGCCTCACCCGCAGGCTGTTCCGATTCAGTGGCTGCCTGGGCCTAGTTCTGGGCCCTGGAGGAGCCCCTGGGTTTCTGGAGCACAGCCCAGCACTGGGGCCCCATAGCAATGAGCAGCCCCAGGGTGTTTCCAGAGGTGGAGTGTAAACACAAAAGCACTGAGTCATTTCTTCAGGTCCCCCATACTCCTGGCACCCAGGGGGAAGGCGGAGAGCCTGACTTTAGGCAGAAGTTGCCTTTGCAAATCTCCAGGCAGCGGCCACACACCTGTGCCATTGCCAAGCGGTGGAATTCAGCTGGTGGTGAACTGCAGAGTTCTACCTCTTCGTATCTGGGTTTTCTGTTTTGTTTTGTTTTGTTTTTTTTTTAGCTCTCAAAACTTGAAAAACTGGTTAGAAAGAAAACTTTTCACTGTCTTATCTTCCTTTTGAAGCAGAAGTCATCACTAATTTCTGCCAGTTAAGAGTTGAACAGAGTCAATTCAAATTTTAAAAATGTCAGATTGGTCAGGTTCCCAATACCTTTAAAAATTGCACCAAAGACAAAAAACTTAGGAAAAAACCTGACCAAGGAGGTGAAAGACTTGTATGCTGAGACCTCTAAAATCAATAAAGGAAACTGAAGATGATTCAAAGAATGGAAAGCTAGCCCATGCTCTTGGACTGGAAGAATTAATATAGTTAAAATGGCCATGCTACCCAAAACAATCTATAGATTTATTGTGATTCTTATCAAATTACCCATAACATTTTTTACAGAACTAGGAGAAATAATCCTAGAATTTATAGGGAATCATTAAAGACCCAGAATTGCCAAAGCAATCCTGATGAAAAAGAACAAAGTAAGAGGCATAACTCTTCCAGACTTCAGACGACACTACAAAGCTACAGTAATCAAAATGGCATGGCATTGGCACAAGGATGAATGGAAGAGAGTACAGAGCCCAGAAATAAATCCAGACACCTCTGATCAATTGATCTTCAGCTAAGAAGGCAAAAATATACAATGGAGCAAGACTGTCCCTTTAGCAAGTGGTTCTGGGAAAGTGGGACCGTTGCATATAAATCAATGAAGTTAAAATACTCCCTCATGCTATACAAAAAAACAAACTCAAAATGGCTTAGACTTAAACATGAGACAAGACACGATAAAAGTCCTAGAAAACAACTTAGGCAAAACTTTCTCTGACATAAATTGTGAAATGTTTTCTTAGGTCAGTCTCGACACCAATAGAAAGAAAAGCAAAACTAAACACACGGAACCTAAGAAATGTGCAAGCTTTTGCACAGCAAAGGAAACCATAAACAAAACAAAAAGACAATCTACAGGCTGGGAGAAAATATTTGAAAATGATGCAACCAACAAGGGCTTAATTTCCAAAATACATAAACAGCTCATACAACTCAACAATGACAAAAACCAAGAATCCAACTGAAAAATGGGCAGAACGAAATAAACATTTCCTCACAGAAGACGTACAGATGTTCAATATTGCCAGCTATTAGAGAGAAGCAAATCAAAACTACAGTGTAGTAGCTTCTCACGCCAGTTAAATTGGCCACCATTAAAAAGTCTACAAATAACAGATGGTAGAGAGAAAAGGCAGGATAAAAGGGAACCCTTGTACAAAAGCTCAGCAGTGGCCACAGGACTGGAAAAGGTCAGTTTTAAGACGGTAGGCGCTGAGAGAGAGCATCAGAGGGCAGACAAACTGAAACCGGGTGGCCCAAGTATTGGAGCTTCAGCTTCAGCATCAGTCCTTCGAGTGAATATTCAGGGCTGATTCCCTTTAGGATTGACTGGGTTGATCTCCTTACTGTCCAAGGGACTCTCAATCACTTTGCTGTATAGCAGAAATACAACGTTGTAAGTGAACTAGAATTTTTTTAAAACAGAAGATAGGCTCCCAGACTCTATTTAAAAACAGGCTGGCTTCTCTGGTGATGCAGTAGTTAAGAATTCACCTAACAATGTAGGCCACACAGGTTCCATCCTTGTTCTGGGAAGATCCCCCACGCCTCGGAGCAATCAAGCCCAGTGCCCCACAACTCCAGAGCCCACTCTCTAGAATCCATAAGCCTCACTACTGATCCCACAGCCACTGAAGCCCGAGTGCCCAGAGCCCCTGCTCTGCAACAAGAGAAGCCACTGCGATGAGAAGCCTGAGCACTGCAACTGGAGAGGAGCCGCTGCTCACTGCAACTCGAGAAGGCCTGCCCAGCAACGAAGATCCAGAGCCGCCAAAAAGTAAAAATCAGTAAAACCAGGAAAGAAATCTTTCAGAGAAAAACAGGCAAGAGGACGTCTGATCTTATTTAAGATGGAAGAGCAAGGACCAGGTTTATGTTCTGACCTAAACAACCGAAAACCTCAGCAAAGCTAGCAGACGACATCTTTTAAGACACTGGGCACCACGCCGTGAAGGACGACAGAAAACAAGGGAAGCGCGCCCTCTGCTGTGCGAGTGAGCACCAGCTGGGGTATTTCCAGGACAAGGTGCAAGCCCGGACCGGCGTCTCCTGAGCGGGGTCCAGGAACCGCACGCCGGAGCCCACAGGGCAGAGTGCTGAAGAGGAGAGAGACACAGAAAGTTCTGGAGGCCTGCAGTGTTGGCTGAGCACCAGTGAGCACATGCCGGGTCAGGACGGGGTGGAGGGCCGGTGATCTGCCTGAGGCTGGGAAAGAACAGCCATGAGCACTGGAAACAGCAGCAGCTGGAGCTCACACAAGGTGGGGGGTAGTCGTTTGTACCATCAGCCAGAGCAGGCATGTCTCAGCTCAGGAGCAGGGAAATTACCCCGGACCAAATGCTTCTTGGACCCCACCTGTGAAAAGTGAAAATGTTAGTCACTCAGTTGGGTCCGACTCTTTGCGGCCCCGACTCTTTGCGGCCCCTGTCCTGTAGCCTGCCAGGCTCCTCTGTCCGTGGGATTTCCCAGGCAAGAATACTGGAGTGGGTTGCCATTCCCTTCTTCAGGGGATCTTCCTGACCCAGGGATCGAACTGGTGGCTTCTGCATTGCAGGTGGATTCTTTGCCATCTGAGCCACCAGGGAAGCCTTGGACCCCACCTAACAGAGCTTAAATGCAAATCCCAAAAGGATCAGACTGTTTCCAAGTAATTCAACTGTAACCAGAACAAACAGCAAGAATATCTGCAGGATGCAGAAATATCCAGCACCAAAAGGTAGACTTCACATGGTCTGATTTCCCATCAGAAAGTATCAGGCATGGAAGAAACGGGAACACAGAACCATAAGGAGGAGAAAAAGCAGCCATCAAGACGGAACCATAAATAATACAGTTGAAAGAATTAGTCGATAAGGATGCTGTCACACAAAACTCAGTTGTCAAAGATATATGCCCTCCAACCCCCAGCGTTCACTGCAGCGCTATTTACAATCCTCAGGACACGGGGGCAGGAGCAGAAGGGGATGAGATGGCTGGACGGCAGCACTGACTCCAGGGACATGAGTTTGAGCAAGCTCTGGGAGATACCAAAGAACAGGGAAGCCTGGCGTGCTGCGGTCCACCGGGTCCCAAAGAGATGAACGCGACTTAGTGACCGAACACCAAGAAAATTAAACAATGAAAAAATTTAAGCATTAAAAAAACCCCAGAAGTTGACAACAATAATAGCCTACTGTAAAGCACAGGGAACTCTATTCAGGGCTCAGTGGTGACCTAGAAGGGAAGGGAATCCAAAACGGGGAATATTTGTGTATCTGTGGCTGAATTCACTTTGCCGTAGAGGAGACTTGACACAGCAGTGTCAAGCAACTGTATCCTCTTTTGAAAAAACCCAATGGTCTACACTCCTGTATAAAAGGTAGAAATTGTGGAATTGGTTTTAAAAAAAACAAGACCCAACAGTATGCTGCCTACAAGAAACCCACTTTAAATGTGAAGACGCAGCAGCTTAAAAATAAGAGGAGGGAGAAAGATAAGCCACATCAAATCAAAAGAAAACCAGTGTGACTCCCGCAACATCGGACAAGATAGATTTCAGAGAAAAGAATATTATCAGAGACAGAGGACAAAGGAGTCTATTAGAGAACATGACAGGTCTGGGCATACGTGCTCCTGTCAGCGAGCTGCAAAATATCGCATAATGAAGCCAAAACTGATGGAGCTGCTGAGAGAAAGCGATGAATTCACACCTACAGCAGGACGTCCCAGCACCCCTCTTTCAATACAGGGACACAGAAATTCAGGAAGGAAATAGTCACGACTAACACCGTCAGCAGATCTGACATTTATCGAACATTACAACCAACAACAGCAGAAGACACCTTATCAGCAAAGGCACACAGAACATTTGCCAAGAGAGATCACATTCTGGGCCATAAAACAAGCGTCAAAACATTTTAAAGTCGTACAAATATTTAAGTCATACAAAGTATGTTTCCTAAGCACACTGGAATTAAATTAATAAGCAATAACAGGAAGATCTCTGGACAAACACAATCCTCAAATATTTGGTAATGAAAGCCATGCTTCTGGGACTTTCCTGGCGGTCCAGGGAACTCTGAGTAACTAGTAAACACACGCTATGATGCTACCCTCAGCGCCGCAGTGTTCAGAATTCTGCGTGTGAACAAGTACGGATTTCCCAGCATAAATAAGGCGTAAGGACTGAGCCAGGACCTTGAGGCAGCAGTCAGCCCGGGTGAAGGGCACACACAGCTCCAGCACTGGGTGCTGTTGGCACCTCAAACGAAGCTCTTAAAATGACACCTGTTCCCTTTGATGTCTGGGAGGGTGTCCTGGGAAGGTCTGCCTTGAGCAGGGAAAGGGGCACGTTCAAACCTCCCTCTTGACGGCTCCAGCCTGTCCACTACAAACTGGCATTTGCCAAGGTGGGTCAGTCGGCAGAGAATCCACCTGCAAAGCAGCAGAGCCGGGTTCGATCCCTGGGTCGGGAAGATGCCCCAGGGAAGTAAGAAACCAACTCCAGTATTCTTCCTGGAGAATCCCATGGACAGAGGATCCTGGCCGGCTACAGTCCGTAGGGTCATAAAGAATTAGACGCAACTTGGCAACTAAACGGCCACCGTCTGCGTCTCTAAGGATTAAGTCATGCCCTGGAGTTCAGGCGCAGAGTGGAAATGTGGTGCCCTCTGCTGGGGTGGGGGGAACTGCCAGCACAGGTCTTCACATAGATATTTTCCGGAGCCGATTTTATGAGCCCAGTTCTTGTATCTTCCCGTATCTGGAAAAGCACTAAAGTCCTCCATGGTGACCCCTGTTCAGCGTGGCGCGCAAGGCTTCACGAGACCAGTGGAGACTTTCCGGGAAAATACGTGCGCCCTGGCGTGCATCCCCCTTCACCAGAATCGCATGTATCCTGACCTTCCCCCTTTCTCTTTGGAGCAGTCCCTCAGAGCTCTCAGGTGCTGGCTCCCAGGCTGCAGCCCTCATTTTGCCCCAGATAAGACTTCACTGGCAACTTTCAAGCTGTGTGTTTCTTAGTGACAAGCCCTAAGGACGCCTACTGCTCTGGTCACGACGGGCCCAGGGCAAGTGTATGTCCGGCACCGGGGAGATGGCCCGTCAGCCTCTCAGGAGCGGGTGCAGCCCGTGCTCCAGAGCCCCCTGGAGCAGGCGCTGTGGGGGCATTTCCTCCAGAACTGGCAGCAGGACAAGCTGTGGACGCCCCGTCCTCAGAGTCAGGACCTGCCCCCTCCCCCAGCCCGTAGGAGGACTGTCCATACTCTGGGCAGGGGGCCCCAGGGCCCCTGTCAAGGGCCCGGATATGCATCTACCTGCCGCCTTTGGACCTGGGAACTGTCCTACATCCAGGGCTTGCCAGGGACCGTGATTTTTCCACGGTCGAGCCAGTTACCATCAGCCTTCTGCTTGCCGGCTCCAGAAGCTGTCACTGTCCAAAATGCTACCTCATCGCGTGCACGACACTCTCCTGGCCATTATTACGGGCCCCACCGCGCCCTGACTGCCGCCGTGGCCTGCTCTTCACCTCAGTAATCGCGTCCATCTTGTCTCCGATGGTGAACCCGGGGCAGCCTCCCCTGCCAAGCACCGTCTGCAGACGACAGCGGTCCCCAGGCTCTAACAGGTGCCGAAGCCCGTCCAGTTCACTGCCTGACGCAGAGCCTTCTCCAGGACACCGGGTCTGGTGGAAGCTCTCCCGCCTCACCTTGCAGCCCATCCCGCAGGGCTGCAGCGCCCCACCCCCCTCAGTCCTCTGCCAAGGAAGCCCCAGCGTCTCCACCTCCTTACTGAAGGCCGCTGACACAGGCTTCAGGCTGCCGTCCCAGCGGTGAATGTTGGCTGCGTCCTTGCCAGACACTGAACTGGAGTCCCGGCTCAGTGACGCCACGTGACCCGTTCGTTCCTATCCACCTGTAATGTCCCCTGCCCCTCCCCTGACAGTCTCATCACCCTCAAGCTCTGTTCCCAGAGTCCGCTTCCTGCAGTTCGGGTGCCTCGGCCCCTTTGGTCAGGAAGCAATTTGCTCCCAGAGATGATGCTTCCCTGCTGGGCTGCTTTCAAAGCTGACCCTGTTTATCTGGGCCTCCCTGGTGGCTCAGACGGTAAAGAACCTGCCTCCATTGCAGGAGACGCTGGTTCAATCCCTGGGTCGGGAAGATCCCCTGGAGAAGGGCATGGTGACCTGCTCCAGTGTTCTTGCCTGGAGGACTCCGTGGGCAGAGGAGCCTGGTGGACTACAGCCCATGGGGTCGCAGAGTCGGACGCGTCTGAGCATGTGCGCACGCGCACACTAGGCTTGTCCGTTTGATCCATTTGGAGGTAACGAGGCACGACAGGGACAGGCCTATGACCTCCTTTTCCTTAGAGTATTTGCTCTAGAAGTCTAGTCATTGTACACCCTTTCTCTGCCCCCTTGAAATGTCTAAAGCTTAGTCAAGTAGAGGAAGACACTCAGGTTATCTTGACCACCAGGTGCCAGGGCAGGGGGTGGGTGGCCATCCAGGCTCGGCTCCCGGGGACCAGGGAGCCACCCGTGCAGGGATGAGCTGCCCCCAGGGGAGCTCGCACACATCGCATTGGCCAAGATTCTGTTCCTCAGCAATTCCACCTACTGGTTTTAGCGTTCTTCACATCTTTGGTAGGCCATTGTACTCAGGACTGTCCGCAGGGGACGGTCAGTGGTGAGGGGAAGTTCTCCCAACAGGGCTGGAGGAGCGAGGGAGAAGTCTGCGGTAAGGATATGCTGATTCCTGGGTGGTGGTGAATGGCTGGCTGTTGGTTTGGAATAAGAAAGGGGCGAGACTGGAAGACTGGTGATAAGGAGGTCTGGGGAAGAGGCATACGAGTGTGAGGGGGCTGGGCGCAAAGCAGGCAGATCTTTGTGCCACCCGAGCCCACCTGAGACCCCTCCCCTCTTTTAAGGAAGTACTTGACCGTGTCGTAGACAAGATGGCTTGTCCAGTAGATGTCAGGGGCCTCCTTCCTCAGCCACACCAGGATTTACACAGGGGGCCATGAGACCGGGGACCATGGGGGCCAGGCTGGAGGCTGGGTGGGGGCTTCCTCTCCCTGAGACTTGGCTCACCGATGACCCCTCCAAAGGCCGACCTGTCATCCTAAGAGCTGCTGGCCGTCAGTGTGACACCATCCCTAGACAAGACGAGCCACTCGCTTGGCCAGTTTATTACAGGAGACCTCTTCGAAGCAGGAGACGGAGAAAGGCTTCCTCAACAGAAGCAATGCCTACTCGGGATGTAGGTTTCTTCTGTGCCCACAGTTGCTCTGCCAGGTTACCTGATGTCTGACTGATCTTTCGTAGCATCACTTCAGAGTCAGAAGAGCTGTGCCAGCGGGCTGTGACTGCAGGCTCTTCTGTTCTGATACAGATCATATAGCTGAAGCAGCCGGTCAGAGAGATCAGGATTACCTTCGTCTAAGACGTGGGCTGGGGACATCACCCTGCAGGGTTGAGGCTCTGTCCGCCAGCGTGCGGGGTAAGCCCTGAACCGATGGCACATATATGATACTGCATCCAAGTAGCTAGAGGCACTGTGGGGAGGTGGGAATAGCCGCTCTCATCACTCCCGGAAACCCAAGGGAAGCACTTTTTCTTCTGGTCCCCGAACATTTAGGTCCCACTACATTGTCATCCAGGGGATGAAGTCTCGCCCCAGGAAGAGTGTTCCTCTGAACTTAAACCTGTGAACACGTTTAGCTCTGTATTCTGATGGACCAGCAAACAAGGGAACTACTTGCTTGGTGACCCAGGTTATCCTGAGAAGTTACGGTGCTGCTATTCAGTGAAGAGGGAGAGGAACGTTATCTGAACTCAGGGCTATTCAGTGAAGACAGAGAGGAACGTATCTGAACTCAGGGCCTTCCCTGGGGCGTCTCTGGGTGCTTATATCCTGAGGGAAAATGGAGAATGGCTAACTGTAGCAACCATCTTTTGACAAGAGAAAGGCGACTCTGACTCCTCAAGTCTGACAGTCTTGGTCACCTTACCAAGCGAGCGACCTGAGCCAATATAGAGAGTTGGTGAAGGTGAGGAAAATCACGTGTGAGTGGTGGAGGGGGACGATGGTTTCAATCGCATCTCTAGTCCAGTTGCACCAGTGACTCGGCCTTCACCCCCTAATTTTTGTGCAGTTAGCCTTTTGTAGAGATTGAAAGAAACTGAAAAAACAGACTTCAAATGTGGTGTGAGAGGGTCTGAGTGGTGCAAGAGGCTGACTGTGCGTAGCTGACACCTCTGATGCCCTGTGTCCCACACCATCAGCCCCCTCTGTCTTTAGCTGGAAGTGTGACAGGCAGTTCCGTGCAAGCTCAGGTTGATAGCGTCCCAAGTCAAGTGGGTGCCAGGCAACTTACCCACTTCTTATAGCAAGGCTGGGCGTGCTAAGTCGCCTCAGTCGTAACTGACTCTGCAACCCCTGGACTGTAGCCCTCCAGGCTCCTATGTCCATGGGATTCTTCAGGAAAGAATATGGAGTGGGTTGCCATGCCCTTCTCTAGGGCGTCTTCCCTACCCAGGGATAGAACCCGGGTCTCCTGTGGCTCCTGCCTTGCAGGCGGATTCTTTACTAATGAACTAGTGGGGAAGACTTTTTAAAAAGGACTTTATTTCATTTTTGGCCATGCTCTGCGGCATGTGTGGTCTCAGTTCCCTGACCAGGGATCACGCCTGTGCCCCCTGCGCTGGAAGTACAGAGTCCCACCCACCTGGAGCACCGGGGAAGTCCTGTAGCAGTTGCTGTTTTTTATTTTTATTTATTTTAATGACCTCAAAGTCTTTCATGCTCCTTTTTTCAAAAAGTGGCGTCTCTCTGCTCCTTGATTTCAGGCTGGACATGTGACTTGTTTTGGCCAGGGTGATATTAACCAACACATCCCCATTCGAGGCTTGAACACTCCTTGCTTGTTGTGATTTACCTTTTTAATAATTTTGTAACCTATGCTGTATGGGTTGCTGAAACTGAAACTCCAATACTTTGGCCCCTGATGTGAAGAAGGGACTCACTGGAAAAGACCCTGATGCTGGGAAAGATAAAGGCAGGAGGAGAAGGGGACGAGAGGATGAGATGGCTGGATGGCATCGCTGACTCAATGGACATGAGTTTGAGTGACCTCCGGGAGTTGGTGATGGACAGGGAAGCCTGGTGTGCTGCAGTTCATGGGGTCGCAAAGAGTCGGACACGACTGAGCAACTGAACTGATGGTTTATAGGCCAATATGGTCGGAAGAGTCAAGTAAAAGCACCACCACCAAACACTTAAAAGCTGCGTGGATGGTGGTCTCTCCAAAACATTCATCTGATTCACCTGTCTGGCATCTACAGGACACGTAGCCTGGATGACTCTCGGCAGATGCCAATGGTCTAATGTGAACTTAGATGTGGTTCCAATTATAGCTGATGTGCTGGGCATGGTTAGTTTTTAGCTGAAGCAGACTGACCAACCCTCTGGAATGTGATATACAGCTGTTAATTCAGTGGGTGGTTTGGTCTCAATACTTACGAAGACAGAGAAGGAAAAGCAACTCCACTCTACGTGCCAAGGAGATCAATACCCCTCCTCATCTCGCCTCGGCTCCGAGTCATTAATAACTCTCCTGCCCTCCTCGGTCAGGAGAGCGCTAATCCTCTTGATATTTTCCATGATGTCATGCTAGTTCCTGGAGAAGGAAATAGCAACCCATTCCAGTATTCTTGTCTGGAAAATCCCATGGACAGAGGAGCCTGGCAGGCTGCAGTCCATGGGGTCACAAAGAATCGGACACAACTTAGCAACTGAGCATGCACGCATATGCTAATTCACTAGTATGCTGATGGCACTGTGCTAATTGGATCTGTTAAACGGGAAGACACAGGTACTTGGATATTCTAGTGGGTCTTCTGTGTGCCTGATAAGGGAAAGTAAAGAACTACTCAGTGGACTGGTACACAAGCCAAGCTGGTCAGGTCCAGTGGTCTGAGCATGCCGAAACCCCCTCTAAGGGAAGAGAAGGGGAGGAAAGACGGCTGCCTCTTGTGTCTCCACTGCCGCGGAAGAGGTACAGCTGGGTCAGGGGCTCTTTGTGTTTTGGAGGCAACAGATACTGCAGCCACTCCCTGAGTGGTCCAGAGACTTCCGGCTTTGACGAGATGAGATCAGGTGCATTCAGGGGGCTATGGCCGTAGACTTCCAGCTTTGACTAGGACCCAGAGCCAAAGCATGCTTTGCAGTACATTCAGGATGCTTTTTGAGCCACAAGACCCAGCACATTCAGTGGAAATAAATGCATCGGGATTGGACTTGAATACTATTTGGATTTTCTGTTAAGAGTCGCGGCAAAGCCCCCCCAGAGCATGGGGTGGGCCCACGCCTTCCCAGCACTTACACAACAGCTTATGGAAGCTGTCAGTGCTGGTCGGCCGAGGGTCATGGGCACAGGGACTGTGCAGAAGAGCTCCCTGTCATGAACTGTTATCTGACCCACTGAGTCTTAAGACAGTCCCAGGAGGCAGGCCCAGGAGCCATCTGTCATGTAGTGAAAGTGCTACCATTGAATCAGGCTCAAGCCAGGGGCTTCCCAGGCGGTGCTGGTGGTAAAGAACCTGCCTGCCAATCCAAGAGACATAGAAGACACAGGTTCGATCCCTGGGTCGGGAAGATGCCCTTAGGAGGGCGCAGCAACTCTCTCGAGAATTCTTGCGTGGAGAATCCCATGGACAGAGGAGCCTGGTGGGCTTTAGTCCATAAGGTCACACAGAGTCGGACACGACTGAAGTGACTTCGCAAGCCAGTGCAGAGGACAGGAGCAAATTCCACCCACAGATCCACCACCTCTCCTCTCTCCACCCAAGGCCTCCGGGGAGTTCCTGATGACCCGCAGGCAGAAAAATGATGGCCTGGGCCAGCGGCCCCCTTGCAGAACGGATGTACCTTGTCCCTGAAGCTGTGTCAAGTTAGAGCCCCGGGGATCTCTCCCAGGAGAGAACGCTAAAGCCTGGGACACAGGCAGGTTTTGCCAGTTCCCACTTGGCTATTAATTAACACTGATAAAGTTTCCACAAATTATCATTGAGCTCCTCATGCCATTGGACCAAATTCAGAAAGTACCAGGGCCTCTTTACCACGAGATGCTCCTACAAGATGGGGACAGGAAAGGGATTGTCTGCAAGCTAGGGATTCCCTGAGACAGCTCATCCTAAAGCTTCCAAGCAATAGCTGTGGGCCATCACCTTGAGAGGGAGTCTGTGATTGATTGGAATAACACCATCCTGTTGTCATTGAAAAGGGGAGAGGACTTCCCTGGTGGTCCAGGGGTTAAGAATCTTCCTGTTGATGCAGGGGAGGCAGGTTCCATCCCTGGTCTGGGAAGATCCCACATGCCGTGAGACAGCAAAGCCCACGGCTGCGCCTTCGAGAGCCTGTGCTCTGCAACAAGGAGAGTGAGTGTGGCCTCCATTCATGCCAATAGAGAGTCCACTTGTAGCAACAAAGACCCAGCCCAACTGAAAATAATTAGCTTTGAAAAAACAGAAAAGGGGAAAAATGAGCCCCATATTACAACATGCAAGGAGACTAATAGGTCCAGGGGAGCGAGGGGACACGAAGGTCACTCACCCCTCGGGTCTGCTCGGAGCGGCCCACCTCCCGACCGTCTCTCTGGCTTGTTCCTCCCCAGCTGTCTGCACACCCAGCTGACTCAACGCAGATCCAAAGCGCTCTGGCACCTGGGGCAGAGCAGCCACGTGCCCTGGAGAAGCTGGACTCCCCTCCCAGGCCGCCACTCCGTAGCCCTGTGACACACAACTGCAGGGCTGGCCTCCCGCCCACTCCTCTGCGTGAAGCCCCCACCCCAAGTCCGCAGCCTGACTGCCCGCTGGAGGCCGGATGAAGACGCTGAGAAGGGGGAGAGAGGGAGCGCCTCGCAGGGCAAACTTCGGCCAACGGAGACTGAAGGTATCTAGGCAGACGGTGTCTCCCCCTGCCCTCCCACGAAGGGCTAAGGATGATCCCTCCTTCCAGTCTATCCACAGACGCCCCACCGGCCACGCAGACTCACCCGCCAAGCATCTGCTCGTCCCTTGGGGCTCACTGCACCACTGCACGCTGTGCCACCCCTGGCCTTTCTCTGTGCCCCCTTCTTCCTGCCTGGCTGGTGTCTCCCTTGAAGAAGCAGCATGCCACCTTCATCTTTGCCTCTGGCTGTTTCCTGGAAAACCCAGAGTAAGCCATACTTCAGGCATTTATTTTCATTTTGAAATTCTTATTGGATAAAATGTTTAAAGCTGTGGCCTTTTCTTTCAGTAGCTGTTTTCCGACTCAGGGAGTCAAAGCAAGAAATAACGAGGGCTCATCAGTACCATTTACCCAGGTTCCATATATATGCATTAATATACAATATCTGCTTTTCTCTTGGACTTACTTCGCTCCATATGACAAACTCTCCGTTCGTCCATCTCAGGCAGCTGACTCAAATTTGTTCCTTTTTATGGCTGAGCAAACCATGACTTCTTTAACCATTCATCTGTCAGTGGACATCTAGGTAGCTTCTGGGTCTTGCAAGTTGTAAATAATGCTGCAATGAACAATGGGGTACATGTGTCTTTTTTAATTATGTTTTTTTTTCACAGTATATGCCCAGTGAGTGGGATTGCTGAGTCATATGGCAATTTTATTCCTAGTTTCTTAAGGAATCTCCATACTGTTGTCCACAGTGACTGTATCCATTTCTATTCCTACCAACAGTGCAAGAGGGTTCCCTTTTCTCCACATCAGGAGAAGAGACACAGACGTAGCGAACAGACTTGTGGACATAGCGGAGGAAGGAGAGGGTGGGATGAACTGAGAGAGGAGCATATGCGAAATAGCCAGAGGAATGTTGCTGTATAACACAGGGAGCTCGGCCCAGTGCTCTTTGACGACCTGGAGGAGATGGGGAGGGAGGGAGGGAGGCTCAAGGGGGAGGAGATATGTGTACCAGTTTAGTTCAGTTCAGTCACTCAGTCGTGTCTGACTCTTTGCGACCCCATGAACCGCAGCACGCCAGGCCTCCCTGTCCATCACCAACTCTTGGAGTCCACTCAAACCCATGTCCATCGAGTCAGTGATACCATCCAACCATCTCATCTTCTGGTGTCCCCTTCTCCTCCTGCCCTCAATCTTTCCCAGCATCAGGGTCTTTTCAAATGAGTCAGCTCTTCGCATCAAGTGGCCAAAGTATTGGAGTTTCAGCTTCAGCATCAGTCCTTTCAATGAACACCCAGGACTGATCTACTTTAGGATGGACTGGTTGGATCTTCTTGCAGTCCAAGGGACTCTCAAGAGTCTTCTCCAACACCACAGTTCAAAAGCATTAATTCTTCGGTGCTCAGCCTTCTTCACAGTCCAACTCTAACATCCATACATGAGCACTGGAAAAACCATAACCTTGACTAGACGGACCTTGACTAGATAAAGTAATGTCTCTGCTTTTTAAAATGCTGTCTAGGTTGGTCATAACTTTCCTTCCAAGGAGTAAGCATCTTTTAATTTCATGGCTGCAGTCACCATCTGCAGTGATTTTGGAGCCCAGAAAAATAAGGTCAGCCACTGTTTCCATTGTTTCCCCATCTATTTGTCATGAAGTGATGGGACCAGATGCCATAATCTTAGTTTTCTGAATATACTACTGGAGATCAGTGGAGAAATAACTCCAGAAAGAATGAAGGGATGGAGCCAAAGCAAAAACAACACCCAGTTGTGAATGGGACTGGTGATGGAAGCAGGGTCTGATGTTGTAAAGAGCAATATCGCATAGGAACCTGGAATGTCAGGTCCATGAATCAAGGCAAATTGGAAGTGGTCAAACAGGAGATGACGAGTGAATATCAATGTTCTAGGAATCAGTGAACTAAGATGGACTGGAATGGGTGAATTTAACTCAGATGACCATTATCTCTACTACTGTGGGCAGGAATCCGTTAGAAGAAATGGGGTAGCCATCATGGTCAACAAAAGAGTCGGAAATGCAGTACTTGGATGCAGTGTCAAAAATGACAGAATGATCTCTGTTCGTTTCCAAGGCAAACTATTCAATATCACGGTAATCCAAGTCTATGCCCTGACCAGTAACGCTGAAGAAGGTGAAGTTGAACAGTTCTATGAAGACCTACAAGACCTTCTAGAACTAACACCCCCAAAAGATGTTCTTTTCATTATAGGGGACTGGAATGCAAAAGTAAGAAGTCAAGAAACACCTGGAGTAACAGGCAAATTTGGCCTTGGAGTACAGAATGAAGCAGGGCAAAGGCT
>SJYF01000094.1:8772725-8784187 GCA_006410515.1 Procapra przewalskii | reverse complement strand
CATCTAACTCGACCCTCTGCACCCTGACGCCGCAGCTCAGCCGTAAGGCTTCAGTTTCCCTAGAACGGCGGGCTGCGGAAGACCTGGGGTTCTCCGCGCGGGGTTCCCTCCATCGCGCCAGCCGCTCCCTACCGGGATTGGGCCGGAGACGCGGGTCGCGTCGGGGCGGGTGGGCAGCCGCGCGGAGAGTTTGGGGACGGAGGCACCGGACGCACCGCGAGCGCAGGTCACTTACCGTGTCCGGGCCGAGCCTGTCGCCGCAGAGCCAGGCGCCGCCTGAAATAGACGCAGGCTCCACCCCCGTCGGGCCGGCCCGCCCCGCCCGCCGCCCCCGCGGAAAACCCCCGGGCGGAGGCCAAAGCTGAGAGAGTGTGATGGGGGGCTGCCCGGGTCCCCGCGTCCGGTGCCGCGAGTGCACTCCCTGAGAGAGGCGAAGCCTGCCAAGCTGGGGTGTCCGGGAAGGGCTCACTCTCTCCCACCAGCCTGGGCGGGGTATCGGGGCTGGCTGTCGCCAGGCCTGAGTGGGGCCCCAGACCCACACCCCCCAGCGGACAGTATGGGTTCGGTGCTGACCCATTGTCCGACAACAGCTTCTGATTGGCTGACTGGAAGGGGCTCTGCACTCAGAACCACTTTCCAGCGTCACAGAGCCAGCACCTTGGGCAGCTCTGAGGACCTCCTAGCAACCCAGCTCACCCCCAGCTGTGGGGAGTCCCCTTCCTCCCGCGGGGTGCTGGGGACTGTCCCACCTAACTCTGAGGCTGACCGCCCGGAGGATCACCGCTTCCGGAGAGAGTGCTCCCACCCTGGGGGTGACTGTGGCCACACACATCCTTGGGGAGGAGGCACCCTAAGGGACTGGGTGCTGGTCAGCCTTTGACAGAGCGCCCGCGCTGGTGCCTGGCATACTCTCTCATCGCCCAGGCTTCCTTAAAAAGGGGAAATGGCCCACAAAAGTGAATGACTTGCCCGAGGTCACAGAGGCAGTAAATGGGGGTCCGGACCCACACCCAGGCCTGAAGGACTCCCACTGAGGCGCTTTCCCTTTCTGGGACCCGGCTGGGTCAGACCATGCTCCTAAAGGCAGCAGGTGGGGATCCCAACAGCTCAGGCTTGAGCCTCACTCAGCGTGGCTTTGTCCTCACTTGGCGTGGACTTGAGCAGGTCACACTGCTTTCTGGGCCTCAGTTTCCCATCTGAGGCCTGTTTCTCTGGGTCAATCAAGAGGCCGGAGGGGAGCTGGGGAAGAGGACCGCTTCCTTGTTCCACATCCTAGAAATTCCTGCCCTCTGAAAAGGACCTTGCAGCTCAGGAATTTCCCGTCTGGGCACCGCTTCCTTTTTGCTCCTTAATAGAGCTGCTGCTCCTCCTCCCCTTCTGTGTGCCCCTCCCCCCCCCTCTGGTTCCCTGCTCCCCCTGGAAACTGGGCACCAAGCTCTGCAGCCGGGGAGGCTCAGCCAAGTGGGCGAGGCCGGGGGGAGATGGGGGTGCCCCTTGGAACTGAGAACTTCCTCTTCCTCCTTGGGAAAGGCGACCGGGGGCCAGTTTGGGGCTTGGACATCGATCCTGTCTCTGGACAGGGTAGGAAGGGGTTGGGGGGGAGTTGTGGGAAGAGGGGGCTTCAGGAGGCTGGAGTAAGACAGACTTTACCCGCTTCTCGCCTGTGGCCTCAGGGGTGACATTTTTTAGATCTGAAACAACGGTCACAGGGGCTCATTCCAGCTGCTCCCAGCGCGTAGACTAAAGTCCTGCCCCCAACCACAGCAAGTTCATCCAGCCAGAGAGAGTAATGAGGACATGATCCAGGGGGTCCTGGCCCACTGCCTCCGCGGCTGTCTGCCGTGGCCTCATTGCGCAATCCCCAGTCCTCCCTGCCAGGCTCCTCTTCTAACCCCAGATTGGGAAATTGCTGGAGAATCCCAGTGCTCTGGGGAAAGTGGGGAAAGTGCTCTGGGTCATGGAGGAGGGGACAGCGTCAGGCTCACAGACCCACCACCCCCTCAGAGGTCCAGACCCTGATGGGCAGGGGCAGGAAGAACACACCCGGGCAGGCTAGGCACCCCCTTACCCAGCTGCCATGATGCCCTCACTCCCTCCCTGGGGCCTCACCCGAGCTCCAGGCTGCAACCGGGACATGGGAGACGCTGCCTCGCCCTGCTGTGGCTGCCCCAGTCACTTCCCCTTTCCCTGAGTTCCGGCATGAGGGTCAAGGGTCACGTCCGTGAAGCCCCCAGCTCAAGGGCAACCCTCTAACAATAGGGCTTCGTGGAGAGCCAAGGGGTGTGACCGTCAGTGGGCCCCAGGGGGCAGGAGCTATTCTTACTCCCTCTTGACAGATGAGGAAACAGTCCTCAGGAGACCAGACACTTCCAGAAGGAGCCAAAGGCCAGCCAAGAATCCCACCCTCAGCAGGAAATGAGCATCAGATGTGAGTTGGGAGTGTCCTTGGTCGGCTGCTGTCCCATTACCCTCCTCCCCAGGGACTGGAGCTCAGGCTGCAGGTGGTTGCCCCTGGCAGGAGGGCAGCAGGCAGGGGTGGATTGGTAGCAGACCCCCTCAAGTCCAGCCCAG
Organism: Procapra przewalskii; assembly: GCA_006410515.1. Taxonomy (NCBI): domain Eukaryota; kingdom Metazoa; phylum Chordata; class Mammalia; order Artiodactyla; family Bovidae; genus Procapra; species Procapra przewalskii. Next base: position 8,781,616 of record SJYF01000094.1, on the reverse strand, counting down.
ACGCCAAGTGTCCCCACACCTGGCCCAGAGCTGTGGCCAGCTCTTTGCATGCAACCCAGGATTTGGGAGGCCCTGGACACCACATGCCTTCCCTCTGCTTGGAAATAACAGGCGACTTTTTTTTTATTGTTGTAAATTTCACGTGACCAAATGCCCCATTTGGACCATTGTAAGTCCACAGTGCAGTGGCAGTAAGTTATATGCTGTTATGCAGCCACCACCACCATCCGTCTCCAGGGTTTTTTTCACCTTGCAAAACTGAAACTCCATACTCACTAAATACAACCTCCCCTTTCTCAGCCTCCCACCACCCTGGCATCCTTCATTCTACTTCCCATCTCTCTAAACTTGACCACTCAAAGTAGCTCATACAAGTGGAATCCCAGGGACAGTGTTTGTCCTCTTGGACTGGCTCACATAACTTCGCGTAATATCCTCAAGGGCCATCTGTGTTGCGGCATGTGTCGGAATGCCCTTCCTTCTAAAGCTTGAATGGCGCCTCATTGTTCGACTTTGCATCTGTCCCCAGACACCTGGGTTGCTGCCCCCTCCTGGCTGTTGTGAATAGCGCTGCTGTGAGTCCGGGAACTCAACCAGCCCTGCCAGACCCTGCTTTTGGTTCTTTTGATTAGACAGCTGATTTTTGTCCCCCTCCACAGGCATCGGGCTCTTTCCTAAGTGCTTCGTATGCGTTCACTGGTTGCATCAGACAATCTGATGAAATGGTTGCTCCTTAATTATCTCCTTTCCACAGATGAATAAATCAAGGCACAGATAGGTCCAGTCACGTGATGTTCATTGGTGGAGCTGCGAGCCCGCACTAAACATATTGTTGTGGTTCGGTCGTTCATGCATGTTCCATGCTTTGCAACCCCATGGACTGCAGCACACCAGGCTTCCCAGTCCTTCACTATCCTGGAATTTGCTCCAACTCATGTCCATTGAGTCAATAATGCCATCCAACCATCTCATCCTGTCACCCTTTTCTGCCCTCCATCTTTGCCAGCATCAGGGTCTTTTCCAATGAGTGTGCTGCCACTTATCCCCCGAATGTTGATCAGGGCTTCCCAGGTGGCTCAAGGGTAGAGAATCCACCTGCTAATGCAGGAGAGTCAGGAGACATGGATTCGCTCCCTGAGTCAAGATAATCCTCTGGAGAAGGAAATGACAACCCACTCCAGGATTCTTGCCTGGAGAATCCCATGGACAGAGAAGCCTGGTGGGCTCCAGGATTCGATTTGGATTACAAAGAGTCAGATAGGGCTGAGTACGCACACACACAGATCAACTGAAACATAGCTTGATGCATTTAAGTCAGACGCAAGGAAGGACTGTCTGCAGGGCAAGGAAGCTTAGATGCAGAAATGGAAGGTTTTGTGTTTTTTTTTTTTACTGCCCTGTACTCCTTTTTCATTTTTGAAAAAAAGAAGTATTTCCCAATCTGTTTCATGACCTCGTGCGGTCGGTTAATTGAGTCTCCGCCCTCAGCCTGCGCGGCAGCAGGAGGGGGTGACAAGGGCCAGAGAATATAACGCGGGTGGTGTGTGCTGATCGTCCTCCCTCGATTCTCCCTCCCGGAGCTCCCAGGGCGAGGGGGATGGGACGGCAGAAGGGCGCGCATCCTGCCACAGGGCTCGGCAGGTGCAAGCAAGCCTGGTGCGTGCGGGATGGGACTGGAACACACCGGGGCTGTGAGTCGCTGGGTCTGGCCGCCTCTGGACACCTGGAAGGAGGGCAGGGCCGGGGGCGGGGTTCCTCCACGGCCCCGCCCACTTCCCTTCGGGCGATGACTTTGCACTTCCCACGGGGCCAGCTCCCGCTAGCGCGCTGCTTCTCCCCGCACTTCGCAGGGTCAGGTGACCCCGGGACCCTTGCTGGGGCCTCTAGTTTCTCGGGGCTGTCCCCGCTTGCTCCCGAAGTGCGCTGGGCAGAGCCATCGGATCCTCTGTTGACAGGTGAGGAAACCGAGCCTTAGAGGCAACAAGTGGACGCAAAAAGCTGACGCCTTGAGGCTGGGATCTCTGCTGCCAACCAGCCTCCCCCAAAGGGGAAGTCACTTGCTCAGGGTCATTAGCAGCTGCACCTGACCTCGGCCCGAGTCTCCTGACCACTGGAGCCACGGGATGGTCAGGTCAGCTGACCAGGAGCCACCCTCCCAGGCCAGCCCTTCCCAGGAGAGTCCCCCCAGACCCCCGCGAAGCTGTCTGCTTGTTAGTCGCTCACCCTTCCTCCAGGGAGGAAGCCAGGCCCTGTGCTCCTTTCCGTGTTTGGCTGATGAGGAAAATGAGGCCTGAGGAGAAAGCTGGAGGTGCTAGAGGTGGGTGGGGCCACATGGGACAAAGCAGGGCCCCCTGGCATAAGGACCCCAATCCCAGTGGCACCGCCTCCAGGGCACCAGGGAATCTCCACACTGGCCCCAGTGGACTGGGCTCTTTCCTAAAAGGGCCTGGCTTTCCACAGCACTTTTTTGTGGTGATGCAAGATGATCTGCCTCAGCCCTGTGGCTGCCCTGACCCAGCAACCCGGGCTTTTCTCCTCCACGGTACAGTTTCCGGGAAAACAGCCTTGCTCCACAAATAGTCCCACCAGGGACAGAGCGGGTCACGTGGCAGGAGTTGGCATCCCAGTGCTGCACAGGGCCAGCCAAGGCTGAGGGCGGAGGGAACCTGCCCCAAACCACCACTGGGTCCTCCCCTTCCTTCAGTCCGGGTGCTGGAACACCTCCTCATTCGGGGAGCTCTGCCCTCTGCTCTTTGGAGAAGGAGGGCATGATGGTGGAGTCTCGGGCACGAAGACCACTTGGACCCTGGGACATCCCACCACCTCCATCTATGGTTCCTGATTTTGGCTGAACTGAGCAGCTTGTGGGGGCTCAGTTCCCCCGAGGAGGGATGGAACCCGAACCCTTGGCAGTGACAGCGCAGAGTCCTAACCACTGGACCACTGGGAAGCCCCCCATCTGGGGCTTTAGACACATTGCTTCACCCCTTTGGCCTCAATCCTTTCTAGAAACAGAGCAGACACTCGCTTAGGGGGCTGCCAGACAGGGCTTAAGGAGAGGGTGCGTCTAAATAGCAATAGTTGCCATCCCGAGGGCGTGCAGACAGGCAGGCCAGCCCTCGTCCTCCACATCTGCACTTTCTCCCGTAATGCTCCCCACGTTATACCAGGAGCTAGGGCCCAGAGAGGTGGAGTAACCTGCCCAATGTCACACAGCTAGCAAGGTGCAGAGCTGGGCTCTCAGCCAGAGGTGCCTCAATCCACAGCCTAATCCTTTTTTTAAAAAATGTAAATTCAGTTGATTTACAATTGATCTGCAATCAACTAATCTATATTAATTTTGATTGCCCTGCCCAGTACAAGGGCGCAGGCCGGCCACCCAGCGCCCCACACTGGGAGATGGCTGGGGAAGCACCATCTAGCCCAGGGCGGCCCAGTCCCAGCTCCTCCCCCCGGGGCCAATGGACGGTGGGCAGACATTGACCTTGGTGGGAGGGGGACCCTCCGACCTGCTGGAGGTGCCTAAAGGACTCTGAGGTAGTAAAGGAGGAGGTGAGAGAGGGGACAGCGTGGCCCTGGGGGCCCTGCAGCCCCCTCTCCCCTGGGGCAGCAATGGGGGCTCTGTGAGGACTGCATCCCGGCCACCGAGGGGGCCGCCCACGTGCCCAGGGGCCCCATGAAGTCCAGGAAGGAAGGGGCCAGGGTCAGCAGACCAGGGCAGAGGAGGGAGAGGCTGTGCGGGCACAGAGGTGGCAGGCCGGCTGCCCCTCCTGGCGCCCCAGCTGCAGGGTCTCTGGCCGATCCCACCTACCCCTGAGCTCTGCTCCCGCTGGGCACAGCCTCCCAGCATCTCCTGTGTCACAGAGGAGGGGGCCCAGCCTCAGAGAGGACCGGGCCGGCTCACCTGCCGCAGGAGACAGCAGCTGAGACCCGAACACCCTTGAGCAGGGCTGGCCCCAGGCTGGGCGGAGGGCCACAGAGGGGACAAGCCCAGGTGGAGTGAGGGGGACACCAGGTCCCCCCTGTTGCCCAGGCTGTCTTGGGTCAGCAGATTGGGTTTCCTGTCCTTGAAGCTGAGCACCCTGCCTTGGGCAGGCCGGCCCCCACACCCTCTCACCCCCAGCCTCACCAAGGGGCCACAGGCTCAGGGCCAGAGACGGCCCTCCGTCCACAGAGGAGCCCCAGGAAATGTGGGCAATGGTAAAGTCAAGCTGAGCCCAAGGGGGAAGAGCAGGGGGCCATGCAGGGGAAGGGGGTGGCCAGGCAGAGGTGGGGCCTGGGACCCGTGCTCTGGGGGCACGCAGGATGTCCTGCTGCACAGAGGAACAGACACTGGGCAAGCCCCCCCCCCACCATCCCTGGGCGCTGACAGGGGCTGGCACATTCCAGGAACACACACACACGTGGACACACACACGCACACGCACACACACTTCCTTATCAGCCAGACAACCTGGTCCTCAAGTCTGGAAGCAGCTTGGAGAGCCAGCCCTCTCCCTTCAGTGCTTGTCCCAGACAACAGAATGGCCAGGGAAACACTTGGCTCTTTGTGAGGCCTCCTGGGACCTGGTGGTGGGCAGGGTCCTGAGCACAGCCCCCCAGCCCAGGACAGGATGGCCAATGGCCAGGGTCCTGGACCGGAGCCAGCCGGGGTCCCTGGCCTCAGCCCTCCCTGCAGTCCCTGGCCTCCCCGGCTGCACGCCTCATAGGAGCTGCCGTCTAGCCTCCTATTCACACCAACTCAGCCTTGGGAAGCCGACCCCAGCCCCTCACGCTCTGCTGGGCTCACAGGAATACAGCTGGGTCACACAGAGCCACCTGGGCATGGAGGGTCCTGCCAGGAAAACCCTGCCTTTCTGGCTCTGGGCCTGGGTCTCCGCATCCTTCCCGCTGCCACTCAGAGGCTGCTTAGCCACTGCTTCCCCCGCTGCCCCTTAGGGGTGTTCCCCACTCATAGGCCCCACCCACCTCAGGATTCACTGACAGAGCCCCCTAGCCCTGCACCCAGGGTCTTTTCTGCTTCTTTGTGCCAGGCCCATGGGAACATGGGGTCACGGGGGCCCCAAACCTGGCTTTATGGCAGGCCCTTGCTTCACTCCTCCTGGCCTGGGAGGCACAGACAGCACCCCCATTTCGCAGCTGGAAAAAACAGGTGCAGAGAGGTGACGAAACTTGCCTGCAGCCTCTGACTGGAAAGCAAGTGGTAGAACAAGGACCACGCCTGGCTCAGAAAGCAGCCTGGACCCTCTGCCTGCAACCCAGGAGCTCAGGCAGGGCCAGGCCCGTCGGTCAGGGCCAGGGCCGGGGCTGCAGGAGGGGTCTCCTTGAGGGGCCTGGGATGCAAAGCTGTCGGAGGTGCCAGGGGCTCCCCGTGGAGAAGCTGGCCAGGACCAAACCGGGGCAAGGCTTTCCGTAGCACGGCCCCTACGCGACCTCTGCCAGCCACCAGGCTGGCCCGTGGGGTCAGGCTGGCCTGTCAGTCCCCTGCCGCTCCCGAGGGAAAGAAGTGCCCCTTGGATACCTGCCTGCACCCCCCACCAGCTGTAGGACCTCAGGCCACCCATGCTGGGGCCTGGTGTGAAGCAGCGCAGACCCCCATCCTGTGCTGGCCTCAGTTTCCCCAATGACACTAGGGCTGCCTGCCAGGGTCAGCACTCACACGCCCCGCCCCCACACCACCCCTGTTCACAGGGCCTGGAACCCCCACCTAGCCTCTTCCTCCTTCTGGCCCCGCCTCTGGCCAGGCTGTACCTGGCACTTGCTCCTGAACCCCCCAGGATCCCAGCAGGGCGGAGGGCGGGGGAGAGGCAGCTGGTGCGGCCTCCCTCAGTGCCTCCCTGTCAATCTCCCATCTCAGTGCCCCGCTTTCTTGGACAGCCCCAGGTTGCCAATGCAAATGGGGCTTCCTAGCAGCCTTGCTTGCAGGCTGGAGCCAAATTTCAGTGCCACGTGTTCAAGAGAGAAAGATGAAGAGGGAGGTTTGCAGGGGTCAGACCGGAGTAAGCTCCCTGCAGCCTCACATCCAGAGCCAGGACTGGCAGGGTCTGCCCCTCCACACACCCACTCCAGGCTGACACTTGCTCTGCGGCAGCACACAGCTTTCGCTGCTGGGAAGTCCCTCGCACATCTAACCCAAATACCTCAAGCTGTAGAACAAGTTTTGGCCTTTCCTTATCTGCCAGGGTTCTTGCTTAGAACAGGACAAAGCAGTGCCCACCCCTGCAGGGGGAGGCTCACTTGGCACGTGAGGCCAGGGGCCTTGGGAAACCAGGGTCGAAGTTTGTTTTGCTCCGTAACCACGGCGATGGGCTTTCCCAGTTCAGACTTGTCTCAGTCTCCCTGTTGGTACAGTGGGCAGGAAAAGGTAGTCAGCACAAAACCTCTGGCTGGCCCCTGGGTGCCTGGAGACACAGATCTTCTGTCTGCAGTCAACTTGGCCCCGCCTCTCCTTAGACAGATACCATTTTAATTCATGTTTATTTTAAAAATAAATACTCTGTTCATTTTCACATTGGGGTGGTGCGGGACAGTTAGGCAGGGAGGCCTTCCTGGGTGGGCGCTGCCAAAGGGAACTTCTGCACCAAACCCTCCTCCAAGTGCCTGGAATGCCTCTCAGGCTAGCTGGCATGCCTGGCATGACCTCCCCTGGCCATCAGGAGGAGGAGGATGGACCGTCCCCCACGGGAGGCTTCAGGCCTGGGGCTGCGCTGGGGCTGCGTCCCGGGTCCCCGGCTTGGGGCTCGGTCCCCAGGGGCAGGTGGCCGCCCCTCCGTCCCCAGGGGCCGCCCCCTCTCGGGCCTGCAGCACTGGACGCAGGTGACCAGGTGCGCGTCCACGGAGGTGGACAACTTGATCTCCTCGAAGAGCACGCGGCCCCCGGCGGCCCCGGAGCCGCTGTCCTTGGCCGCAGCGCTCAGCAGGGCCTCGGCTTGACGCAGGAAGTGCTGGTTCCGACGGTGGCCCAGTCGGCGCAGGGCCAGGATGGCCAGCACGTGGTCCCGCCTGCATAGACAAGGGGGTCCCGCTGCAGACTCGACAGCTCCAGTGACACCCCGGACCCCAGGGCTAGGGGGACCCCGGGGCGAGGGGGACCCCAGGGCTTGGACTGGAAGCGCCAGGGCACCCAGCATTCCTGGGCGGTGCCTGGGTCTTGAAGGGTGCAAAGCCCGTTGGAGACAGGAAGAGGCAAGCCTGATGGGAATGGCCTCTGAGGCCCAGGCAGAGGTTCAGGAAACCTAGTGGACGGACGGAGGCAGCACGGGGCCGCGATGCCGGGAGCGGGGGCAGGCAGGGGAGTCAGAGCCTCTTCCCCTGAGAACTGTGCTGGGGAGCCCCGGCCCAGCGGCAAGCAGAGAGGCACGTGGGGTGGGAGGCTTGGCCCAGTGTGCCTCCCTCTAGCCCTGAGCACCCCAAAGAGCTGGAAGCACTGTGTCCTGCAGCGAGGGAGGGCCGGCCAGCCTGCAGGAAAACCTCGAGGGGCCAAAAGGGGAACCTTCCGCCTATGCGCAGTTACTCTGAATCAAGGCCAAACAGACGCCGCGGGCTGGGATCAGAGGATTCTCCGGTGGGGCAGGCCGGGGCAGGGACCGGGAAGGGGCTAGGCCAGGGCTTTCTGTAGCCTCCCCATCTGGAATCTCCAACGCCATGGAGAGATTCAGCTGGGATTTCCACGTGTGTGATGACTCAGCACCCCCCAGACACACACCCTAGGATCAAAGCCTTCTTCCTGCTGGCAGGCCTCGGGGCTTCCAGAAAGGGCTTTCTCCCGGAGCTGGGGGCCTGTGCCTCCCCCTAAGACTCGTTGGAGGAAGGGCTCCGGCTCCCTTCAGATTCCAGGGACCACAAGACTGAATGAGGACGGCGAGATTAGAACACCAGGGAAGGGCAGCTACGATCCCACCAGGGGCCCCACAGCCTGAGGGTCGGGGCCCGCACGTCGTGCCCCCGGCACCTGCGCAAGGAGGCCGGTGCTCGTCCAAGCCCGGCCTGGAATCCCCCTCCCCGTCTCCCGTCCCCAGAACGAGCTCCCGGTACGAACCTGATGTCCGGGTAGCTTCTGATGAGCGTCTCCAGGTGCCGCCCGATGTCGTCTTTGTAAGTCTCGCCCAGTATGTCAGCCACGCATAGGATAGCTTGGCCCAGCCACGTGGCTTCGGAGCCCTGCGGAGACGCGGGCGCGGTGAGCCACCCCCGCCCCCGCCTGCAGCCCCTCGGTTAGTGCCCGGTTTAGCCCTCCTGCAACCACCACCGCGGCCCCACCGGGACCGCCTCTCGCCCCGCGGAAGGGGACACGGCCCCGGCTCAGGGTTCCTCTTCCCTCCCCACGACATGGCGCAGAGGAGGCTTTCAGTGTGCTCAGTTGGTTGAGCCCAGGCCCTGCGCGGAAGGCCTGCCTGGCATCAGACGGGGAGTCGGGGACCAGCAGCCCAGATGAGGGGCGTCTGTGTGGGCAGGACATGCCTGAGCTCGCTCTGCTGGGGGTGGGGTGGAGGAGAGGTCCGACATAGTCCCCGCCCATCAGACGGGGCTGCGACCCTCTTCCTGACCCTACACGCTCCACCCCCCCAAAGTACATGCAAATCAACGCAAATATATGCAACGCGTCCTCCCCACCTGGCCCGGCCAATGCACGCGGAGAGTGCAGCCAATCTTTCGCCAAAGCCCGCCCACGGGGGGTGGGGGTGGGGTCTCTTACAGGGGGCGAGCTGAAATCAGACTGAGGGGGGCGCTATTGGAGGGTCCTCAGGCTGGAGAACCCTCAAGAAGGCCGGCGCCCAGGGGCAGTCGGGCGATGCTCCTACCAAGCCCTGGAAGGTGCTGTCGATGGCCTGCGCCTCGAGGCCCATCTTCTGGGAGCCCCTCAGGCGGTCCACACCCCGGAGCCGCTCGCG